>CM071588.1:8831830-8923399 GCA_036426205.1 Ascaphus truei | reverse complement strand
GGAGGAGTTACATGGTGCACACATTATAATGACGTGTCACATTCTGCGTCAACTGCCCCAGCTTGCACCTTGGGGAGAGTCAGTAGAAGGAGTTGTGGTGAGTTACATTCATTATAATCTGTGCACCATGTAACTCATCCAACTCCTCCTACTGACTCTCCCCGAGGTGCAAGCTGGGGCAGGGAGACGCAGATGTTTGGAGGAGTTGGGGAGAGTTACATCCTTTTATTCATACATGTTTTGCCAGATAAGCCCCGACAGGAAGAATATGCAGGGCTACCCTGTATATCCATCCAGATGATGGGCCAATGGACTTGACTTGACCTCAACTGTCCACATCTCCCGTTTAAGCCGAGATCTCTGGGGAATCACCCTGACCATGGTGAAACCCCAGATCGAGGACACGGGTGGCTATCGGCAAAGGCCAGGGCCCATTACTAAATACCACACAGCAAGCTGACAGCTGAAGCTGGGAGTGACTGAGCCACTGGCTGAAGAAGGGATATTCGAAAGCCTGGCCTGTTGGTGGCCCTTGAGGACTGGCGTTGGCCACCCCGGGTACACACAACACTGCCCCGCAGCTCTGTGACGCGGCTTGGGCCTGACTTCGTGCATTTCACATTGCTTTGTCATAAAAGTCGTTTTATGGCTACGAGAATGAAATGTGATACAAGGCAGAGGGAGGCTGTGGTTAGGCATTCGAGGTTTATCAGCGGTTCCCCATTAAACCGGCGAACCACCCTAAGTTTGTTATGTATTTTTAGTGACCAGTTGACTTTTAAAATATATGAAGTGCTTTAAAAGCAGTCTCTATAGAATTTCTGCTAGTAGTTGGTTCTTACACAGTAATAAGTACTGCAGTTGCAGCAGAATACTACATAGCACAAATATATAGGGCCATACTGACTAAGTAGTGCTACTTTAGACGCCTTAGTAAATATAGCCCTTTATATCCCACACAAGAAAATAGTCTATAATGCGTCTTCAGACACAGAAGGTCTCTTATAGAGTATCACCTCTAAGTGGCACATATATGTTTAAAGGTGCAGTTCCCCCTTCTGGTTCCCAACTGAGTTTAAAATAATTTTCGGCAAATTAAGCGACCTCCCTCTTTTCCTCCCAAATCTATGATAGGGGCACAAGCCAGGACTTGCCCAGTGGCTGGGTACATAGCAAAGACCACTGCCAAGACTCCACCCCAACCCTTCTCAATATACAACAAACCACATACCAGGGCGAGGAGAGAAGGCTTCGGTAGCACTGGCAGGGGTGGTGTGGTAAGAACTGCCACAACGCATCTTCGGCCCTCTACTTTCATGGACTTGGTGGCAGATAGGGTGCCGTGATGGAGCATGTGGATACTATTGATGTAAATGATGAGTGCCCTGTGCTTTGCACAGTGATGTGGTTTGCATGGGCAAATCATAGCATGGTTTGATCTACTGTGGTTGGCAGGTGGGGAGGGGACAACCATTCCGAGACATATCCCCTCTCGTACTTTGTCCTGACAATCTCTCCCACAGTGGATGACTTGAGAACTTCTTTGCTTTAGAAGAGTGTGATTGCAGTGAAGTTAGAAGCGGGTCTTACTCATTCATGGATAACACCATCCTAACACTTCCTTGTATTGTGACATTCCTCACGCTCGTACGTTCTTGAGAACAGTTATAAGGTCTAATGGGAATAAAATTCTGGCGTCTAGTAAATTGATGAAATGCTTTGCTTGTTACCAAAAGGAGGCTCAATCAAGTCTTCAACCGCACTCCCACCCAATGATCCTGTAGCTATACATCTCAGATGCACTGATCTTGGTTCCCTTGTAGACATGCTTACCATAACATCCTCCTACGTCTCTGGAACCTCTCTGAGACCCCCCCATTCCTATTGTTACCATTATGTGTTATTATATGTCACGTGTATACTGCTGTGAAGCATTGTGTACATAAATGGTGCCATATACATAAAGATATACATACATGTAGTCAAAGGAGGACCTTTTCCCCACTTTATTGAAGCAGAATGGACGTGCACATCATTTCAGGAGATAACCTCTTCATCAGGTGTGCCACAATAAAGTAGAGAGAGTGTCCTCCTGATTCCATGATCGGTAATTGCGAGTGGACTCTGGATTTATTTTCTGTTGCCTTATCCTGGTGGATGAAAATGATTCGTAAAAAGGCATATAGAGGGGAACTCCTTTAGTACTCACTGTACCGGAACAAGTAAGTAGTGGGGCACCAACAGCTGTCAGGGGTCTGACCCTGTGTTAGATCCCGTTTAGTGGATACATTCAATAGTAGGAAGGCAGAGTGCACTCGTAGAGTTGAAGAAAAAGTAACTTTATAGAATTTACATTCTGCCTACGGTTTCGATCCCAGCAGGGACCATTGGATGATTACATTTCCCCATGTTGATCTAAGAAACCGCATATCCTCCACAGATGGAAATGAAGGGAGTGTCCTCTCTACCCTCCCTATCTCCATGAAGAAGGTTCCACCATACCTGGTGTAGAGGTAGAATTGATCTGCTTCAGCAGGGCTTTCAGTGCTACCTGGAGGTCGCCGAGTACGAATGAGTGTGGGTGTCCAGAGACGGTCCATACTACATAGACCCGGACAAGAGAGATTTGAATCCATTCCACTCATATCTGTACGTGAAAGAGAATGGGAAAAGGAATGGAACTGGGTTAATATGTGTTATGCACTCTGATCCCGTGTACTGATATTTATTGACGCCGCGGGGTCATGTGACGTCACCGACCCGGCGCGTCATTTGACGCATGTGGAAGGTAGGAGAGGGGGCGCGAGACCGGGGAGGCCTGGCAGGGGGGCGCAGCTTAAAAAGTTTGTGCTCCCCTGTACTAGAGAACGTTCCTTTTATGAACTTTTATGTCTGAAGCGCTTCTCCCCTTGTGTGTTTATTTATATTTTTGTTTTCTATATGATTGTTACGCGTATTACTGCTGTGAAGCGCTATGTACATTAATGGCGCTATATAAATAAAGACATACATACATACATACATACATACATACTACATACATACATACAACCTTACTGCAAGATTTTACGTGACCGCTTCAAATGTGCCATGTATTTGTGTTGCCTTCAAATGTGCTACTTGCCCTTCTGGAGGTTAGAAGCTCCAATCCTCAAGGGTCCCAACAGGTCAGGTTTTCAGGATATCTCTGCTTCAGCACAGGTGACTCAACCAGTCCCAGCTCCAGCACAGGCGGCTCAATCAGTCCCAGCTTCAGCAACAGACGGCTCAATCAGTCCCAGCTTCAGCACAGGTGGCTCAATCAGTCCCGCTTCAGCACAGGCGGCTCAACCAGTCCCAGCTTCAGCACGGCGCTCAATCAGTCCCGGCTTCGCCCAGGTGGCTCAATCAAAAATGATTAAGCCACCTGTGCTGAAGCAGGGATATCCTGAAAACCTGACCGGTTGGTGGCCCTTGAGGACTGAGCCCCCCACCCCTGGGTTACATGCCGTGTGTATCTCTCCCGGTGCTAACGAAGCAGCGCTGTTATGGGAACCATGCAGCTTACTTGGAGACATTGCTATTGTCGCGGACCTTCACGTGGCACAGCATGTTGGGCAGCCTCTGGGACACGAGGACTTTGATCTGATCAACGGAGCTGCACAGTTTCAGGTAGCCCAGGTACAAGCCTGGAGGCAGGCGCTGCTGGCTCCGTTTCTGATAGGACAGGATCTCCTGCGCGACACAAGCACAGAAGCGGGGTTATTGGCGAAGGCGCGCTCCTGCAGGTGGGACGTTGGCATGAATCGCGGCTAGATGCAGGCTGCTCGGATCCTAGAGTTTTCTCATTTATTCAGACCAATAACACTCCACTGCAGAATGAAGGTATTGTCTTTTCCGGCTGTAATACTATACTTTTTTATTGATTCAATGTTAACATTTGTCAGCGGCACCGAGTTTAAATAACCATGGTATATTTGTGTATACTTAAGTTTGAATAATAATATATATATATATATTATATATATATACACTACCTACATGCTGTATATGCACACACACTTAATTGAGGTATAAATATATAATAAATTATATAATATATATATATATATTATATATATATATACATGTGAGGAATAGTACCGTGTATGCCGAGCTTCAATAGTTTATTTATTTTTGATTATATATATATAATATATATACATAAAAAATATATATATATCTATATATACTGTAATATACACACACACGTACATACGTACACACACTTTCATATATATGTTTCTTATAAACAGCCCTTTTATTTTAACCACTATGATACATATTCTCACACCGCCTAACATGACTTGACTTATAACTCATGTTTGTGAAGAAAGTAAAGTAGGAATGCTAGTAATGGATACAGTGGTTAGCACTTGCAATGTGAAAGTGTGGACCCTAGGAAGAGGTTTGATGCGGTGTTACAGAAGTAAATGCTATTAGTGGTGTATAACCAACAAAAGCTGTGAGGCGGAAATAATCATTCTGCGTCTCTCTGCCACAGCGTGTGATTTGAGGGGTGTCAGTAGGAGGAGTTACATGGTGCACACATTATAATGACGTGTCACATTCTGCGTCACTGCCCCAGCTTGCACCTTGGGGAGAGTCAGTAGAAGGAGTTGTGGTGAGTTACATCTCATTATAATCTGTGCACCATGTAACTCATCCCAACTCCTCCTACTGACTCTCCCCGAGGTGCAAGCTGGGGCAGGGAGACGCAGAATGTTGGAGGAGTTGGGGAGAGTTACATCCTTTTATTCATACATGTTTTGGCCAGATAAGCCACGACAGGAAGAATATGCAGGGCTACCCTGTATATCCATCCAGATGATGGGCCAATGGACTTGACTTGACCTCAACTGTCACATCTCCCCGTTTAAGCCGAGATCTCTGGGGAATCACCCTGACCATGGTGAAACCCCCAGATCGAGGACACGGGTGGCTATCGGCAAAGGCCAGGGCCCATTACTAATATCCCCACACAGCAGCTGACAGCTGAAGCTGGGAGTGACTGAGCCACCTGTGCTGAAGAAGGGATATTCCGAAAGCCTGGCCTGTTGGTGGCCCTTGAGGACTGGCGTTGGCCACCCCGGGTACACACAACACTGCCCCCTGCAGCTCCTGTGACGCGGCTTGGGCCTGACTTCGTGCATTTCACATTGCTTTGCATAAAAGTCGTTTTATGGCTACGAGAATGAAATGTGAATACAGTGCAGAGGGACCCCGGCTGTGTTATGGCATTCGAGGTTTATCAGCGGTTCCCCATTAAACCGGCAGACCACCCTAAGTTTGTTATGTATTTTTAGTGCACAGTTGACTTTTAAAATATATGAAGTGCTTTTAAAAGCAGTCTCTATAGAATTTCTGCTAGTAGTTGGTTCTTACACAGTAATAAGTACTGCAGTTGCAGCAGAATACTACATAGCACAAATATATAGGGCCATACTGACTAAGTAGTGCTACATTTAGACGCCTTAGTAAATATAGCCCTTTATATCCCACACAAGAAAATAGTCTATAATGCGTCTTCAGACACAGAAGGTCTCTTATAGAGTATCACCTCTAATGTGGCACATATATGTTTTAAAGGTGCAGTTCCCCCTTTCCTGGTTCCCAACTGAGTTTAAAATATTTTCGGCAAATTAAGCGACCTCCCTCTTTTTCCTCCCAAATCTATGATCAGGGGCACAGCCAGGACTTGCCCAGTGGCTGGGTACATAGCAAAGACCACTGCCAAGACTCCACCCCAACCCCTTCTCAATATACAACAAACCACATACCAGGGCGAGGAGAGAAGGCTCTGCGGTAGCACTGGCAGGGGTCGTGGTAAGAACTGCCACAACGCATCTTCGGCCTCTACTTTCATGGACTTGGTGGCAGATAGGGTGCCGTGATGGAGCATGTGGATTACTATTGATGTAAATGATGAGTGCCCTGTGCTTTGCACAGTGATGGTTTTGCATGGGCAAATCATAGCATGGTTTGATCTACTGTGGTTGGCAGGTGGGGAGGGGACAACCCATTCCGAGCATTATCCCCTCTCGTACTTTGTCCTGACAATCTCTCCCACAGTGGATGACTTGAGAACTTCTTTGCTTTAGAAGATGTGTGATTGCAGTGAAGTTAGAAGCGGGTCTTACTCATTCATGGAATAACACCATCCTAACACTTCCTTGTATTGTGACATTCCTCACGCTCGTACGTTCTTGAGAACAGTTATAAGGTCTAATGGGAATAAATATTCTGGCGTCTAGTAAATTTGATGAACTGCTTTGCTTATGTTACCAAAAGGAGGCTCAATCAAGTCTTCAACCGCACTCCCACCCAATGATCCTGTAGCTATACATCTCAGATGCACTGATCTTGGTCCCTTGTAGACATGCTTACCATAACATCCTCCTACTGTCTCTGTAACCTCTCTGAGACCCCCCCATTCCTATTGTTACCATTATGTGTTATATTATGTCACGTGTATTACTGCTGTGAAGCATTGTGTACATAAATGGTGCCATATACATAAAGATATACATACATGTAGTCAACAGGAGGACCTTTTCCCCACTTTATTGAAGCAGAATGGACGTGCACATCATTTCAGGAGATAACCTCTTCATCAGGTGTGCCACAATAAAGTAGAGAGAGTGTCCTCCTGATTCCATGATCGGTAATTGCGAGTGTGACTCTAGGATTTATTTTCTGTTGCCTTATCCTGGTGGATGAAAATGATTCGTAAAAAGGCATTATAGAGCTGGAACTCCTTTAGTACTCACTGTACCGGAACAAGTAAGTAGTGGGGCACCAACAGCTGTCAGGGGTCTGACCCTGTGTTAGATCCCGTTTAGTGGATACATTCAATAGTAGGAAGGCAGAGTGCACTCGTAGAGTTGAAGAAAAAGTAACTTTATAGAATTTTACATATTCTGCCTACGCGTTTCGATCCCAGCAGGGACCATTGGATGATACATTTCCCCATGTTGATCTAAGAACCGCATATCCTCCACAGATGGAAATGAAAGGGAGTGTCCTCTCTACCCTCCCTATCTCCATGAAGAAGGTTCCACCATACCTGGTGTAGAGGTAGATTGATCTGCTTCAGCAGGGCTTTCAGTGCTACCTGGAGGTCGCCGAGTAACGAATGAGTGTGGGTGTCCAGAGACAGGTCCATACTATCCATAGACCCGGACACAGAGAGATTTTGAATCCATTCCCACTCATCTCTGTACGTGAAAGAGAATGGAAAAGGAATGGAACTGGGTTAATATGGGTTATTGCACTCTGATCCCGTGTTAACTGATATTTATTGACGCCGCGGGGTCATGTGACGTCACGCGACCCTGGAGCGTCATTTGACGCATGTGGAAGGTAGGAGAGGGGGCGCGAGACCGGGGGAGGCCTGGCAGGGGGGCGCAGCTTAAAAAGTTTGTGCTCCCCTGTACTAGAGAACGTTCCTTTTATGAACTTTTATGTCTGAAGCGCTTCTCCCCTTTGTGTGTTATTTATATTATTTGTTTTCTATATGATTGTTACGCGTATTACTGCTGTGAAGCGCTATGTACATTAATGGCGCTATATAAATAAAGACATACATACATACATACATACATACATACATACATACATACATACAACCTTACTGCAAGATTTTACGTGACCCGCTTCAAATGTGCCATGTTATTTGTGTTGCCTTCACAATGTGCTACTTGCCCTTCTGGAGGTTAGAAGCTCCAATCCTCAAGGGTCACCAACAGGTCAGGTTTTCAGGATATCTCTGCTTCAGCACAGGTGACTCAACCAGTCCCAGCTCCAGCACAGGCGGCTCAATCAGTCCCAGCTTCAGCACAGACGGCTCAATCAGTCCCAGCTTCAGCACAGGTGGCTCAATCAGTCCCTGCTTCAGCACAGGCGGCTCAACCAGTCCCAGCTTCAGCACCGGCGGCTCAATCAGTCCCGGCTTCAGCCCAGGTGGCTCAATCAAAAATGATTAAGCCACCTGTGCTGAAGCAGGGATATCCTGAAAACCTGACCGGTTGGTGGCCCTTGAGGACTGGAGCCCCCCACCCCTGGGTTACATGCCGTGTGTTCTCTCCCGGTGCTAACGAAGCAGCGCTGTTATGGGAACATCAGCTTACTTGGAGACATTGCTATTGTCGCGGACCTTCACGTGGCACAGCATGTTTGGGCAGCCTCTGACACGAGGACTTTGATCTGATCAACGGAGCTGCACAGTTTCAAGGTAGCCCAGGTACAAGCGGGAGGCGGCCTGCTGGCTTCCGTTTCTGATAGGACAGGATCTCCTGCGCGACACAAGCACAGAAGCGGGGTTATTGGCGAAGGCGCGCTCCTGCAGGTGGGACGTTGGCATGAATCGCGGCTAGATGCAGGCTGCTCGGATCCTAGAGTTTTCTCATTTATTCAGACCATAACACTCCACTGCAGAATGAAGGTATTGTCTTTTCCCGGCTGTAAATACTATACTTTTTATTTGATTCAATGTTAACATTTGTCAGCGCACCGAGTTAAATAACCATGGTATATTTGTGTATACTTAAGTTTGAATATATATATATATATATATAATTATTTATACACATACCTACATGCTGTATATATCAAAACACTAGATGTCTTTATCATATATAGGGGTGGGGGGCTATATATATACTATCATATATATATATTATACTATATATCATAGTATCTCATGTAGAGGAATCAGTACCGTGTTAGCCGAGCTTCAATATCGTTTATTTATTTTTTGATTATATATATATATATATATATATACATTAAAAAATATATATATATATATATATATACTGTATATATACACACACACGTACATACTGTACACACACATATTCATATATATGTTTCCCTTATAAACACGCCTTTATTATTTTAACCACTATGATACATATTCTCACACCGCCTAACATGACTTGACTTATACTCCATGTTTGTGAAGAAAGTAACGTAGGAAATGCTAGTAATGGATACAGTGCGTTAGCACTTGCAATCGTGAAAGTGTGGACCCTAGGAAGAGGTTTGATGCGGTGTTACAGAAGTAAATGCCTATTAGCTGTGTGTATAACCAACAAAAGCTGAAACGTCTCAATCACCACCGAGAGATTAACTAAAGACTCCAATGCCACAGCACCATGTATGAATTGGAGACATAATTGACATTACATCAACGTACCAAAGACAAGATATTAAAGCTTTTGTGCGGGTTTCTTTGAAAACATACTAGAAAGACATTTAACGTGCAGCGGATGTCCTGTCTAGTCCTACAATACAATTCAATTCTTTTAGAAGGGGTTTTCCATTGGCGCGTCCAGTGAAAAGGAGTTAAACGCAAAATCCTTCCACTACCTGTATGGTTATGAGCAAAATATCCAGTGCGGTCGGCTCCTCTGGGGTGGAGAGAGACTTCCTCTGGCTTTGGAGTTTCGATATTTGGATCCATTTGCCGTTGAAAAATGAATATAACGACTCCACTTCCCGAATTGTGACTATTAGGACGTTTCCGTGCCTGTCCTTTATTGGTTCATAATAAACTCGGCCTAAGTTATGGGTGCCAAGCAAATTCTGAAACGATAAACAGAAAAATTGCAAGATCGAAACGGTTACAACATCCTGTAAAATGGAAGGATACATACGGTTGATGCAATTTGGATGTCAGACCTGCAGTAGTGGCATCTAGGTCAATTATCCACGCACATTCAGCTGAGGCCGCTTCACCGAAAGGGACCTTTGGCCGCCGGAATAGTTCGCCGTCTTAGGTAATGTAACCCCTAACCCTAAAAACCCTAACCCCTTACCCTAAAAACCCTAACCGTAACCCCTTACCTTACCCCTTAGCCTATAAACCTTAACCCCTAATCCTAACTATAATTGCCCAAGACGCAACACCTACCTCAGGACCAAAATGGCCGCAGCCAACAGTCCCCCGGCGGCTGAACGGTCGTGGCTAGTTGTCCCTTTTCCGCAGTAATACTGTATCTGGTATCTACTCTGGTACCTTTCCCTGCTCCTTCAAACATGCAACCGTTATACCAATACTCAAAAACACCCAGCTTGACCCTACCTGTCTTTCTAACTATCGACCTGTCTCCCTCCTGCCTTTTGCCTCTAAACTCCTTGAATGCCTTGTATTCTCTCGCTTGCTCCATTTCTTCACCACCTATTCTCTCCTAGACCCTCTACAATCTGGCTTCCGCACTGTTCACTTAACTGAAACAGCACTCACTAAAATAACGAATGACCTACATGCTGCCAAAGACAAAGGTCACTACACTCTGCTCATATTACTCAACCTCTCTGCAGCATTTGATACTCTGGACCACCCTCTTCTCCTTCACATTCTCCATGCTCTTGGTATCCTTAACAAAGCTCTATCCTGGATCTCCTCTTACCTCTCTGATCGTACTTTCAGTGTCTCTTTTGCTAACACCTCCACCTCCTCTATCGATCTCTTTGTGGGCGAACCCCAGGGCTCTGTCCTGGGACCTCTTCTCTTTTCTCTTTACACACTCTCTCTAGGTGACACACAAATTTACTTTTCAACCCCTGACCTTACACCTGCTGTACAGACCAAAGTTTCTGAATGTTTCTCTGCGATATCATCCTGGATGGCCCTCCGCCGACTTAAACTTAACTTTGCAAAAACGGAGCTCCTCAATTTTCCTCCCAAACTTGGCCCTACTACCTCCTTCTAATACTCCCCAGATACAATTACTACTTCCACCCACCAGATATAATTACTACTAGCCCCCCCAAGATATAACTACTATTACTACTCCCTCCTAGAAACAATTACAACCTACCTCTAGTTGCCGCCGGGCCCTTGAGCCTCCCATCCTCCAGCTTCAGAGCACAACAATCGCGCCTGGGATCAGCTGCACAGTAAGGAACCCCAACCCTCTTCAATAGCGCGTCTGGGATCAAATGCATTGTAAGGAACCCCAACCCTCTCCAATAGCGCGTCTGAGATCAGATGCATTGTAAGGAACCCCAACCCTCTCTAGTAGCGCGTCTGAGATCAGATGCATTGTAAGGAACCCCAACCCTCTCTAGTAGCGCGTCTGAGATCAGATGCATTGAAAGGATCCCCAACCCTCTCTAATAGCGCGTCTGAGATCAGATGCATTGTAAGGAGCCCCAACCCTCTCTAATAGCGCGTCTGAGATCAGATGCATTGTAAGGAACCCCAACCCTCTCTAGTAGCGCGTCTGAGATCAGATGCATTGAAAGGAACCCCAACCCTCTCTAATAGCGCGTCTGAGATCAGATGCATTGTAAGGAACCCCAACCCTCTCTAATAGCGCATCTGAGATCAGATGCATTGTAAGGAACCCCAACCCTCTCTAAAGCTACGGCCCCGCTCTCTGCACTGCACACGCGCCTGCCAGGCTGGGATCAGATGAATTGTACATTTTCCTGTATTTGGTACATTTTCAAATGACCTGAAAATTGCAGGGAACCCTCAGAAAAACCAGGGCTCATTAGAACCCCGGCTGAGAAACTCTGCTCTAGAACGTGGCTCATTTGAACTGAGAAACTATTTCTTTCATTGTTATTTTCATTTGTTATGAACCAATGTCCCGGTGTCTACAATGTTAAATCAAACTGCTGTTTTCTTTTTTTTCATTTATTTTCCATCCTAATAGCAAACAAGGGTGCAAGGTCAGCGCTGGCAGATAATGCATCTCATTAATAAAAATATTATTAATTATTATTATTATTACTCACCGATTAAACTACGCGCAAGTATTTTAGTTCATTATTCCTCATGTTTAAGCTACCATATGGCCACTTCCTCCGTGGGGAAGGGATACATAAGCTAGCCCTTATTTGTTTGAGTTGGCCACTTACAAAATCTCCATTGATCCAGAACATCAACAGGACTCCCCCCAACACCACCATTGCTAATGCAATAATAAACTTTGGGCGTTCAAGAGAAAACATGTCGGGCTGACGGGTTACTTTCGCTTGGCAGGTTAGAGCCTCTGACAGAAAGGAGTCGGGTGTAGACTTTGGGAGACTATCTATGACAAGGGGTGGCCAACTCCAGTGCTCAAGGGCCACCAACTGGTCAGCTTTTAAGGATATCCCTGCTTCAGCACAGGTGGCTCAATCAGTCCCTGTTTCAGCACAGGTGGCTCAGTCTTTGACTGAGCTTCTGATTGGGCCACCTGTGCTGAAGCAGGGATATCCTGACAACCGGATGTGTTGGGGGGGTCTTGAGGAGTGGAGTTGAGCACCCCCCCCCCCTGCCCTAAGGAGTAACAATTCCAGCAGCTGCACCTGAACCCACAAAACGCGCCGGCGGGAGAAGCGGCCATTGTTTTGAATCAGCCACGCGTGACAAAGGACAGGGTCATTGTGCTATTTCACCCGTGGCCGCGCGCCAGGGTTTGTAGTAATGTTGGCGTCATCTGTAGTGCGCTAAAAAAAAAAACATGGGCATCTCAAAGTGCATATCTTTGGCTTTATGCTTATTCTGTTCGGATGAAAGAGGCAGCATTTGAGGCAAGTGAACCCTGGTTCGAATCCCGGTGTCAGCTCCTTGTGACCTTGGGAAAGTCACTTTATCTCCCTGTGCCTCAGGGGCCACAAAATAGATTGCAAGCTCTGCAGGGCAGGGACGCGTTGTTCCTGCTAAATTCTATGTCAGATATTATTCTTCATCTTTGTATTAAAGCAACGCAAATAATATATACAGACACAGTGTTCTCTCTGCTGTGATATATTGGGATATTGCACCAACATTGCCATTGGATCCTATGGAAGTGCTGCGATAGTCTGAATAATAATGGGATATATACATATATATATATATATATGTATCATAATACATCCCCCAAACCAGAGGCTCAGAAGAATGATATACTGTAGCACTGTAACTTGTTAATATACTGCCCTGATGAAGATTCATTGTGGACCAACATATTGGTTTTGTAATGGTTTAAAAACACATTCTTCAGTACTTACCTGCAGTGCCGTATCATTCTGCTGAACCGCTGGTTTGGGCGACATATGGTTTATTATTGATTTATGATACGATCACACGTCAATACAGTACATAGGGCATGCTATAGGTTGTGAATATTAGGTTTCTGTATATGTACAGTATATATGTGTATATGTGTGTGAGTGTATATATATATAGTAAAAAAAACAAAATACCTTCCAGTAAAAGGCTGGTTCATATTGGTATGGAGGGTTGTTAACATTTCAGCATTGTCCGTTCTAATGAGGGTTCTAACCTGTATCTGAGCTGTTGCTGCCAGCATCTTCTGCCTGGCCTGGAGGGCAGTAGATGAGGACATGGAAACTGACATACTCTGCCGCAGCCACCTGATATCGTCCCACATGCTCGACAGCTGCAAAAGGCACCACATCAAAGCAACGTTGGTTCTCTTTGTTCAGACCCAGTGAAACATAAGCAACAAGTGACATTTGTGTCTTTAATGAAAGCCGTGGGGGGAGCAAGGAGGGAGGGGGTGGGGGGGGTGTAGGTGCGAACATTAACCAGGTAGCCTCCATTCTGTTTGGCCCTACAATGGGGTCAGCCCACTCCGTGCTCAATGCCCTGCAGAGCAGCACTCCGACATACCTGCATGTTATACATCAGCCTATGTTTTGTAACGCTGTGTCTATAAAGGCGAGTGATGATACGCAGACACTTCTGTTATTTTTATCCGCCTAAGCCGGGGATAATACACGCAGAACACATGCAGAGTGGATACTCCTGCTAAACAGGTGCTGACAAGCTTCTCCTTGAAGGATAACAATGAATTTTGTAATCTGTTAAAAATAGCACTTCTTTTTCCAGGGGGAGAATGAATCTCGATGTTCGGCACGCTGCTGGGACCCCATGGACTAGCCTGGTGGTACAGTAACTACCTTTGAACCTTGTTCAATTCCCAGTGCCGGCTCTCCGTGGAATTATACACGTGTGGGAATTTGCTAAATGCGCCGGGTTTTTGACCGGCGAAACCATTTTACCGCCAGGTCAGTGTTCGCCAGGATTAAGTCAACGGCCATTGCAATTTTGATTAATATGCTTAATTCTCTCAAATCGTTTAATGCTGAGACGCACACGCCACGTTCCGTTCACGGCCTGGCGATGTTTTTCGCCAACAGCTGGCAAAACCTTTTGCCACCTTGTTAGCGAAAACAAAATAAATAAAAAACCCTAAACATGTTACGACTCCATTTTGTATCGTTTTCCACATCTCTACTTGTAACCTTGGGGTAAGTCACTTTATCTCAGGCCGTGTGTCTCAGGCAACCAAAATTAGAATGCAAGCTCTTCAGGGCAGCGAATCATGGAGCCATTTCTAGGTACAGCGCTGCATACATTGTCATATTTCTAAGGCATACTTAAGGTGAATTGGTTAAAGTACACCCAAGTTACCGCACTGCTCAGAAGTAACAGCTTCCATTCATCGCGGCGACAACCCAACGCAACGTCACATTAAGACGCGCAGTGTGTCTTAATAATGTCACGTTAAACCATGTTTTGTCCGGTAAAGAATGAAAGAAGGAGGCAGGGCACTGCGGATTTCTGTAAAGCTATTTACTGCCAAGGAACGACGTTTCGACCTCAAAGGGCCTTTTTCAAAATGAATGGCATAATCAAGAGCACGGTGTTTATTAATGGCCATGAGTCATAATGACATGCAAATTATATGCAAATCAGGCGTTATCACAACTTTGCAAACCCACAAAAAGTCCATCAAGGATAACGCGCGGGGATTTAATGTTAAGGTAATTCTCAGCCACACTCAGAAATTGGGGTTTATAGGGTCTGGATGGGTGCAACACCACCGTCACTGCAGGTATGATTTAGGTAAAGTGGCGTTATTTCCCTCTCCTCTGTTTCTCTACTTGAGTTAAAGACCTATTTCCGGGTCTGTATCGGCGTAACGCCGAGACGTACTTAAAGCGGAAGAGAGCACAACATTATGCTACGATAACGATATATATGCAGAATGGGGATCTCCTCACCCAATTGCCACAGTAGCATTATTCTTTAGATTAGATCTCCACTCTAAGAGATAGGTTTATACCTTTATCTCTTACTGACAACCCAAGCTATTATTCCGTTGCTAACTGAGGCTATATCTCAGCTCTTATTATTAATAAGAATTAGACTCCACATTTAATATTATTCGATAGCTCTTATCTGATTCACTGCGGCTAACATACTATACCATTTAGCACTTTAATTCATACCTATTAGGGGAGTTTGTTCTTACTATGCGAGCAGGTCTTCAACCCTGTGTTACAATCACTGCCATCCAGGCACTTTGCCTCATATCCTATTATCTATACTCCCTTCCTGATTTTAACAAGAGCACTACTGTATGTTCACACTTGTTAGAATATATATATATATATATATATATATATATATATATATATATATATATGCAAATATAACTGTATGCTCATCTGCATGTCTTAGGCAGGTCTGCAACCCCGCCTTTCCCCATTATCACCCAGCATACAGCACTTCCACTGCAGCAAGGGATTCTGGAAAATGACATGCAAATGAGCACACAGTGTCACTTTTTGCCTCAATAACCATTTTTAACATGGTATATATATATATACTATCATTGCGTTTACCCTTATTTTATTTGCCACTATTGCGTTTTATTTACAAAGTCCTGTGTGACTCTGTATTGTCTTGTTCTTCTATATTCCACTGAGCCACCTGTGCTGAAGCAGGGATATCATTAAAACTTACAGCTGCTGGTCATTATATTTTAGAATCCAGATTTGCTGCTGGAGGCACAAGGAGATAAAGTGACAGGCACCAGGAGCCGACACCGGGATTGGAAGCAGTCAGAGGCGGCGCCTTCACCCACTGAGCCACTTCAGCCCATAGTGATATCTCGCCTCTCTCTCTCTCTGTAGTACCCACATCGCTAACGTGCAATATTTAAACAGATACAATGAAAACTGATTATTAAAGCAGAGAATGGAGAAAGACAGAAATACCAAGGTCGGTCTCCATCAGAGGTTGCAGAACGGTGATCGAACAAAGGGAAACAAATCTCCACTAACCAATCCTATTGTTTTACACTAGCCTCTGGTGTCCCTTGTATAAAAATTAGTAGCCCTATGTGAATGTTGTTCTTGTGTTTAATTGCCCCCACACTCTTGCACCCTCAGGCGTAGAAACCATAGTATCATGGAGTACCACTCTGTAGGACATTGACCCTTATTTACAAAGAAGTCTTCTGCCATGGACGCCTTCCGGAAGACACCTTGACCCTTTGACTTGAGTGGCCTGTAAGGTGTCTTCCAATGAAGGAACGTGTCTTATGGCCGAAGACTTCTTACCACCCAATACCCAAAGCGGTGCGTTGTGTAATAGGGTGGGAACCACTGCTCTGAGGCATCCAAACCAGTGCAACGATATGCAGACGTCATTACCACTGTTAACACACAAAATAACACATGAAATAACACGTGTGTTATCTCCTTGACTATTGTTTAAATAGCTCCCCTGTGACATCATTACGGGCGTGAGAAAGTCTGCTATATCTGCAAACGGGGAACGGCGTGTAAAGAAACGAGCGGAACTTACCTTTGTAAACCACAGAAAATCTTGCATAATAGAACTGGTGCTGGAGTCATCGATTTCTACGATTGGTATTTGATCTTCATTGGTTACTAACATATTGTCTTTGTAATAAAATATCACAGCGATGTAGAGGCCCCTGGAAGCAAAGAGAGACACTCACTGACTTGCAGCACTTTCGGTTTTCTAGGGGGGAGGAAATTCTGCGCTCCTGTGGAACAATACCCCAATTTTTATTCGCAGGTCCAGGGTAGCGCTGCTTGTTATGTTCATAAAGTTGTCGAAAAATGGTGTGTTTTACTAAATCTATCTTGGTTTACAGACATACGCATCACAACACTCTTACTAAACCAGGGGTGGCCAACTCCAGTCCTCGAGGGCCTCCAACAGGTCAGGCTTTAAGGATATCCCTGCTTCAGCACAGGTGGCTCAATCTGTGGCTCAGTCAATGACTGCACCACCTGTGCTGAAGCAGGGGTATCCGGAAAACCTGACTTGTTGGTGGCCCCTGAGGACTGGAGTTGCCCACCCCTGCTCTATACACACCCAGGCCCTATAGAAGTATATTTATTGCTGTTTAAAGAAGGGGCAAAAAATATGGCAGCAGAAGAGAGCACATTACCAATAATTGTGTCTACAACATTGTATCTGCAGTCACACTAGACATGCTCAGTACTGCTTTATATTGCCACCTGCTCAATATATTTCTGCTTTAACCATGAGCAGAGAGCCGGGACACGCTGGGTCCAGGGGCTACGAGTTGCCCGGCCGACCAGCGCTAAAAAGATGGCCGGGCCCAACTTTCAAGGACGAAATTCGAGTCCTTGGGAAACCTGTCTGAGGCCCCTACTCGTGTTAACCCTTTATTCTTAACTATATGTTTATTAACCCTCTCCTATCCACGCCCTTCACATAGACCACCAGCAATATAGAAATATCTACCCTCTTCCCCGCCCAACGCACAGTATTAAATAATACCGTTTAATTGCCAGGCACCAACCTTTTTAAGGTCTTCACAAACTTGTTCGACGAGTGGAAAAGATGCTTCAGACTTCTGGAGACGGACTGTTTGCGACTTGGGTTTTGCAATTTCGCGCTTTCTGAAAATGAACCGTTGAAGGGCTTATTATCGAGCTATTCATTCAACAGAAACGGTACCATTAAATGTGAATGTTATCTAATCCACTCAAAAATGCTTACAAGGATAGACGTACGATTGGGGTCAGAAGCAAGCACAAAACAGATCCGCTACCAGTTGCTCTTCTGACACAATAAATAAAAGGGGGTGACCCCACCGACGTAGCTTCATTTAACATGCATTGATTGACCTCTCAATCCATAATCCTGAAGAAGGTTAAAACTGGGATTAGATCCACGCAGAGTGATCAACAATTGTCTTTCCATCCCTTAATTGTGTGCTCTGACCTTTTTTTCAATACTTTTGTTTTTCCTTACAGCATCTGCTGAATATAGTGAGAATTAGGGTAACAGTTGACGATGCCTCATCCGACCGTTCAGGTGATGCGTCAGTAATGTCTCACTATGTGCTGCAGAGGAATGCAGTACATTTCTCTTCACTTATCTCCTTCCTTTTACCATCATGTGAAAATCACTGTAATTTAGGATAAGGACCCTTAGTAATAATAATAATAATAATAATAATCATAATAATAATAGTTTGTTCCTGTATAGCGCTGCTAGTTTTAGACACGGACTCTGGCACTGAGTTTGAAGCAGGGGAACCTCGTTCAATTCCCGGTGTTGGCTCCTTGTGACCTTGGGCAAGTCACTTTATCTCCCTGTGCCTCTCCAAAAGAAAAAAAAAACGTTGCAAGTCTTCGGAAGATATTTTGGAGCTTCCTGGTCTTTCTTCTTGCTCCTGACACAGGAGGGTCCAACACGTCGCCTGGAGACTTCTCATGGCAGCCTGGAGCTAAAGTGGCGTATAGCACAGAAAAAGTCCAGATATAACGGTGTATAGTAAACCTAGTTGCAATATGAACAAGTGGTAATAATCTATAATAAAAGTAGTAGGAACCATCACCAGTGTATTATCTTATCAATACGAGCAAGGACCGTAAATTGAATACATTTTTTAATTAGTTAACCTTTAAAGTGTCCTCTTGACGTACCTGGAACATCATGGCTCTTGGGACATTGGGAACCCTAATCAAGTACCAGGTACGTCATGTGCAAATGCTTGTTTTACAAGCGCAGATTGGGCTGACCATTCTGAGTTGCCGGCCCCATTAAAATAGAAATGGAGCGCACTCCCCCCCACCCCGATTTCCTGTATCCAGGGTCTGATCCCGTCACGTTAATGTAACAGGAGCGCCTGGCACTAGAAAAGTTAACGTGCCTTGGCATTATAAGCACGTTAGCCCATATTTACTAAGCAGAGGTATAAGACACCTTCCATTCAAGTGAAAAGGTCGTAAGGCGTGGTCCTGCGCCAAAAGATGTCTAATGGAATAGCACGGCCTAGTAAATACAGACCTTTATCCTTATCAAGAGTATTCACTATTCTTCAGCACACACATTATTTGAAATGCAGAACTTTAATAATAGCTTATTTCCTGGGATCATGTATTGATGAAGGCATGAAGGGTATATACTGTTTGCATGAAGGGTATATACTGTTTGCTGATCAATAACACTGGGAAATCTTATTTAAGTTGAGTTGTAATAAAGGTTGTTTCCATCTTCTCTTTCACATACACGGTTACCATTGCATCATTCTTACAGTACTGTCGGCCAATATTGTGACATCATACTTACTGTAATATAAGCCAATACTATAACATCA
Organism: Ascaphus truei; assembly: GCA_036426205.1. Classification (NCBI taxonomy): domain Eukaryota; kingdom Metazoa; phylum Chordata; class Amphibia; order Anura; family Ascaphidae; genus Ascaphus; species Ascaphus truei. The sequence continues at coordinate 8,903,975 of CM071588.1, read as the reverse complement.
GCTATATTGTCCCACGAGCCAGTATTATGCCATCACGGTTACGGTCTAATGTCCATGAGCCAATATGATGCCATCATGCTTACTATACCACGAGCCAGTATCATCATGCTACTACTCCAAGGGCCAACATTATGACATCATGCTATTAGTCTTAGCTCCGTTTTTTGCTTGTGCGCTTTTTCCTTCCTTCATTGACCCTGTTAACTATACCTTGGACGCTGCACGGCCTGCCTACCACTTCAAGGGAATGTGAGTATTATATTGTTCAGGGGAACCTGCCAATGAGACTGATGGTGGGTGGGCTTGTACCATCTACCACCTGTCTTCAGGAGGATAGTACCCATACCATTGGATATTAAGTACTAATATCATTACCCATTCCTTATACCTTGCTCAGTGGTTTGGCATATTTAAATTCTTATATACCTGCATTGGAGCGCTTTAGCTTATTTCTATCTTATTAGTCCAAGGGCCAACACAATGACATCATTCACACTGCTGCATAAGCCATTGACATCATGTTTGCGGTCTTTGGAGCCAACATAATGCTATCTGGAATGGATGGTCGTCTCAAACGCTCTTGTCATCACACATTTCACATATGTAGTTCCAATCAGTGGTCAAAGTGTTGTGGAACTGGAGGGAATAGGGTACCAATTACGTTTGTTTGACTTTCAAACCCTGGAGTAACCCTACTTCTACTTTGAAGGCTGCATTCTAGAAGAGGACTCTTTTCCCGCCCTATTTTATAGGACAAATGTACAATTCGAAATAGTAGAAGAACAAGGATGTATAATTAAATATGGGATCAGTACAGGAAAGACAAATACATATTGTGGCCCACAGACACTGTTTAAACCCTGATTTAAAAGAACAAACAAAATGAATCTAAATGTTTTCCTGTAATAACTTTGTAAATGAAAACATTCGAGATTCAAGGTCTAAATATCAATTAAATATTCAATCTATGTCATCCCAAGTGATGGGCGCCATTGTTTTCTTCTGTGTGCCGCCATGTTCAGTGACTCTATGCTGTCGTACTGTCACCTCCTGTGGTGTAATGAGCGGTGCCAGGAACTTTATTGGTACAAACAAGATTTTTATTGGCTCCATTGAGTTGGATCCACATACAAGGACATCTTTCCCTCAGACAATAATGAGTGACAAATAATACAGTTGCATTAGGTATTCTTCCCTGGACAGCTCTCACCACTACCCTAGGGAGGTTCTAGACTTGATACCCTTAGCACTGGATCTGCCTGGTATTCTCTGTCTGTGTTTGGAGTTGCATCCTTCCCACCAGGACCCGCGGGTTGAGATACTTCCATCGTCAGGGATACATATCCCGTCACCCAGACGAGTACCCTCCTTACCCCAAAGCATCAGAAGGGGCTTGCATTTAGAACTGGTCAGTAGTTGCCAATCTCGCGGTGCTCCGGAACCCTCTGTTTAAAAGGATTCCCCCCCAGAGTACCATGCATCCTCTCCCAGGGCAGACGACTAACCTCGGACCATTGCTACGGGCAATGACTACAAGGGGAACGTTCCCTGACTATAAAATCATAAAGGTGACCAGGTCCTTACACATGTAGCTCTACACATAAACATGACACACTATATACAGTGAGGTCCCCCATCTATGTCTCCTCCTGGGACCTGGATCTGGAACTTTCCACCCTCACTATATATACCTACGAGTGACATCACTGGTTACTATGCCTACAGGGAGAGTGGGTTGGATTATACTTAGTCATTCTATACCATGTGACAGGACAAACGCCTTCTAGAAGGTGGGCGTGGCAAGTTTCCGGCCTAGCAACCCTGTGCCATGTATTGGGAGAGGGGCATTGCACATTCCAAGCACACAGTGTTAACCCTTTATTGCCCTTACCATTTTAAGTAAAAAATAGTAATCCCAAAGGGGGGGGGGGGGGCGGGTTACAAATATAATCAACATTACTATTTATTGCTAAATGTATTGTAAATTATTTAAACAGTTAAATAACAAGTATAAAAGTTGCTCTAACGTTATCATTTAAAAAAAAAAATCAGATTCACATTTTCCCAGTAATGCAAAACCGAAAACTTTTGATGAGTTTTGGCAAAATTAAAACATGGATTTTTTTTTTAAAGAACCATATCCAAAACACAGAGTCATGTGCACATAGCTATTTAAACGGTTGGGGGTTGATGTGACTTTAAATGCAATAATTGCTCAATTCTTTTTTTTTAATTTTTAAAAATAGATTGTATGCTCTTCGGGGCAGGGACCTCCTCTTTCCTATTCTTACTGTCATGTCTGAAGCACTTGTTCCCATTATGTGTTATATTATTATGTCACGTGTATTACTGCTGTGAAGCGTTGTGTACATAAATGGTGCTATATAATAATAAAAAAAAAATATATATATATATATAAATAATGTATAATGCTAATGTGATGATATATATAAATATCTAATATATCTATATTTATCTATATACTGCATATATTTAATGGGTTATTTATAAGCAACATGCTTATGTTTAATAATATTACAGTAGAGCGGAACTTTTCTACAAAAAATAAATAAATAATAATATGAGCATATAATAGCAATACATGTGTTATCCTTACTACTAAAATAACACATAACACATTTATTTTGGGTTTTAGGCTATTTATCCTGGAAGGCAGTGCACACAAACAGAAACTGCAAGAAAACAAACAAAACAAAAAAAGACTTGAAGGAATTAATAGGATAATCCGGGGATAGAGAGGTCACCCTGTTATTTGTAAAGCCTTTGACAACCGGGCTGTTTTAGGGAGGTATGAAAGAAGCTGTCAGTGGCCTGTTAATGCATTCATTCCAATATAACCCCGGCAGAATGGGGGGCGGATTGCTGGGGAGCACAGGGGTCACACTGCGACACCTATCTGTTTGGTGTGCTTCTATGAAAGGGGGTGAGAAAGGTGAAGCCGCAGGGGCAGCTCGTGTGGCCCAGGAATGAGGCTGTTGAAATGAGTGGCCAGATACGTGAATGCCAGAACATACCGGTAACCAGATACAGAATTACCAGATTAAAAAGGCAGCTATTGTATGCTGCTGAGGAATGCAATGCGAGGCCTTCAATGTAATGGTCAAGTTAAGCAAAATACAGCACTGGTACACACACGCACACACACACACGCGCACACGCACACACACGCACGCACGCACACGCACGCACGCACACACACACACACACACACAACAGGAACTCCGAGAGCCTTTATCAAGAGCAGTGGTTTCTAGCCTTAATTTGGTTAAGGAACCCTATGTGGAATTCTGAGGAACCCCGACCCTCTCTAATAGCGAGTCTGTGATCAGATGCATTGTAAGGAACCCCAACCCTCTCTAATAGCATGTCTGAGATCAGATGCATTGTAATGAACCCCAACCCTCTCTAATAGCGCGTCTGTGATCAGATGCATTGTAAGGAACCCCAACCCTCTCTAATAGCATGTCTGAGATCAGATGCATTGTAATGAACCCCAGCCCTCTCTAATAGCGCGTCTGTGATCAGATGCATTGTAAGGAACCCCAACCCTCTCTAAAAGAGCGTCTGAGAACAGATGCATTGTAATGAACCCCAACCATCTCTAATAGCGCGTCTGTGATCAGATGCATTGTAAGGAACCCCAACCCTCTCTAAAAGAGCGTCTGAGAACAGATGCATTGTAATGAACCCCAACCATCTCTAATAGCGCTTCTGAGATCAGATGCATTGTAAGAACCCCAACCCTCTCTAATAGCGCGTCTGAGATCAGATGCACTGTAAGGAACGCCGACCCTTTCTAATAATAAAAAAAGCTTACAGGACACAAAGTTAAAAAACTTTACAGAATACTGATATTATTTTTAAAGACGCTAGTTACATTGTTAGGCTGTGTAAAAAACATGTCGATTTCGGCATACTAAGCGGGGCGCCCCTATTAAACAAGAACCTGAGATTTCATCATTGTGTCAAACTTGACATCTTTCCCTCGCCTTTCCGGGGCTGATGGGAATTTTTATTTGTTCTTAGCAGCGTGTTTATTTTGTTAAGACTGGAAAGGTTGTGGGGAGTTTTTTGCCTTAAGAAGACCAAAACCAAAATAAGCCTCATTTGTGCGCAACGCGAGATTTCCCCTGTGGGATCCATTTTGCCGGGATATGCCATTTTAAAGCAGCACTTCTGGCGACACCTTATGCTTTGATTTTGAAGCAGGGGGTCTCTGGAGTTGAAGCGCCTTGATGACAGGCCCGGGGACCCCCTACTTCCCGAGATACTCACCTCGGCAGGCGCAGGCGGTATATATCTTTGCAGCTCAAAGCTTCCGCGTCAAGTGGGCCAATAAGAAGCCGCGAGGGATGACGTCACGGCTTCTGATTGGCCAGCCGGACGCGGGACAATTAAAGCCGCCATTTCGATAGACCCGACCAGCCCTGTCTGGGCTGCTACCGGCACCCCTTTCCGAGGTAAGTATCTCGGGGGGGGCAGGGGGTCCTCACAGCTGAAATAAACGCGGTTCAGCTCCAGAGACCCCCTGCTTCTAACATATATATATATATATATTTTAAACACACGAAAAATAGTGTCGCCAGGAGCGTCTCTTGAAAAGACTCCAACGTGTCTGTGCCTGAGAATTGAATTATCAGGGAAATATTCACGTCAGTAACCTCTCTAGTGTCCCAACCGACGTGCAGCCTTAATGTCCTCTAATCGCCCTTCAAAGCTCCCTTCCTGGTTGAATCCATACCGTAGCTTTCTTTTTTTTTTTATCTCAATGGAAAGAAGGGGGTCTCCCGAGCAAGTTCCTTTCGGCCCTGCGGTCCCCGAGATTCTTGCAGAGGAAGTTGCCACGCGCCACTTCCTGGTTGGTTTCAGTCCCCTGCGTCACGCCGGCCAATGGGATGACGCCCCGACGAATGACACTGCGGCTTCCTTTTGCCCCGTGTGACGCAAGAGATTGAAACCTCCATTTTGTTTCCCCCGGGGAGGGAGAGGAACCAGCTGCACCTTCCTCGGAAAGTATCCCAAGAGCCAGGGGGTCCCCGGAGCTGATATTAACAAGGGTCGCCTCCCAAAATAAGAGGGAGGGTTGAGAGGGGGGGGAAAAAAAATGTCTGTCGGGGGAACGACTTTTTTTTTAACTCTTTCACTTTCTTTGTGCAACCCTTTCTGGCAGACAACCGGTTAATCTCATAATTGCTTCCATGTAAAAAGCAGAGCTTGGAAATGATTGATACACACACACACACACACACACCACACACACACACACACACACACAACACACACACACCCACACACACACACAACACACACCACACACACACACACACACACACGTTTATGCAATTAAATGGGTTGTCAAAATATGTAATCATTGTAATTTAGCCCCGCTCGGGTGCTGGGGTATTATAAAGAGAAATGAATGACTTTGGTTTTTTTCCTAATCATTTGCGTTTTTCCAGAAGATTAAACACATGAAAACAAGTCTGCTTGGATATATTCCCCGGGCGATGTAGTCATATTAGGCATCTTCCAAAGACCCTCGCTGATCCAAACAGTTTGGAGACGGTGTGTTTTCAATTAATTTCCATTTTTATACAAAGCTATTTGGGGGGAAAAAATAAAGCTTTGTTTTCTTTTAATGAGTATCGGTCATTTTTAACATTCCCTTTTAATCGACCACATTTTGGCTATCCTCAAACTGGGAGATTTTCTCCAACCAATTGTTTTATTCTATTTGTGTTATATTATATTTTTCCCTCCTGTATGCTGATCATATACTAATAACTGTAGTTCATACTGTATAGCTCTTTTCTCCCATTGGGGCTCAAAGCGCGTCACAGTTACAGCACGCGGTACACAGAAAGCTTAAAGACAGTACCTGTTCAGGTGAGAGGAGGGGGGGGGGAGAGAATGGGGGAGTGAGAGAGAATGGGGGGATGAGGCGGGAGTGAGAGAATGGGGGGAGTAGGAGTGAGAGAGAATGGGGGGAGGGTGGGAGAGTGAGAGAATGGTGGGAAGAGGGGGGTAAGAGAGAATAGGGGGAGAATGGGGGAGGAGGAGGAGTGAGAGGGAATGGGAGGGAGGGAGGAGGGAAAGAAAATGGAGGGTTGGGGAGAGAAAATGGGAGGAGGAGGCGGGAGTGAGAGAGAATGAGAGGAGAGAGAATGAGGGAGGAGGGGGGAGAGAGAATGTGGGGATAAAGGGGGAGAGAGAGAATGGGGAGATGGGAGAGTGAGAGCGAATGGATATGAGGGGGCAGAGGTGTTGGACAGGAGAGCGAAAGGGGGTGGAGTGGAGGGGGCACCGAGAGAATGTGGGGCAAGGGGGGCGGGGGGAGACACAGTGGGTAGAACTCGCCAAAATACCTAGTTCCTCCTCTTTATACTGTATATGCATATATCTTTTATTTTAAACAAGGGGTCCCCTGGAACAGAGCAGTTACATTCCAAGCTATGGGGAGTCGCCCTAAACCCCATCCCCGCCCCACGCGCGATCGGGAGGTGGGACAGTGACGTCACCGACATCCCGGCGCCGTGACGTTGACGCTGCTTTGCTGTGATTGGAGGTTTTCAGCCAACAGCGCGCTGAAAAACAGCTTTGGCTGTCGGCTGAAAACCCCAACTCCTCAGCACGCCTGCGGACGCTCGTGGGAGCCCCCTCTCAAGACATCCCCATGCCGGGGCTCAGTGCGGAGCGTCCGCACGGCTCAGCGCTGCCTGTCCTTCCATGGACGCAGCCTTAGGCAAGTCACCTTATCTCCCTGTGACTCAGGCACCAAAATCACAGATTGTAAGCTCAACGGGGCAGGGACCTGTGCCTGCAAAATGTCTCTATAAAGTGCCAAGCAAAACTAGCAACGTGCTATTATTATATCATAACAGGATGATGTACTATGTCAAGTCCCCCATTTTTTTTCCGGAAGACACCGCCCATGATACCATTGGCTCCCTTCAAATCCCAACACGTTCTTCTGCCATCAACGTATTAGCCACCCCGGTGAAGAATGCCTTTCAGCTGCCTGAAAACTGACTTGAAGCATTTAGGACTAAGACGCAGTTTATCCAAGAATTAGGTGTGAACTAATTCCCTCCCGTGGCCGTGCCTTAGTCGGAAATATAAATAAACCGCAATTCATTTTTCCACCTTGTTCCCACCCGAATCCGTCTTAATTAGCCGTTTACAAATGTTCATCTCCTTTGTAACATGTCCCGTTCTTTGAAGTTTTCCGCAAGTTATTTCCCCTTAATCCACCAAAACGAAAGCATTTCCCTCTCTGCCGCTAACGCTGGGTTTTATTTCGCTGTTTTGGGTGTTTGTTAATGACATGTTTAACGATAACGACTTAAATTCCTCCTCTTTATACTGTATATGCATATATCTTTTATTTTAAACAAGGGGTCCCCTGGAACAGAGCAGTTACATTCCAAGCTATGGGGAGTCGCCCTAAACCCCATCCCCGCCCCACGCGCGATCGGGAGGTGGGACAGTGACGTCACCAACATCACGGCGCCATGACAAAAGCATTTCCCTCTCTGCCGCTAACGCTGGGTTTTATTTCGCTGTTTTGGGTGTTTGTTACTGACATGTTTAACGATAACGACTTAAATCAGGCGCCCGCGATAAGATATTTGGAAATAATTTCAAAGGGGGCAGGTAGCGTACATACACACACACATAAATAGCCCTTAAATTGCTACACGGAAAAAACAAGACCACAAAGGTTAATAGAAAACCTCATTTCTACTGTATCCACATAAAAAAACAATTCAATAAGATTAGCCTTTCAAAATGCAACAAGCAAAAATATTATCTGCTCACCCACCCAATATTTGACAACAGTGTGAAAGACTAATAGCAGAATGAATTATATTAAAAATGAAACATTCTTATACAGCTCAACCCCGTTATAACGCGATCCGCTACAACGCGAATCCGCTTATAACGCGATGCACGCGTGGCTCCCAATTTTCGTATGTATGAATACTTTACAACACGATTATTGGCGTCTTAAATACTTTATTGTACGTTGCATACAATTGTACATTATTTCTAACGCGATCCGCTTATAGCGCGGTGTGATTCTTTGGACCCCAAGCGCAGCGTTATAAGGGGGTTGAGCTGTATATTGCTGCAGTGTACATTGCACTGTATAACAAATGACAGAGCACAAACAGGCCCAGAGAATAATACGTTTAGCCCAATACCAGGGAAATGAGGGCGTTAAACACAGATGGGGCTGAAAACGGAGAATGACGGCCTACTCACATGATGAATACATGAAAAGACAAAATGCATGATAGAAGGGCGTAGTGTGATACTGTATTGATTTAAAATAGTACAGCGGGAGACGAACCCGACTTCTGCTCTCAGCCACCTGGGAAAGGCCTGGACAGACCCCGAACCTCTGCTCCACAGGTAGGGCCCGGAGGAGAGAGGCATCCACTTTCCCCATGTTGCTGGCCATGCTATTTGTTTCCTCCCCACCCCCGTATCTCACACACTCCCACCTCTCTATTCTTCACACACACTTCCCCTTTCTCCCTCTCTCAAACACACTTCCACCCTCTCTATCACTCTACCCCCCTCTCTTACTTTACCCTCCTTCTCACTATCCCCCCATCTCCCCCTCCCCCTTATCTGCCCCTCTCCCTCTCACTCCTACCCCTCCCTCTCTCTCTCTCACTCACTCCCTGCCCCTCTCTCTCATTCTCTCCCCTCTCACTCTCATACCCCCCCTCTTTCTTTCTCACGCTCCTCCCTCCTAACATTCCCCCTCTTGCTCCTCCATCTCACTCTTTCCCACCCCCTCTTCCCTTCCCCCTCTCAAACTCTCTCCCCCCCTTCTTTTCTCAGACTCCCCCTCCCTAACTCCCTCACCCGCTCAATAACCCAGGGCCCTGTTGGAGACTCAAGTCCTGGCGCCCGGGAAAGCGGTCGGCGGGCCCATCGGCATCTAAAGGAATGTGTTAAATACTTTTCAGTAACGAAACCACCAGCGCCATCATCTTTCCATTGGCGTAACATTACCAGCGCTCAAATCGAGGAAATATGTTGGGCTCTACGGCTGATATCCACCCTTCTATCTCCTTCAACTGCCCTGTCTGCGGTGACATCGCCGTACTATTGCAACGGGATAATTACCAGGCCAATAATGGTTTCGTTAGTTTACATTTGGATGTGGTGCACTCCACGAATAACTGGCCATCTGGTACATATTCCCCCCCCCCCCCCCCCGACTGAAACAGCTCTTTCCACAAATCAGTGTTTGCTTGTTCTTCCTTGAACTGTACCGCCGATTAAACCTCGGAAGGTTTGCTGCGGAGCGGTTACCAGATCTAAACATTCCCTCAATTAACGGAGACACTGGTCCTAATTAAGCAGCGAACAGAAAGAGCCAATGCGGTGTTTTAAATTCACAAACTCACATGCTGTGCGAAAAAAAAGTATATAGTTAGGGAACAGGGCACTCAAAGAGGCAAAAAAAAGGCATACCTCCGAGATCAGCAGTATATCGCAGCATATCACAGCGTAATGCAGTATATCACAACATATCACATAACAATGCAGTATATGGCAACATATCGCAGTATAATGCAGTATATCGCAACATATCGCAGCGTAACACAGTATAATGTGGCATATTGCAGCATAATGCAGCATATCGCAGTGTAACACAGTATAATGCAGCATATCTCAACATATTGCAGCATATCTCAGTGTAACACAGTATAATGCAGCATATCGCAGTATAATGCGGCATATCGCAACATATTGCAGCATATCTCAGTGCAACACAGTATAATGCAGCATATTGCAGTATAATGCGGCATATCGCAACACATTGCAGCATATCTCAGTATAACACAGTATAATGCAGCATATCACAGTATAATACAGCATATCGCAGTATAATGCAGCATATCTCCGTATCCCAGCCCAGAAAATCTTGGGCACGCCACCAGTTTGTGCCCCCCTGGCCTAGAGGACCTACAGTATGAGGAGGGCTCTGAGTGATAGCAGGGATATACACACTGAGAGATACAGAAAGTAGATGGGGAAGTCACAGAAAAGGGTGCAAGGAAAGTGAGAGAAACCACGATAAGGCGGGTGCACTATCCTAGTCACTAGTGCAAACACAAAAACACAATATTAATCGTTCACTATTATCTATCCCTTCTTATTTCATCGCAGATTAAGTTCCGGTACAGATGTGGCCAACTCCAGTTCCCCAGGGCTTCAGTCGTTGACTGAGCTACTGATTGAGCCACCTGTGCTGAAGCAGGGATATCCTGAAAACCTGACCTGTTGGTGGCCTTTGACGACTGGAGTTGGCCAATCCTGTTCTTCTAGTATTGGTCCTGGAGAGGTATAGGTTTGAGGTATATGCGATACCTTGGAATGGACCAACTGCGAGTTCTTCACGGATGAAATAGTAGTGCACGGAGCTCGGAGAAAACTCGTTTCACTGCGTCAACAATCCAACGGTGGACGACTGGGGATCCCGACAGTGAAGCATCGCGTTTGTGAAGGGTTCAATGTACAGACGAGACCACGAGTATTCTAAAGCTTGCCTTAAACAAGCCCGGTTACAATCTGGGTATGTGCTGGGTGTGACCTGGCTACTTTACGGCAAGTTTAAGGCATTTCTGCATTGACTAATGACTCATAGGATTAACACAGCAGGGGTCCCTGGCAGTCCTATTCAGTTTGTATGGGACTGCCAGGGACCCCCGCTGTTAATGTGATGGGCCATTAATCAATGCAGAAATGCTGGGTCTAGTTTTAGGCAAGTTTAAGGCATGTACCCAGCGTGTACCTGGGTCTTTTTGGCGATTGCCACTGGTTTGTGTTAGAATAACCGTGGGCACTACTGTACATATCACCTAAAATGACTAGGAGGCTACAAAATAATCTACAGTGATCGTGAATCTAAATAAGTCAACCTAAACGGGCGGTTACCTTTTGGGACTTTATACATGGGCTTGGAGCAGGGGGTCTCCGGAACTGAACCTCAATTGGTTCAGCTCCGGGGACCCCCTGCTTCTCGATATGCAGACGTCTGTCGGGAGTCACGTAAAGGCCACTTTTCAAAGCTCAAGCACCCTGCGGGCCAATGGGAAGCCATGACGTCATCCGACCCGGTTTCCTATTGGCCAACGTGACGTGGGAGCTTTAAACTTTACACCCCAGCCAGAGCTGCTACCGGCACTCCATTCGGGGGTCTGTATCTCTGGACACAGTGGGTCCCCCGAGCCGAAATTAATGGGGGGCTCAGCTCCCCCTGCTTCAATCCTATGTAAATAATCAACGCAGAGTGACCCGGCTACCCCAATAAACAGCTGGAGGGAAAAGTCAGCAGAAATACACAATACATCCCCTCTGAAAACCGTGTGTTACAACATGTAGCTTTTCCACGGTGCTCGTCTCCCTCTCTCCGATGCTGAACAGTTACCATAGTGACCAAAAGCAGCCTGACCCCTTTGTAATCTTAATTGTCATCTCGGATGACACCAGTTTAACCAAATAGATCGATTTTTTTTTTCTCGGGGATTTTGAGCAATGATCCCAAAGCAAATTTATCTACCGCATTCAATCAATAGCAGATGTAAATCGTGAGTCTGAAATGCCAGGAAAGTGGACAATTAGGGCGTTTAAAGACTATTGTGGAGCACGAATCGGCGATTTCCTCAATAAAATAACCTTTGGCTTCCTGTTTGCACAGTTCATATGGATTATTTGTCTGTTTTACGAAGGTATTGTCTTATAACACATTGGAAAGGGGGCCAGGTTTACACACAGTGTAAATATATATGATACTTATATAGCATTTAATCTCCTGTTATCACCCACACCTTGTGTTTTAATGGTTTTTATGTGTATTGATTATGCGTCGTTATGTTACATTAATTAGAATAAATTCTTTATTGTTTTGCCTATTAGGCTTGTATTGGTAATTGTTCATCCATAGAACTTGGTGCGATTACATTTGATTTCCCCTACAGCTTGTTTGCACACATATCAGGGAGCATTATACCCCTATTAACACTTAATTAGCCTGTCTGTGCAGTGTTAAAAGGGGATCTGTGGGAGACTGTTCTTGTCTTCTTGTTTACTCGCTTACACACAGTGTGTGCTGCTCAGGAGTGCTACACAGCTAGTTTTTCTCTGGCACAAGCAAAAATGCCCGTCCCTTTAACCCTCCATGATGCATAAACACCTGTAATTACCCATCGTCTACCTCAAGGGGCGGCCAACTCCAGTCCTTAGCGGCCACCAACAGGTCGGGGTTTCAGGATATCCCTGCATCAGCACAGATGGCTCAATCAGTGGCTCAGCTGAAGCAAGGACTGATTGAGCCACCTGTGCTGAAGCGGAGACTGATTGAGCCACCTGTGCTGAAGCGGGGATATCCTGAAAACCTGACCTGCTGGCCGCCCCTGATCTAGCCTTTCTTATTTCTGCATAGATGAAGTTCATAGCTCTACTTGCCGGAGATATGTAGGTTGTGTCATACTGAAGGTGTGATAGTTTTGAATGGACCAGTTAGGGGAGGAGTTATAGGGAGAGGTTACAGGAGCAGTTAGGGGAGGAGTTATAGGGAGCGGTTATAGGAGCAGTTAGGGGAGGAGTTATAGGGAGTGGTTATATGAGCAGTTAGGGGACGAGTTTATAGGGAGAGGTTACAGGAGCAGTTAGGGGAGGAGTTATAGGGAGTGGTTATATGAGCAGTTAGGGGAGGAGTTATAGGGAGTGGTTATAGGAACAGTTAGGGGAGGAGTTATAGGGAGTGGTTAAAGGGAGAAGTTAGGGGAGGAGTTATAGGAAGTGGTTATAGGGAATGGTTATAGGAGCAGTTAGGGTGGAGTTATAGGGAATGGTTATAGGAGCAGTTAGGGGAGGAGTTATATGAGCAGTTGAGGCATTATGGGAGCAGTTAGGGGAGGAGTTATATGAGCAGTTAGGGGAGGAGTAATGGGAGCAGTTAGGGGAAGAGTTATATGGAGCAGTTAGGGGAGGAGTAATGGGAGCAGTTACAGAAGCAGTAAAGGGAGGAGTTACAGGAGCAGTTGGGGGAGGAGTTATAGGGAGAGGTTACAGGAGCAGTTAGGGGAGGAGTTATAGGGAGTGGTTATATGAGCAGTGTAGGGGAGGAGTTATAGGGAGTGGTTATAGGAGCAGTTAGGGGAGGAGTTATAGGGAGTGGTTAAAGGGAGAAGTTAGGGGAGGAGTTATAGGAAGTGGTTATAGGAATGGTTATAGGAGCAGTTAGGGTGGAGTTATAGGGAATGGTTATAGGAGCAGTTAGGGGAGGAGTTATATGAGCAGTTGAGGCATTATGGGAGCAGTTAGGGGAGGAGTTATATGAGCAGTTAGGGGAGGAGTAATGGGAGCAGTTAGGGGAAGAGTTATATGGAGCAGTTAGGGGAGGAGTAATGGGAGCAGTTACAGAAGCAGTAAAGGGAGGAGTTACAGGAGCAGTTGGGGAGGGGTTACAGTAAGCTGCACATCAAGGAGCAAACTGCAACATCTTGATACATATCCCTTCAAATCTTTTGATGTATTTTTCCCATATAGAAGTCCTGGTTTTCATTATACACTGCCGCATGCTCATTTTCAGCTCGGTAGAAACGGCTCCACTTAGATATGTTGCTTTAAATGCGGCCCGAATTCCATAATAATATTTACAAGTTTATACAGAATGAGACAAATTGCTTTAAAAGAAAGTTAATACTTCTATGAAAACAAACCACATTTTCCTGTTGCCTTTAAGGCTTCTGACCACGTCTGATCCAAGGACTTGCACTTCACAAGCTGTTAAAACCTTTCATCCAGCGTTTAAGACCAGCCTTTCATCCCCCGTTCCTTGGATTTGCTGTCGCACAATGTATGCGTTAAAGATTAATAACAGGTAAACGCAGAAGAGCCAAGTGCCGGGTTTTAAAGCCACTTGTAAAAATATCCTTCTTTTCGGTAAAACGCGCGACACAATAAAGGTTTATAATGGGCGGGAACGTGTCAAAACCCCTTCATTGCACCTTAAGACAAGAGTCTGTTTCACACTTGTCCCCTAAAAACCAGACTCTTTCAGAACCTTTACAACTTTAAAGAGACAATCCTTCTAGGACCAACGTTTGGGCAGGAACTGCATTAGGCAGCGAGGCATTTAAAGTGAGGTTTTTAAGTGATACAGTTAGACTACAGTTTGACTAGAGGTGACTGGGGACTGCTTCTTTCTGCAAACTCTTTAACTCAAGACAACAAATGGTAAGCTATTCAGATCACACTATGATCCCATGCTTGTTAGCCTGCATAGTTTAACCCCCCACCCATTTACAACTTCTTTCACTGCAGCCTCTCCCAAAACTGACTGCACAAAACACTAAAACCCTGACTTGACCCTAGCATTGCAATGCAGCAAAACACATGACAAGGTACAGGTTCACCCCTGCTGTTTAGTCTGCACACACTCACTCTGCTCATAACAGCTCCATGCAACACTGCCTACCTCTGGCATCATGAACCTGCTATGTATTTTAACTTTTTTCTTTCTCCTGGCCTCATGGAGATGTTACTCCCTCTATACACTACAAACTCCTCCATCCTGGCCCACACCCAACATCACCATACACCCTGGACTACTCAAAAGCCTTGCACTATCTACTGAATGTTGGTGGAGAACTCTAAAAACCAGCACACCAACCACTGCTCACTCTAATGGAAAACACCACAAATTTACAACTTGTAAACAACTACCCAAATTTCTTCTCATACTATTACTCTCTCTAGCAGGTGATATTGAAACTAACCCAGGTCCTCCCATTTCAGCTCTGTCCCATGCCCCTGAGAATTCCACCTTTAAATTCCAAAAAGGGCTATCTGTCGCCCATATAAACATCCGGAGCCTGCTGCCCAAACTAGACGAACTAAGGGCATGGTGCCTTATGCATAAACCCAAAGCCATCGTTCTTACAGAAACATGGCTATCCTCTAAAACCCCTGATGCAAATATCGCCATTCAGGGATACTCCATTTTTAGGAGAGATAGGTCAAAGAGAGGAGGAGGGGTGTTATTTTATATTGCAGACACCTTACAATTTACACTGCTACATTGCCCACCAAGTCCACCCTCTTTTGAAACTCTAGTTGGCAAAATCTGCCTCCCCTTTTCTAAGCCCATCTTGCTTGCTGGCATCTACCGCCCCCCTAAAGCCCTTCTACAATCCTTGACTGATATCACCCAATTTCTTGCCTCCATTTCCTCTCTGAATGAGAAGAGTGAGCTGCTAGTTCTTGGGGATTTCAACTTCAATTGGCTTGACCCTAAAAACCACAAAATCCAGATACAACTCAAGTCACTTAACCTATCGCAACTCATTTCCCAACCCACACGAATAAACCTGAAGTCGCATAACCATTCCTTGCTAGACTGGATTCTCTCCTCAAACCCCAGCAGAATCCAATCCTCTGGCATCCTTCCTGACATTTTCAGTGACCATGCAATAGTGTACTGTGTAAGGAAAATTAAACCGCCCCATTCAAGCCCCAAAGTTCTCCTCACTAGAACATTTAAAAACTTTAACCCACAACAGTTTCTGGATGACCTTACCAACTGCCCATGGCACAGAATCGATTTAATTCCCGACCCTGATTCTGCGCTCGACTATTTCCAATCCGAGTTCTTAAAACTCTGCGATACCCATGCTCCACTACGCAAAATAAGGGTACGGGGGGCCCACCTTCCATGGGTTACACCTGACCTTATTGCACTCTACCAGTTCAGGGATGCCTTGTGGAAAAGCTACAAAGTAACTGGCACTACCAAGGATCTCAATCACTACAGATGCCTGCGGAACGTGTGCACAAGGCAAACAAGGCATGCAAAAGCACAATATTACTCTGACAATCTCCACCAAAATACATCAAACCCAGCTAATTTCTGGAAGGTTATCAACAATATATTCCAGCCTCCTAACCATCAACAACCAAGTAATATCACTAAGGGGGATATTACTCTGACAAACCCCACTGACATTGCAAATGCATTCAATGATTACTTTGTGGGGTGTGCCACTAACTTATTAGCGAAACGCAGCACAAACCCCAAACCTGAATCTCATCCTGGGAGTACCCCTATAGTCCCACCCCCTCCCAACACTGCCCACAATTTTCAATTTAGCCCAGTATCTGAAGAGGAGATTACACAAGCGCTCCTCAAACTAAAACTAAGCAGCCAATGTGGACCCGACTTACTACAATCTAGGTTCCTACGACTTGGTGCCCCAGCCATTGCCAAACCAATTGCGTCCATAGTCAACTCTATCCTGTCTGCAGGCCATATCCCTAAGACCTGGAAAACTGCCAGAGTTGTCCCAATCTTCAAAAATGGGGACAAAAACACTGTCTCAAACTACAGGCCAATCTCACTTCTCCCAATTCTATCCAAAGTTATGGAAAAATGTGTCCACTCCCAATTAAGCGAGTTCTACACCAAGACAAATTTCCCTAGCCAATTCCAGTCTGGGTTTCGTCCCAAACACTCCACCGTAACTACCCTGCTAAAAGTTTGCAATGAAATCCAGTGTGGAATGGAACGGGGACAACTCACTGGTGCAGTATTCCTAGATTTTGCAAAGGCTTTTGACACAGTTGATCATGCTATCCTGCTTAACAAACTCCAGAGCTCTGGAATAGGGAAACATGCTTTAAACTGGTTTCAGTCCTACCTATCAGGAAGATCCCAACATGTGTCCATCTCAGGCTCTAACTCCAACCCCCTGGATATCACCTGTGGTGTCCCGCAAGGCTCTGTTCTGGGGCCCCTACTCTTCTCAGTGTTCATTAATGATCTTCCCACAGCTTGTAAGGAAGCCTCAATACACATGTATGCAGATGACACAATCCTGTATGCACACAGCCATAGCCTCTCTGACCTTCAACACATACTTCAGTCTGACTTTTTGAGACTCGAAAACTGGATTTCCCAAAACAAACTGTTTTTAAACACTGACAAGACTGTAACAATGGTATTTGGGACCAAGACTAAATTTGTAAAGCTTCCAGTGACTGAGCTCCTGATTAGAACCAACGCTAAAACCACCCTAACACCTGTCACTAGTTTTAAATACCTGGGCTTATGGTTTGACTCCCACTTAACATTCGGGATGCACATTGATACCCTGACAACCAAGACCTATGCCAAACTAGGGGTACTTTACAGGAACAAATCCTCCCTAAGTCTCCTGGTCAGAAAGCGTATTGCACAGCAGATGCTAATGCCAATTATTGACTATGGAGACATAGTATATGGCTCGGCTCCTCAAACCCACCTTAGCAAACTTGACACCCTCTACAATTCAATTTGTCGTTTTGTTCTCCAATGCAACTACAACACACATCACTGCGAAATGCTCAAAGAACTAGATTGGTCATCACTAGAGTCTAGGCGCAAAGTTCACCTTTCCTGTCTCACCCTCAAATACTTTCTGGGCAAGCTACCCAGCTACCTGAACAAGCTCCTCACCCCTACCACATGCAGTACCTATCACCTGAGATCAGACTCCAAAAGACTATTCATGGTCCCAAGACTCAACAAAGTATCCGGACGTTCCTCCTTCTCCTTCCGTGCACCCCAAAACTGGAACAACCTACCAGAGACTCTCATATCCACCACCAGCTTAAGTTCTTTCAAATCTAAGGCTGTCTCACACTTTAATCTGGTCTGTAACTGTTTCATACGCTCATAATATATATTTTCTTTAACTGTGCATGCAATGTCTTGTATATAAATGTATACCTTGTTCATTTATGTAACTGTATTTGTAACCATGTATTATTTGTTTTACTCTGTGCCCAGGACATACTTGAAAACGAGAGGTAACTCTCAATGTATTACTTCCTGGTAAAATATTTTATAAATAAATAAATAAATAAACGTGTGCTAATAGCAGTCACATGTTTAGGGAGGTAAATGTAGGTATTAACACCCTTTCTTACGTAAATAATGAAAGCTATCAGCATTTTGGGGAATAACTTTTTCAAGTTACTTTGTAAACCTGGTAAGTGGCGACATGCAGGGGAGGGAAGAATGCTGTGCTGTGTGTGCTGGGCAGGAGTTTGCACAGGCAAAGCCCTCCTCTGCTCTCCATCCTTAACTTGATTCACTCTGACGGGTCAAGGTGGACTGCACATTGAGTAAACACTTGACTAACAAACACTTCCCCACCCTTTCAGAAGCCCAGATACTGTAAGAAGAAAACCCCATCATCGTCATCTCCAACGTAACCAAAGCCGACACATCATTGCTTTGTGTTATTCTTCTTGCTTAAGGGAGACAATTTCATTGTTCAGTTGTGTTCAGATTTGTTGCAAGATTAGACTTCCAAACATCATACAGTGCAGTGCAAAGCAATGCATGAATGCCCTCACTGGTGGCAAAGGTGCTACGGCGATGAATAATTACAAGGTCGGCATGTAGGAAGTTGATACAGATGTAGCAAGACCAACTGTCTTTGTTGCCATGGCCACCTGTGGTGGTCGTGGCCCACGGGGTTAACGCTGTGGGGGGTCCGATGCATAAGCATGGACTATATGCAGGGCGATCATGGCAGACACTGTCCCCAGCGTCGTGGATGTTTGCTTCTTTGACCACGGCACCCAAAGACAGTCATTCGTACTACATCAGTTCATGGGACACTCCCAAGTTGATAAGTTGATACTGGTCATGGGACACTCCCAAGTTGATAAGTTGTTACTGTACATGGGACTCTCCCAAGTTGATACTGGTCATGGGACACTCCCAAGTTGATAAGTTGATACTGTACATGGGACACTCCCAAGTTGATAAGTTGATACTGTACATGGGACACTCCCAAGTTGATAAGTTGATACTGGTCATGGGACACTCCCAAGTTGATAAGTTGATACTGGTCATGGGACACTCCCAAGTTGATAAGTTGTTACTGTACATGGGACTCTCCCAAGTTGATACTGGTCATGGGACACTCCCAAGTTGATAAGTTGATACTGGTCATGGGACACTCCCAAGTTGATAAGTTGATACTGTACATGGGACACTCCCAAGTTGATAAGTTGATACTGGTCATGGGACTCTCCCAAGTTGATAAGTTGATGCTGTACATGGGACACTCCCAAGTTGATAAGTTGATACTGGTCATGGGACTCTCCCAAGTTGCTAAGTTGATACTGGTCATGGGACTCTCCCAAGTTGATAAGTTGATACTGGTCATGGGACACTCCCAAGTTGATAAGTTGATACTGGTCATGGGACACTCCCAAGTTGATACAGTAAGTTACTGTAATAATATACATGGAACATCTCCCCCCACTAGTAGTCATATTGATCATGGAAAAGTGTAGGTTTGAGGTAGGTACCATACCTTTTAATGGACCAACTACTAGTTCTTCATGGATGAAATATTAGTGTGCAGAGCTTTAGAAAACTCATGTTAATGGACATACTGTATTAGTGACAAGGAGAAAAAAGGCCATTTCATTGCTTTTGTAAATGGTTCAATGCCACGCCACGGTGTGTATTTTTTAGCTTGGACTACACCTTAATTAACTTCCCCTCCTCGATGACTAAAAAGCGACGACCTACTTGGGAAACTGCCCAAATTACTGGTGACAATGGAGACTTTTCGAGCTGCGACTGGCATTGTTCTATTTTATTTTCCTCTTACCTCGACAGCTGTAATGCTGATGAACAGCTCGGACCTGCTGAAGCAAACGCTCTAACGCTTCAACCTGCCCCTTGTGCCTAGAATCTCGGCCATCGTAGTCTTTCCAGTCTGTTGGGCAAACACAAACAAAACAGGTAATTAAGCAAAGGTTTAAAACCAGAGACAGAACATGAAACACAGACAGAGCTCAGTGCTACATCCAATGACACAAATACACGGTACAGTGCCTAAATATATATATATTATATATATATATATATAGATATCTTTTGAATAAAATGGTCTTTTAGTTTAACTCTTTGGCCAAAGTGTTGTAAGCCCTTGAGCCCCTCCAATGTTGTGGTCATTTGGGGGTTCAATATGAGTTTACATTAAGCAAAGGTGCCTTTACCAGCAGTAGGATACTGGCAGCAAGAGTATTTGGAAGATGCTGCGACAGCTCACGTCATACATCCTCAGAACACCAGCCCTCTCTCCCAACTGATTCTCATGTCCTATTTCCCCTTTCCTTCTTTCAGATTGTAGGTTCCATGGAGCAACGACCTCCTGACCTATTACGTTCTTGTGCATAAATTCATGTTAATTTCTTTGTTATTTATTTGACTATGCTGCAGAACTTTTTGGCACAAACTAAGCCTTGAATTCATCTGTGTGAAAATGGCCACAGCATTTTATTCCTATTATTAGACATAAGTAAACGAGACCAGCGTTATAGACCAATACACAAGTTACTGAACCGCAGCAGAATGGAGCATTGGCGCATTGGCGAGCGGGTGCAGTAGCGCTCGCTACATCTCCACAATCTTGTCTTAGTTATAGAACTTTCACCCAAAGGACAGTACAAATGACACAAGGTCATCCCTAGAGGGAAGGGAACCGAAAGGGTTCCGTACAGTGAGAGCATTGACAATGTGAAATGCACTACCCCTGGAGACTGTGCCGGGAGAGCCCGTAGATACTGTATCCTTCAGAGAAGATAAGATACTTCATTAGAAATATATACAGAGAGTAGAGATGAGTGAAATTATTTGGATCCTCCGCAGATCGTCTGGTTCCTCTGGTCCGTGGATTTCCGTGGGTCAGTCACAAAAAAGACCAATCCGCCTATTCCGGATTTTTTATTCTAATCACCGACAATCCGTGGTCAAACCGTTATTAATTCGCACTCAGATTAAATCCGGGGAGGGAGGGGGGGGGAGAGAGAGAGTCCAGATATTTAACAAACGGACAGCAGATGTTGGACAAACCACGGTGCAGATTTCGGATTAAATATGGAATCTGACTGCGGATTCTTCAAAATACACCCGGATTGCATCGATTCTGATTAATCCGCTCGGATTGTTTAATACTCAATCCACAGACGAATTTCAACCCGTGGAACGGATTTTGAAAGGGAAAGTCAGGGAAATGGATTTTGCCATCTAACAGTTACAGTATATGCCAAATACGTTAAACATAGGACGGGTGTTGATCCCCGGAGAAATCTGATTGCCATTACTAGGGTGAGGAATTTATTTCCCCCCTAAATGAGACATAATTGACAAAAGTTTATCTGGGAGTTTTTTTCTTGCCTTCCTCTGGAATAATAGAACAAATAATATAGGATGAGTATCTCAATTAAAAATTAACACAAGTTAAGCTTGATGGACAAATGTCTTGTTTACAGCCTAATCTACCATGTACGTGACAAGATATTATTCAGAAATGCTGAAGACAATGGTTCACCTGCTTCGCCCCCACTCTCCGTGACACGTACACTTTAGCAGAAACGCTAATTCTTTTGGCATCCCGTCATGTAATGGAACCCTTCGCACTAACAAACGCATGGTTTGCCAAGCTAGCAGATGATAGATAAAGAAATATGCTTGCCTCTGTGAATTCCGCATACAAACTGAGTACTGTGTGTCAGTCAACGTTGATATGGCTAACGTAGGCTGTCCAATTTGTCACCGAGAGCTGACAGCGTGTAATAAACGAACGTGAAAAACGTCCCGCCGCACCAACCACTCTACATGTTAACCACGGATGTTTAGCTTCAGGCCAAAGAGTGTGGAATACAGATTATAAGAATAGTGTCATAACAATCCATATCATGATCCAAAATCAGGAGTATGACTGAAATCCAGGAATTTATAGTGACAGTGTCATACTTGATTCCCCCTTGGGGATTTCCAGTAGACTTAACCTGTATGAAGACGTACATTGAAAAGATCACGTTTCAATATATTATAGGTTTAGCCTTCAATCATAATACTGTATTTACCTACAAACGCATGAACTGTGACATTGATAGGGATGCTTTGAACCCGGTGAAAAGGTTAAATGCAGATATTATTCTTTATGTTGTGAACTTATGCAGTTCTCCAGTTCACTTTAGTTGGTTCAGGAACCCTATGATTATATTGGCGTGTCTGAGATCAGAGGCATTGTAAGGAAACCCGTCCCTCTCTAATAGCACGTATAAGATCAGATGCATTGTAAGGAAACCCCAACCCTCTCTAATAGCGCGTCTTAGATCAGATGCATTGTAAGGAACCCCAACACTCTCTAATAGCGCGTCTGAGATCAGATACATTGTAAGGAACCCCAACCCTCTCTAATAGTGCGTCTCAGATCAGATACATTGTAAGGTACCCCGACCCTCTCTAATAGTGCGTCTCAGATCAGATACATAGTAAGGTACCCCGACCCTCTCTAATAGTGCGTCTGAGATTAGATACATTGTAAGGAACCCCAACCCTCTCTAATAGCGCGTCTGAGATCAGATGCATTGTCAATTCTTCAGTAATTGGTGTGTGGTTCAAACCTCTACCAGGTTCAAATTGCAAATGCTGTATAACGATCCTCACACTAATAAGATTCAAATGTGAGTTGGTTACTGGCTCTGCACTTCTTTAACCCAGGCTTAAAGAATATTTATTTCACCATTTATTGTTAGCCCGATGGCAGAAGCGCAGGCATTCACTTTCTGTTTTTTTCACATATGTATGGTCAATCTTTTCACCAGAAGCATTCTCCTTACATGGAGAAGCGTAGTGAATATATATATATATATATATATATATATATATATATATATATATATATGTAGAGGTATCAGTACCGTGTTAGCCGAGCTTCAATAATCAAAAAATAAATTGATGATACCGTTCTGTGGCTAACGAAATGCTTTTATTTGTGCGAGCTTTCGAGGTACACTGATCTCTTCTTCCGGCGATGTTACAATATATATGTATATATATATATATATATATTTGTTTTACATTTTCTGTTGGGCCGAATCAAATCCCTAGCTGCACGCTTCCAGTGGGCACCACGGTTAGGGTGTGATTAATGTACAGTACAATATTTAGCCAATCCACCTGTACCTGCTTATTGAGCAGCTTGTGGGAGGTTAGTCCCTCCATTTCAAGGTATATAATCTCCCAGTGAGGTCCCTGTAAATTCTCTTTTCACTTTACTTTCTTTACTTTTTCTTGACAATAAATCAGGACACGGTGTAATTATGTCATGTGCTGTTGTTCACCTGAGGTTGTATTTACCTAATTTTTAGACCTGCTAAGGAACAGATGATTGTTATTATGTCCTGATATGTAAAACCATAGAATTCAAAGAGGCTGTACTTTCTTTTTCACACAACTGTATATATATAATTCTGTAAGGGAAGCACTGATAGAACAATATATATACAAAATATAATCAGATCAAAAGAAAAATCTCTTGCTCCCTGCGATATTATCTTAGTTCTGACGGATCAATTAAAGCCGCACATAAAATTAAGACAACAAACCCAAACGGTGACATCACTTGACAACGAGCGTGAGGTTCTTTTCGCTTCGAAGTGCCAAGTCTCCGTCCCCCCGCGCTCCTTTTCATCTTTCCTTTGTTTCGCTGTCACGGATTATGAGTGTGTTTTGGATTTGCACGCTGGGAGGAATTTCTGGGGGATGCGATCATCTTCTGCACAATTGGCAGTGACCGGATGTAATAAACGAACGCCTGCTGGCCTTCGTAGAGTCTTGTATGTATGCAGCGCCAACATAAGCCGTGGTGCAGTACAGCTGAGGGTGTTAAAAGACATTAACTCTGAAAAAAAAACACCATTCAAATACACCCTAAATATTTCAATGGCTTTTTAGCCAATGTTC
The DNA here is from genome assembly GCA_036426205.1 of Ascaphus truei. Taxonomy (NCBI): domain Eukaryota; kingdom Metazoa; phylum Chordata; class Amphibia; order Anura; family Ascaphidae; genus Ascaphus; species Ascaphus truei. The sequence continues at coordinate 8,880,106 of CM071588.1, read as the reverse complement.
ACTAAGGTGTGCTAAGCTTTACTCCCATTCGTTTGAATAGGAATTAGGGCGTACCAACACGTAGCAGCCTTTAGTGAATATGGGCCTTTATTTTATTTTTTAACCCCTTCACTGCGCGATAGGCCTGCCATGCATTGCCACGTCCGCAAAAGATTTTAAAACTTTTTTTTTAAATATATATACATTTAATGCAAGTGAAGGGTAACGATGCTTAAATACAGGAGGACACAGTGTTGCCACTTTCGGGTACCGTACCTATCGATGTCATTTCAGCTACATCTAGATGACACAAAGGGAGCGCAATGTAACTAAATGATCTAGGAGTAAGACTAATAACAACTTTATTTCATACAGGTTTTCTCCCACTGTAGAGCACACAGGAATTGTTACAGGCACAGTCCCTACCCTGCAGAGCTTACAATCTATATTCCTGGTGCCTGAGGACCAGGGAGATAAGGTGATTGGCTCAAGGTCCCGACACCGGGAAATTAACCCTGCATAAAACTCAAGTGATCATTGTTTACAGAGCCAGCGTCGTTACTCACTGAGCCACTCCTAGAGGCGTAGCACCCGCTAACCGAGGAGGCTTGTGTAAACTGAAACATTACTGACACGTGTATGGAGGTGGCGTGTGATTGTCATGCGTGAGCTTCAGCCTTGGTTGCTGCGTGAAATACAAAGACACCAGATGATCCATGCTCTAGCTCCTCGTGACTTTGTGTTGCACACAGCACAGGAGACACTAATAACTATAGTCAAGGCATCAAGATGGCACATATTTCCTATGCCTGAAAAGGCTTTATTCCCACTGTGCACTGACATGAAAAGAAATGTCAAAGACTCAAGGCTATACACATACCCTGGATTACGGCTGGAACAATGTGTTGTCAGATAACTTGACGAAAGGTCTATTTTATGAGATTTATGGAGCACAGATCCTGGCAGCATAAATAGGGCAATATTGGTTAAAAAAAAACGGTGTTTTTCTACCTTAAAATCTGGTGCTGTGTTGTTGCCCCAATTCTACAGCAAGTAAACTTTGAGAAATAACAACAGCACCATATATATGAGATATATTTGTAATTGGCGCTATTGTGTTGCACTAAGCATCTGATTTAGTTGTGTGTAAGCATCTTTGTGTGTTTTGTACAGAAAAGGGTACTCAACCCTACTGGTAAGCTAAGAAAAATGTATTTCTGCACAAAAATGCGCTTGTACTGTACATATATACAATTTCTTCAAAGTACAGGTCTCCTCTAAGGCAGAGCTTATACTACCTGCGCGGCCGAGGGCTGCAGCGCGCGACCGCGCACACTCCTGCAGCCCCAACGATCGGTGCACTTGGCTGCAGGAGATAGGGGAGGCGATGCGGGAGCGTGGTGAACGCATCACGGACTTGAAACGAAGCTGGTTGGCCCTCATTAGCTGAACCAGCTCACGTGACGCTGACGTCACGTGGCAGTCTCCTGAGAAGACAAAATGTATTGTCTTCACAAAACGCTGCCGCGTCAATGAGCTACGTCGCCAGCAGGCACTTGGCTAACTACTTGACAGGAAATAGCCCTGACATATTTTCCTAGATCTCCTTCTCTCCCAGTTCCTTTCTCTGTCCACCGGGTGTGCTGCTGTTTTCTGTCTGCTCTGGTGTTCCTCTGTCTGTCTGTCTCCTTGTTGCTTCTGTCCTCTGTCCTTATAGTTTCCTGTTCCTCCCTTGCCTTTGTTTTGTGTCCAGACTCCCTCTGCCCTGATCTGTTTATGTTGTTCCTGTTCTGAGTCCTGTTCAAATTAAAGGCCCTTGCTATTGAACTAGATTGCCCCAGTCTGTTTCCTGCTAGCAAGTCCCAGTCATGTTCATGCTCCCTAGTCTCAGTTCCTGCTCCCTTGCCCTGCTCCTACCTTCCTGTTACCGAACCCTGCCTGTGACCCCGAACCTCAGTCCGTGACCCCAACAATCCTTGCCTGCTCCCCACTGTTCTGACCACCGAGGTCCTACCTGCTCCAGGAGTCTCCCCTTGACACTACTATAGCCAAGTACTGAATTGTGCCTGACGTGCGCACGCACGTAGCGATGCTGCCACTATAAACTCGGCCTAAGACAGAAATACAAAGTAGAGCTCTACTGTGTATCTCTGTCTGTGAGGAGACCAGCACTTTGAAGAAGTTGTTTGCCTATGTTGTGTTGGCTGCACAAGCAGGATTCTCCTCGCCTGAAACTGTTTCCCCGCACTATGGAATTGTACATATATCCATATGTATAGTATATAGGACTTAACTGAGTGGTTTAGTTAACAGTCTAAGACATTTGGCTGAGACCAAAACACCGCCGGCACTCCACCGACACGCATGTCGCCGCCAGGACAAGTCAGTAGTGGGAAGCTTCCCGCCCGACGCTCCCTCCGCCAGAAAAATCCCAGTCGCTCGCCCGCTCCGACAACACGCCAGCTCTGATAAGCACGTTAACATGTTCCGCACAGGAGGGGGCGGTCTAGGCAGTGTAGCGGCCTGCGTGGGCCATTGACACATGTGCTTATCAGAGGCCGGCGTGTTGGCATTGGTAATTACATTTGGCTACGCTCAGTAGCACTCCTTTTGACACTATAACAAGCTGGCCCTGATAAGCGCATGTGGACAATGGCCCACTTAAAAAGTGGGGTGAGGTGAGCTTAAACCATGCAAGGAAAGGCCACTAACCTCCAAACAACGATGTCAGTTTACAATTAAAATTAATAAACACACAATCCCCAGCAAGCTCAGAACCCCAAAACCCACAACATTAGAGGTTTGGAGGTTAGTGGCCCTTCATCCCGGGGGTTAAGCTCACCCCACCCCACTTTTTAAGTAGCAGGGTTTTTCATGTTTCTGTGTTGGACAGGCCCACTGTGGCCATTCTCCCTCCAGCAGAGGTAAATGAGAATTTTCACAGTGTAGTGTTAGGACCTGCTTACTGGTCATGCCGTGACATGGCGTGCAGGCTTATAACGCTTTGGCCAAAGGGTTTAACTAAATTACCCCTTACTCATGAGGATATTGAAGTATTTTACTATGTAATTTGTCACATTGGATGTAGCATTTGGCATTTCTGTCTTTTATGGTGTGCGGTGACTAAACAAGAGTACTTATAAACTAATCATTTAGCAACCCTGCGGTCCTCACATGAGGATCACTACACCTACACACAGCATACAAGTACAACACAATCCCCTATATTGCTGCGCGGGTGTGAATCAGTGTCAGTGGTTCATTAGCCCAGGGGTGCGCAAACATTTTTCTTTGCTCCCCCCTGCCTGCTCTTTTCTTTTCCCCCCCCCCCCCCGCTCCCCCCCCCCCCCCCCCTCCTCTAACCTTCTCTCCGGCATCATTTGACGTCACGACATCATGTGACGTCACGTTGCCATGGCAATGCGCTGTCATTTGACCCCGCATCGTAATGGCGACACGTCACCATAAGCCGTATGGCCTCTGTAAATGCCACTCCTCCCCCCCCCCAGGAAATTTTGTGCAGCCAGTTGGCTCACCATGCATTAGCCAGCCAATCCTTGGTATGTTGGCTTGTGATGGTGTCAGCACACTGGGAGCTCGTTGTTTACCAACTGTTGCAGGCCTGTGCTGCGGTGCCACTGTGCTTTATAGCTGTTGAGGGTTCTTTCCCACGGTGCTGGAATTCGCATCCACGTCTGGCACTGTCGCTCTCTGCTCCTGATGCCACGTGCACATGTGCACTCTGTGCAATATCGACTCGACTGAACCTGATAGGTCCGCGCAGATCTGACTCAACATGGCCACCCCCATTTATCAGGGGCTGCTCTCACGCCCATTACAGTCACACGTTCAGAGCACCCTGAAGAGGAACCTGCCAGGGCGCAGTGCAAGTGTTTTTGGAGCTCATCGTACACATACTGTATATAGATAGACAAACATACACATTTCTTCCAGCTGCGAATGGTTTACGTATCTTAACCATAACATGCCGACTCTGCTGACTATTTCAAGGCTAAGGTGAATTTCGTTCGTCAAGACATCTACGAAACTGGCCCCAAACCCTTGAGATTCCCAGCATATCAGTAAGAATTGACATGTGTGGGGCGCCCAAATGGGAACAGCAGCGTTAAAAGTTGAGGCACAACTCTGGTTGTCGTGTCCCAACCAGTCCTCCCCCCCCCCAAAAAAAGGATCCCGGAACCAGCAAAAAAACAAGTTCAACATACAAATCATAAATGTTCAAGAGTCCATGGCTCATATTCCGGATCATCTTGACAGCTGTTTCAGACCAAGTTCATATTCCTCCAGGGAGCCGACTTCTCTTTAGAAGGTGCGGAAAACTGCTCGGGTAGCACGTGCTGCTAACATTTGAAACCGTGTAACTGTGCAGTCATTTGGAATTCCAGATTAGTTCTTTCCAACTTTCTATTTTCTTTGGTGATAAAAAAAAAAAAAAAGCATGTTTGGCTGTTAGAGAAAAAGAAGAAGTGGGCCGTTTGGAAGCAGTGTGCTCTGCGCTGTGTGCCAGGTAACGTATGCGGGGGGGCTGGAATTCTCTCAGCAAACTTTAAAGAAGCAATCCAAGCAATATTCTACATGTGTTTTTTTTTAATCAATCTATTCTGTAGTATTAGATAATACTTATTGCATTTTTTTTTAAACCATTATTATTCAATTCCATTTTTAATGAGTTATAATATGCTGAGCGTCCTTTGATTTCTATAGCGGGCTTTAACCCACCTCCCCAGCAGTGCAAGATATTTGCAAACACTTTGCAAACGATTCGGGAGTAAAATCTTTCTATCTTATATCTGTATATAACATTTCTTTATTGGTGGGCTAAGGTTAAATAAATTACTTGATTGACAAACACCCCCTTTCAGAGGCCCCTAAGAAATGCAATTTGTCACTCATTCCCCCCTCCCCCCCAATGGGCATCTTAGCTGTGAGTACGGTTAGATTTCTTAAGGGAAGCAATTTAGACTGTCATTCCTTACAAAGGGATAATAAAATGTAATACAGTACAGCTCAACCCCGTTATAACGCGATCTGTTACAACGCGAATCCGCTTATAACGCGATGCGAGCGTGCCTCCAAATTTTCGTATGTATGATTACTTTACAACACGATTATTGGCGTCTTAAATACTTTATTGTACAATGCATACAATTGCACATTATTTCTAACGCGACCCGCTTATAACGCGATGTGATTCTTTGGACCCCAAGCACCGCGTTATAAGGGGGTTGAGCTGTACTCTTATTCAGGTTATATACAATATGTGTAAATGATTGCCTAAAGCAATCCAAGAGTAATATAACTTTGTCAGCCTTTCGCCTACCAGCCAATTCACTTAAATTCCAGTATGGTTCAGTCCTAGTTTTTTTTTTAACGCCTATCCATAAGCCTCCTGGGAATTGTAGTCAAGGTTTTCTAAATATGTACATAATTACAATGACCAATCCAAGAGTCTTAATGTATTTCAAATGGACAGGGCCAAAGTGAAATGATAGGTATCTCTCGGTCAATTTGCTTGCAAACAAACATAGCTGTAGTTGTGTAGAACTAGAATGATACCGTAGGTGCAGATTCTGCACATCCGTCCACCGGTCGCGGAATCCGCGGAGTGTATGGGTAATAATAATTTAAAAATCCACAAAAAGTGAATCACCCTTGTAGACATTGATCCGCTGAAATCCGCGTACCAAAGGACCCGGCCGATCCGCTACAAATCCGAAATTCGCAAAAAAAAATTCGGCCATCTCTATTTATGGTAGAATTATATTGAAACTGCCCCCACATCGTAAAATCACCCAAACCGCGTGCCAGGTTTTCTCATGCCATCAAATATACTACATTGCGTTGTCTGCTTTTGCATCTTCAGTTCCCTTTCCAGAACCTGAAACTGAGCTATGATGAGGAAACAAGAACATTTCATTTCCCCCCCCCCCCGAGTCAGAATACTGCAAATCGTTAGATGCACATTTCCTGTTGAAATAAATTGCCATGGGTCGTAATTTATCATTGGCGTTTTGCCGCCACTTACCTTCGCCGCCGGGGCATCTCTCCCCCGGCTGTTTTGCCACCAAGGTAAGTCCCTAACCTTACCTTAAAAATCCCTCATTGTAACCCCTAATACCAACGTTACCCACTACTCTAAAAACCTTAATACTGTTCTTTACCCGAAACCCCCTTACCCCAAGTCCTTACCGTAAACCCCCTTACCCTAATGCCCCTTACCCTAACTTGCTACGCTAAAAACCTAACTCCTTACCCAAAAACCCCAATCCTTAACCCCCTACCCTAACTGCTAAAATCCCTTGAGTTAACTTACCTTATTGGCGAAACGGACGGCGGGTGAGTGTCCAGTGGCGGAGCGGCTCAGGTGAAGGCTCCTTCGGCGGCCAAACGCCTGGGTCGCGGCAAAACGGCCACGACCAAATCTCAGATTTATAGTGTAGTGCGTGCCGACCCACGCCTGCGGCTATTTTTCAAACGGGCACCAACGACGCAGCATGTACACAGCATCGAAAGGTATTTGCTCAACTCTACTATGGTTTTTAATATCGTAGCTGCCGTTATAATGCACGTGGAGAACATTGGAGAATAAGGAAGGAAAAGCACATGGCTGGTTTGGAGGAAAAGTGCCCCCTCTCCCCATATCTTTGCTAGTTTTAGATACTAGACATTCGAAAGTTCCAACTTACATGATGAATACAAATCAAACCGTGAACTTACTGGTTGGGACAGCACACGTAGGATTGGAGGTTTCCACAGGACCCCAGCCCTTCATGTTGCATGCAGAGACTTGAGCGTAGTATGTTTGGCCCTGCAAATCGAACCAAAGAAGAAAGGAATTTTAGGTGGTTAACGTGTTAACGTGTATAATGGGCTGTGTCTGCCTTTGGTAGCAATTCTCTGCCGTCCTATCCAATGCAAATAAAGTTGGGGGTCTATGTATCAAGACAATTATGACGCAGCAGTGGGGCATTTTTACCCTGCACCTACAGTATGTGTCAAATTATTTGGTTCCGTCTGCCCCATCTTGCACCTCGGGGAGAGTCAGTAGGAGGAGTTGGGGAGAGTTACATGGGGCACAGATTATAATGAGATGTATCACATTCTGTATCTCTCTGCCCCAGTGTGTGATTTGAGGGGTGTCAGTAGGAGGAGTTGGGGGGAGTTACATGGTGCACAGATTATAATGAGATGTATCACATTCTGCGTCTCTGTCCCAGCGTGTGATTTGAGGGGTATCAGTAGGAGGAGTTGGGGGGAGTTACATGGTGCACAGATTATAATGCCATTCGTTGAATGGTATTAGGGCGTACCAACACGTAGGAGCCTTTAGTGAATATGGGCCTTTATTTTATTTTTAACCCCTTCACTGCGCGATAGGCTGCCATGCATTGCACGTCCGCAAAGATTTTAAAACTTTTTTTTTAAATATATACATTTAATGCAAGTGAAGGGTAACGATATGCTTAAATACAGGAGGACACAGTGTTGCCAATTTCGGGTACCGTACCTATCGAATGTCATTCACTACATCTGATGACCAAAGGGAGCGCAATGTAACTAATGATCTAGGAGTAAGACTAATAACAACTTTATTTCATACAGGTTTTTCTCCCACTGTAGAGCACACAGGAATTGTTACAGGCACAGTCCCTCCATGCAGAGCTTACAATCTATATTCCTGGTGCTGAGGACCAGGGAGATAAGGTGATTGGCTAAGGTCCGACACCGCGGAAAAACCCGCATAAAACTCAAGTGATCATTTTTACAGAGCCAGCGTCGTTTAACTCACTGAGCACACTCTAGAGGCGTAGCACCCGCTAACCGAGGAGGCTTGTGTAAACTGAAACATACTGACACGTGTATGGAGGTGGCGTGATGTCCATGCGTGAGCTTCAGCCTGGTTTGCGTGAATGAAATACAAAGACACCAGATGATCCATGCTCTACTCCTCGTGGACTTTGTTGCACACAGCACAGGAGACACAATAATATAGTCAAGGCATCAAGATGGCACATATTTCCTATGCCTGAAAGGCTTATTCCCACTGTGCACTGACATGAAAAGAAATGTCAAAGAATCAAGGCTATACACATACCCTGGATTACGGCTGGAACAATGTGTTGTCAGATAACTTGAACGAAAGGTCTATTTTATGGATTTATGGAGCACAGATCCTGGCAGCATAAATAGGGCAATATTGGTTAAAAAAAAAACGTGTTTTTCTACCTTAAAATTCTGGTGCTGTGTTGTTGCCCCATTCTACAGCAAGAAATTGAGAATAAAACAACAAGCACCAATATATGAGATATATTTGTAATTGGCGCTATTGTGTTGCACTAAGCATCTGATTTAGTGTGTGTAAGCATCTTTGTGTGTTTTGTACAGAAAAGGGTACTCAACCCTACTGGTAAGCTAAGAAAAATGTATTTCTGCAAAAAATCGCTGTACTGTACATATATACACATTTCTTCAAAGTACAGGTCATAGATAGGAGAGACTTATATATGGGTCGCGAGGGTGAAGAGCGCGAGACGCGATCACACCTCTGCAGCCCCAACGATCGGTTGCACTTGGCTGCAGGAGATAGGGGAGGCGATGCGGGAGCGTGGTGAACGCATCACGGACTTGAAACGAAGCTGGTGGCCCTCATTAGCTGAACAGACTCACGTGACGCTGACGTCACGTGGCAGTCTCCTGAGAAGACAAAATGTATTGTCTTCACAAAACGCTGCCGCGTCAATGAGCTACGTCGCCAGCAGGCACTTGGCTAACTACTTGACAGGAAATAGCCCTGACATATTTTCCTAGATCTCCTTCTCTCCCAGTTCCTTTCTTGTCCACCGGGTGTGCTGCTGTTTTCTGTCTGCTCTGGTGTTCCTCTGTCTGTCTGTCTCCTTGTTGCTTCTGGTCCTCTGTCCTTATAGTTTTCCTGTTCCTCCCTTGCTTTGTTTTGTGTCCAGACTCCTCTGCCCGATCTGTTTATGTTGTTCCTTTCTGAGTCTGTTCAAATTAAGGCCCTGCTATTGAACTAGATTGCCCAGTCTGTTTCCTGCTAGCAAGTCCCAGTCAGTTCATGCTCCCTAGTCTCAGTTCTGCTCCCTGCCCTGCTCCTACCTTCCTGTTACCGAACCCTGCCTGTGACCCCGAACCTCAGTCCGTGACCCCAACAATCCTTGCCTGCTCCCCACTGTTCTGACCACACGAGGTCCTAACCTGCTCCAGGAGTCTCCCCTTGACACTATATAGCCAAGTACTGGAATTGTCCTGACGTGCGCACGCACGTAGCGACTGCTGCCACTATAAAATGGCCTAAGACAGAAATACAAGTAGAGCTCTACTGTGTATCTCTGTCTGTGAGGAGACCAGCACTTTGAAGAAGTTGTTTGCCTATGTTGTGTTGCTGCACAAAGCAGGATTCTCCTCCTGAAACTGTTTCCCCGCACTATGGAATTGTACATATATCCATATGTATAGTATATAGGACTTAAACTGAGTGGTTTAGTAACAGTCTAAGACATTTGGCTGAGACCAAAACACCGCCGGCAATCCACCGACACGCATGTCGCCCCCACCGGACAAGTCAGTATGTGGAAGCTTCCCGCCCGACGCTCCCTCCGCCAGAAAAATCCCAGTCGCTCGCCCGCTCCGACAACACGCCAGCTCTGATAAGAACGTTAACATGTTCCGCACGGAGGGGGCGGTCTAGGCAGTTTAGCGGCCTGCGTGGGCCATTGACCACATGTGCTATCAGAGGCCGCGTGTTGGCATTGGTAATTACATTTGGCTACGCTCAGTAGCAACTCCTTTGACACTATAACAAGCTGGCCCTGATAAGCGCATGTGGAAATGGCCCACTTAAAAAGTGGGTGAGGTGAGCTTAAACCATGCAAGGAAGGCCACTAACCTCCAAACACGATGTCAGTTTACAATTAAAATTAATAAAAACACAATCCCCAGCAAGCTCAGAACCCCAAAACCACAACATATAGGTTTGGAGGTTAGGGCCCTTCATATCCCGGGGGTTAAGCTCACCCCACCCCACTTTTTAAGTAGCAGGGTTTTTCATGTTTCTGTGTTGGACAGGCCCACTGTGGCCATTCTCCCTCCAGCAGAGGTAAATGAGAATTTTCACAGTGTGTAGGTTGACCTGCTTTCTGTTCATGCCGGACATGGCGTGCAGGCTTATAAAACGCTTTGGCCAAAGGGTTTAACTAAATTACCCCTTACTCATGAGGATATTGAAGTATTTACATGTAATTTGTCACATTGGATTTGTAGCATTTGGCATTTCTGTCTTTTATGGTGTGCGGTGACTAACAAGAGTACTTAAAACTACATCATTTAGCAACCCTGCGGTCCTCTCACATGAGGATCACTACACCTACACACAGCATACAAGTACAACACAATCCCCTATATTGCTGCGCGGGTGTGAATCAGTTGTCAGTGGTTCATTAGCCCAGGGGTGCGCAAACATTTTTCTTTGCTCCCCCTGCTGCTCTCCCCCCCCCCCCCCCCCTCCTCTAACCTTCTCTCCGGCATCATTTGACGTCACGACATCATGTGACGTCACGTTGCCATGGCAATGCGCGTCATTTGACCCCGCATCGTAATGGCGACACGTCACCAAAGCCGTATGGCCTCTGTAAATGCACACTCCTCCCCCCCCCCAGGAAATTTTGTGCAGCCAGTTGGCTCACCATGCATTAGCCAGCCAATCCTTGGTATGTTGGCTTGTGATGGTGTCAGCCACTGGGAGCTCGTTGTTTACCAACTGTTGCAGGCCTGTGCTGCGGTGCCACTGTGCTTTTAGCTGTTGAGGGTTCTTTCCCACGGTGCTGGAATTCGCATCCACGTCTGGCACTGTCGCTCTCTGCTCCTGATGCCACGTGCACATGTGCACTCTGTGCAATATCGACTCGACTGAACCTGATAGGTCCGCGCAGATCTGACTCAACATGGCCACCCCCATTTATCAGGGGCTGCTCTCACGCCCATTAACAGTCACACGTTCAGAGCACCCTGAAGAGGAACCTGCCAGGCGCAGTGCAAGTGTTTTTTGGAGCTCATCGTACACATACTGTATATAGATAGACAACATACAACATTTCTTCCAGCCTGCGAATGGTTTACGTATATTAACCATAACATGCCGACTCTGCTGACTATTTCAGGCTAAGGTGAATTTCGTTCGTCAAGACATCTACGAAACTGGCCCCAAACCCTTGAGATTCCCAGCATATCAGTTAGAATTGACATGTGTGGGGCGCCCAAATGGGAACAGCAGCGTTAAAAGTTGAGGCACAACTCTGGTTGTCGTGTCCCAACCAGTCCTCCCCCCCCCAAAAAAAGGATCCCGGAACCAGCAAAAAACAAGTTCAAACATACAAATCATAAATGTTCAAGAGTCCATGGCTCATATTCGGATCATCTTGAAGCTGTTTCAGACCAAGTTCATATTCCTCCAGGGAGCCGACTTCTCTTTAGAAGGTGCGGAAAACTGCTGCGGTATAGCACGGCTGCTAACATTGAAACCGTGTAACTGTGCAGTCATGGAATTCCAGATTAGTTCTTTCCAACTTTCTATTTTCTTTGGTGATAAAAAAAAAAAAAAAAGCATGTTTGGCTGTTAGAGAAAAAGAAGAAGTGGGCCGTTTGGAAGCAGTGTGCTCTGCGCTGTGTGCCAGGTAACGTATGCGGGGGGGCTGGAATTCTCTCAGCAAACTTTAAAGAAGCAATCCAAGCAATATTCTACATGTTGTTTTTTTTAATCAATCTATTCTGTAGTATTAGATAATACTTATTGCATTTTTTTTTTAAACCATTATTATTCAATTCCATTTTTAATGAGTATAATATGCTGAGCGTCCTTTGATTTCTATAGCGGGCTTTAACCCACCTCCCCAGCAGTGCAAGATATTTGCAAACACTTTGCAAACGATTGGAGTAAAATCTTTCTATCTTATATCTGTAAACATTTCTTTATTGGTGGGCTAAGGTTAAATAAATTACTTGATTGACAAACACCCCCTTACAGAGGCCCCTAAGAAATGCAATTTGTCACTCATTCCCCCATCCCCCCCAATGGGCATCTTAGACTGTGAGTACGGTTAGATTTCTTAAGGGAAGCAATTTAGACTGTATTCCTTACAAAGGGATAATAAAATGTAATACAGTACAGCTCAACCCCGTTATAACGCGATCTGTTACAACGAGAATCCGCTTATAACGCGATGCGAGCGTGCTCAAATTTTCGTATGTATGATATTACTTTACAACACGATTATTGGCGTCTTAAATACTTTATTGTACAATGCATACAATTGCACATTATTTCTAACGCGACCCGCTTATAACGCGATGTGATTCTTTGGACCCCAAGCACCGCGTTATAAGGGGGTTGAGCTGTACTCTTATTCAGGTTATATACAATATGTGTAAATGATTGCCTAAAGCATCCAAGAGTAATATAACTTTGTCAGCCTTTCGCCTACCAGCCAATTCACTTAAATTCCAGTATGGTTCAGTCCTAGTTTTTTTTTTAACGCCTATCCATAAGCCTCCTGGGAATTGTAGTAAGGTTTTCTAAATATGTACATAATTACAATGACCAATCCAAGAGTCTTAATGTATTTCAATGGACAGGGCCAAAGTGAAATGATAGGTATCTCTCGGTCAATTTGCTTGCAAACAAACATAGCTGTAGTTGTGTAGAACTAGAATGATACCGTAGGTGCAGATTCTGCACATCCGTCCACCGGTCGCGGAATCCGCGGAGTGTATGGGTAATAATAATTTAAAAATCCACAAAAAGTGAATCACCCTTGTAGACATTGATCCGCTGAAATCCGCGTCCAAAGGACCCGGCCGATCCGCTAACAATCCGAAATTCGCAAAAAAAAATTCGGCCATCTCTATTATGGTAGAATTATATTGAAACTGCCCCCACATCGTAAATCACCCAAACCGCGTGCCAGGTTTTCTCATGCCATCAAATATACTCATTGCGTTGTTGCTTTTGCATCTTCAGTTCCCTTTCCAGAACCTGAAACTGAGCTATGATGAGGAAACAAGAACATTTCATTTCCCCCCCCCCCCGAGTCAGAATACTGCAATCGTTAGATGCACATTTCCTGTTGAAATAAATTGCCATGGGTCGTAATTTATCATTGGCGTTTTGCCGCCACTTACCTTCGCCGCGGGGGCATCTCTCCCCCGGCTGTTTTGCCACCAAGGTAAGTCCCTAACCTTACCTTAAAAATCCCTCATTGTAACCCCTAATACCAACGTTACCCACTACTCTAAAAACCTTAATACTGTTCTTTACCCGAAACCCCCTTACCCCAAGTCCTTACCGTAAACCCCCTTACCCTAATGCCCCTTACCCTAACTTGCACGCTAAAAAACCTAACTCCTTACCAAAAACCCCAATCCTTAACCCCCTACCCTAACTGCTAAAATCCCTTGAGTTAATAACCTTATTGGCGAAACGGACGGCGGGTGAGTGTCCAGTGGCGGAGCGGCTCAGGTGAAGGCTCCTTCGGCGGCCAAACGCCTGGGTCGCGGCAAAACGGCCACGACCAAAATCTCAGATTTATAGTGTAGTGCGTGCCGACCACGCCTGCGGCTATTTTTCAAAAGGGCACCAACGACGCAGCATGTAACAGCATCGAAAGTATTTGCTCAACTCTACTATGGTTTTTAATATCGTAGACTGCCGTTATAATGCACGTGGAGAACATTGGAGAATAAGGAAGGAAAAGCACATGGCTGGTTTGGAGGAAAAGTGCCCCCTCTCCCCATATCTTTGCTAGTTTTAGATACTAGACATTCGAAAGTTCCAACTTACATGATGATACAAATCAAACCGTGAACTTACTGGTTGGGACAGCACACGTAGGATTGGAGGTTTCCACAGGACCCCAGCCCTTCATGTTGCATGCAGAGACTTGAGCGTAGTATGTTTGGCCCTGCAAATCGAACCAAAGAAGAAAGGATTTTAGGATGGTTAACGTGTTTAACGTGTATTATAATGGGCTTGTGTGTCTGCCTTTGGTAGCAATTCTCTGCCGTCCTATCCAATGCAAATAAGTTGGGGGTCTATGTTCAGACAATTATGACGCAGCAGTGGGCATTTTTAACCCTGACCTACAGTATGTGTCAATTATTTGGTTCCGTCTGCCCCATCTTGCACCTCGGGGAGAGTCAGTAGGAGGAGTTGGGAGAGTTACATGGGGCAAAGATTATAATGAGATGTATCACATTCTGTATCTCTCTGCCCCCAGTGTGTGATTTGAGGGGTGTCAGTAGAGGAGTTGGGGGGAGTTACATGGGGACAGAATTATAATGAGATGTGTTCACATTCTGCGTCTCTCGCCCCAGCGTGTGATTTGAGGGTGTCAGTAGAGGAGTTGGGGGGAGTTACAGGTGCACAGATTATAATGAGATGTATCACATTCTGCGTCTCTGTCCCAGCGTGTGATTTGAGGGGTTCAGTAGGAGGAGTTGGGGGAGTTACTGGTGCACAGATTATAATGAGATGTATCACATTTGCGTCTCTCTGTCCCAGCGTGTGATTTGAGGGGTGTCAGTAGGAGGAGTTGGGGGGAGTTACACGGTGCACAGATTATAATGAGATGTATCACATTCTGTGTCTCTCTCCCCCAGCGTGTGATTTGAGGGGTGTCAGTAGGAGGAGTTGGGGAGAGTTACACGGTGCACAGATTATAATGAGATGTATCGCATTCTGCGTCTCTCTGCCCCAGCGTGTGATTTGAGGGGTGTCAGTAGGAGGAGTTGGGGGTAGTTACATGGGGCGCAGATTATAATGAAATGAAACACTTTCTTTTTTTTTTTTTAACTTCCCCGCACAATGCTCATATCTGACGTGGCGCAAGTCTAAAACTGCGATGTAATAAACTGCTGTTACATACATCACAACGCTGCTCCAAAAAACAGTGCAGTGCATCCACACACTTTTCCCGGTATTGATACTAGGCGTTTCATGAATTATTCACCAACATTCAAATTCACTGCCAGAGAGCATATCTGAAGATAGACTCCCCACTGCTATATATATATCCCCTCAAACAGACCTTTAAACAACATGTGGAGAGACAACTACACACAAAAAACAGGCAAACCCGAGACACCTGGGAAATATGCTAATGACTCCTATTAGCATATTTTCCAGGTATATCAAGAATGCGCCGGCATCTCTCCACGTGTTGTTTGAAGGCACATGCGTGTGTAGCACTTAGGACTCCCATTCTCTCTGTTGAAGTGAATGTGTAAATACTGTAGTGGCTACTGGTAGAAATGCATACATTTTTTATTAACCCTTTCACCTGACTCTAGTTGATACATAGACACGTGTAGTATTTACAACATGAAACAGGATGGGTCTCTTTCAGCCAATGCATGAAAGTCTCAGTTAGTCCATTTGAGTACAGGCATTACCTCATAAATTATTATTTATTATTATCTTTATTATAAATTATTATTCATAAATCCTTAATTTTTCTTACTAAATGAAGTAAAAAAAAAATGCTTACTATTTCTTTTTTTTTATTGTTGCAATTTCTTCTTTTTTTTAATTTTAATTAACAGCAGTTAGCATAAAAATGCTCGCAAACAAAGGTTTTGCTAATAAATAAAAATAATTGCTCATGGAACAAAGCCATACAATGGGTGAGCTGGCGTTTCGTAATCTTATATTAGCAAAAGCTGCAAAACACAAAAGGTTAATAGAAGAGAAATATACTTAAAACTAAATGTGCCCTGACTGAAGATAAACTGAAAAAGTACTGAGACTTATGTTAAGCTGTAACATTAGTCATGTAGCATTTATTCTTTCATTTAAGGCAAGTCGGCTCTCAGGCAGCCTCTGCAAACTTAGATGAACATATTAAGTTTGACTGAACAAGCCATGTGGCGGAAATACTCTCCCGAACATGGCGCAGTTTATCAATCACCCAAACCATTCAGATACTGTAGCCAGCATGATATCATGCCGCGCAGTGAAGTCATTCACGCTCTTTCAGGACCCGACGGTAACCGATCCCCTCACTTTGACCTTGAGCTCGCAATGTATCTGCTGGCATTAAAACATCTGTTGGCTACAAAACACTCGATGACACTGTACAACTAAAATCAGATTCCTGGGGTTGTCATCGGACAGCTAGCAACCAATTTAGTCATGTTTAATAAAGAATACTTGGACTAGTTCTGCAGGGGGGAATTGGAAAGTATCCTTCGTTTTTTTCAAGCCTGATGCGTCTTTGATGCACTTTGTACACCATTTGGCCCAGATTTATTAACCTTCAATAAGGCCTATTAGGGATCAATACATCTGGGCCAATTAATCCAGTGATTGCCACAGGGGTCTGAAAC
The DNA here is from genome assembly GCA_036426205.1 of Ascaphus truei. Taxonomy (NCBI): domain Eukaryota; kingdom Metazoa; phylum Chordata; class Amphibia; order Anura; family Ascaphidae; genus Ascaphus; species Ascaphus truei. Next base: position 8,863,714 of record CM071588.1, on the reverse strand, counting down.
ATATTGATTCTTGATGTGTTATTGGCCCCTATGGCATTCAGGGGATTCAAATGAATGGGTTATAAATATATGCCCTATATGTTCTTGACCTAACTAAAGACAGATCTGGCAGGATTACAAATCCACTTTACTTCACAAATTCATTTGAGTTCTCATAGCCAACTGGCACATGTGTTTTAAAGTAATTCTAATGAGAATTCCAATGATGTATGTATGTACCTATCTATGAATGTATGTATGTATCTATGTATGTATGTATCTATGAATGTATCTATGTATGTATGTAGGAGGGGATATGATAACTATATACAAATATATTCGGGGACAGTACAAGGAGCTTTCAAAATAACTATTTATCCCAAGGGCAAGTCAAAGGACTCGGGGTCGTCCCTTAAGGTTGGAGGAAAGGAGATTTCACAAGCAACAAAGGAAATGGATCAATAAGTAAGTATAGATATACAGTAGGATAACGTATCTGTTGTCTAAATTTAGCATAGGTTGAACTTGATGGTTGCATGTCTTTTTTTCAACTCTATCTATCTATCTATCTATCTATCTATCTATCTATCTATGCGTCTCTCTCTCTCTCTCTCTCTCTCTCTCTCTCTCTCTCTCTCTCTCTCTCTCTCTCTCTCTATCTATTCTATAAGATACTAGTATTTTCAGCCAAAAACTACAGTTAGGCAAATGTCTAACCCAGTGTTTTTTCACGGTTTTTTTGGTTAAGGAACCCTATAAATTATATTGTGAAAATAGGGTGTCTGAGATGAGATGCATTGTAAGGAACCCTAACCCTCTCTAATAGCACATCTGAGATCAGATGCATTGTAAGGAACCCCAACCCTCTCTAATAGCGCGTCTGAGATCAGATGCATTGTAAGGAACCCCAACCCTCTCTAATAACGTGTCTGAGATCAGATGCATTTTAAGGAACCCCAACCCTCTCTAATAACGTCTGAGATCAGATGCATTGTAAGGAACCCCAACCCTCTCTAATAACGTGTCTGAGATCAGATGCATTGTAAGGAACCCCAACCCTCTCTAATAACGTGTCTGAGATCAGATGCATTGTAAGGAACCCCAACCCTCTCTAATAGCGCGCCTGGGATCAGATGCATTGTAAGGAACCCCAACCCTCTCTAATAGCGCGTCTGAGATCAGATGCATTGTAAATTCTTCTGTATTTGATACCATTTTCAAATGACCTGAAAATTGCAGGGAACCCTTTAGGGATGCCCGCGGAACCCAAGGGCTCTTACAAAACCCTTATAGAAAAACACTGGTCTGAGCAGTGAATTGTCCTGTTCTTCAAAGCTGTATTAGCCTTCAACATCATCCAGTGTACACAATCATTCTTATTGCAGTGATTATTTAACCCTGTGCTGATAGAAGGATCTTTACATTCCAACCACGGAACGTCAGGCAGCTTCTGAGTCTTAAAAATCTGAAAAGCAGAGGCCAGATTCTCACCATAATCAGATCAAGAATGGAATTCCGGCTTTCTGCACATGAAAGAAAGACTCTACTGTAAATATGCATACAGCTGATACGTAAGAGTTGGAGTTGCATGTACATTTGTTATTTTAGGCATCAGTCATGGAGCCAGGATTTGGTTTTTCGAGGGGTCTGACGCCTTTGATTCTGATGAAGATTATACGGTGATCCACGGAGCAAAAGCTTCTACTCGCATCACGAGGTCAGTCCCCTTTCTGATCTCTCCCCGAAAAACACGACAAGCTGGAAAACAGTTCCTGCTGTCTGACTGTTCCTCTTGTGTTTTTTTGTCTGCTCGTGGATACCAGACAAATGGTGTTTCATGGCTGACTGAGACTGCCAAGAGCTCTCAGTGACTTGGGGATGGGGAATAAAAAGATGTAATTGAATGATTTGGCATTTACCGTCGTGAGGCCTGTGATAGTACATCTCAAAGACTGAAGATTATCCACGATTATTTCTCCGGCGACGGAGGAGAAATCCGGGGTGCAGGTCCATTCCACTAGAAAGAAAAAGACCAGTTAGGATCACATTGTAGCGCTGACGTCAGCTCGTCACTTTTTTCAGTCATTTCTTTAAAGAATAAGAGGAGAATATTAAAAAAATTATTTCGTTTACATGATTGTGTTGTATTGTATGTCTTTATTTATATAGCGCCATTAATGTACATAGCGCTTCACAGCAGTAATACACGTGGTAATCAAATAAATAACAAATAATATAAATAACAGGTCATGGGAATAAGTGCTTCAGACATAAAAGTAACAGTTAGGAAAAGGAGTCCCTGCCCCGAAGATCTTACAATCTAATTGGTAGGTAGCAAGAACGTACAGAGACAGTAGGAGGGCGTTCTGGTAAGTGCGTCTGCAGAGGGCCAAGGTTTATGTATCATGCGTATAGTATTAGCCACGGTACTACTCATACGCTTCTTTAAGACGGTGTGTCTTAAGGTGGGTCTTAAAGGTGGATAGAGAGGGTGCTAGTCGTATATTGAGGGGAAGGGCATTCCAGAGGTGCGGGGCAGTCAGTGAGAAAGGTTTAAGGCGGGAGAGGGCTTTAGATACAAAGGGGGTAGAGAGAAGACATCCTCGAGATGAACGCAAGAGTCGGGATGGTGCATAACGAGAAATTAGGGCTGAAATGTAAGGAGGAGCAGAAGAGTGTAAAGTTTTAATGATATGAAGTCTTTATATAAATAGATGGATAGAAACACGTAATGAAAAGCACTGATTTATACAGAACATGTCTACATGATAATATTTTTTAGAAGACCTCCCTTTGGCTTAAACAATCATTTACATTTCACAACACCCACAAAGTGAGATGAAACGATAACGGGAAGTTTGACAGATTTTACCAGTTATGCAAAATAAATAAAAAAATTTAAGACTTGTCGGAATCGTTCTTTTTCTTCCAATTGAACTGGACTTGAAAAATTGGCGGCATTATTTTACGCCGTTGTTTTTACAGTCGCAGAGATTTTATGAAGAAAGAAAAGTTAGTGAATTAAGTGATATTTGTGAGTTAAAAACACAGGGTTTTTTTTTTTTTAAATCACTGAAGTTTATAACAATAATTGTTTTTTTCTTGTGCTGCTACAATCTGTGTGTTTGGGGACATAAAGTGACTTGCCCAAGGTCACAAGGAGATGACACCGGGAATTGAGCCCTGCTTCACACTCAGTGTCGTTGCCCTTACAGTCAACATCTTTACTCAATGAGCCACTCCCATATCCCGAGTCTGCCATACTTTTGTGAAACTAGGCCCTTGGTACACTAGTACAGGGGGGCTCATCTCCAGTCATCAAGCCCCCACCCCCCCCTCAGGTCAGGGTTTAAGGATATCCCAGCTTCAGCACAGATGGCTAAATCAGAGACTCAGTCATAGACTGCACCACCGGTGCTGAAGCAGGGATATCCTGAAAACCTGACCTGTCGGGGGGGCTTGAGGAATGGAGTTGAGTGCCCCTACACTAGTAGAGCATTCTGCAGGTGCATCTTCCACCTGTTTGAAGGGGGTCTTGTTACCTTTACCTGATCTATGGCTAAAAGGCTTGTTGCTGTCTCCTTATATCTTCTTGCGGCCGTTTCACAACGTTTCATTGTAAGCAGCGGCTGCCCTGGTCTGTAGTACCCATATATGCAACAGCAGTACCTGATAGTATATAAGCACTAGCTGATATACCCGGCGTTGCCCGGGCGTGGAAGGGCAGGGGGCATGGAGTGGAAAGGCGGGGGGGGGGGGGGGGGGGGGGGGGGGAGTACATGTCGGTGTACATGATGTGAATGTACATGTTAATCAATGTATGTACGGTATCAGCGTTTCTGTGCTGGTATTAGGGGTCAGCAGCAGAGTGCACCATTAAACCCTCTGCAGGGATGTTTAAATTTGGCACTTACCCTGTCTAACTACCCTGCTGTCTAACCCTTCCCTGCTGTCAACAGCCTTAGGACTGCTTGTCTAGTGCGATTCCTGGGGCTGGGGTCAGAGCGTTGTGATGAAACGGTCCTTCCTCAAGGGCCTGGCACTTTTACAGTTGTTTATTTTCATCTAAGGCTCTTCTGCTGCAAGAAAGTAAACTGATCCTGTCCGTGGCCATGTCGCGCGTCTCCTGACTCCAGCACCATGGAACAAGGAGGCCAATGGACGTCGCTAATGGGGGCCAATCCTCAAGGATCCTGTACGGTCACCTTGGCTTAAAACTCATCGTCTGAGCTTTATCGCCAGCGTGTTTGGCTTTTGAAGGGAGGATTGGTGGCGAGGGGGCTGACTGCCCCGAAGAGGGAGGCCGTCAAGTAGGATGGGGTAAATAAAATACTATATTCTGTTAGATGCAATGGTTAACTATCTCTCCTTGAGAGCCTAGGTAGCTCCAATCGGTTAATAGTACCCATTTAAATGCTTTGCTATGTGTATGCATAGATGTGTGTGTATATATATATATATATATATTTATATTTATATACACACACACCCATACACACATGTAATTATTTTTGGTTTTCTTTTATTGCCTGGGGTGTTATTGCATATTGTGCTGGTGTTCGCCATTATCCACCTCCGGCTAGTAAGGCTAACAGCCTGTACGGTTGAGGGGGGTGAGGGGGGAAGGGGGAGGGAGGCAGGATTGTTGGGGCTACATTTTTCAGCTTAGTCCGTGGTATTCATGTTTGGCTTCCTACATGGTTACGGCAATATGGGACGCCAAAGTGGCAACCTGGCCCCAAAAAAATCTTCTCCCCGGTGTTGTGCGAGCAGCACCTAACGCCTGGTATAGCCACGAACTAAACTGGCACGGCGTAAATTCCTGCGTTAACTTTCACGGACTGCTGTAAATATGCTAATGAGGTGTGGACCACCTCAACCCTTATCATTAGCACTAACGTCCGTTAAAGTTAACTTAACGCCTCATTAGGGAACTTTGAAAATCCCTGTTAGCACTTAAGATGTTAGCTGAAGGTAACGCCTCGTTAAGTCACTAACAGAGTGTGGTGGGCCATTCCCCACCTGTTCCCATTCACTTTACCTCCGAGTGTTCTAAGTCACCAACAAAAATTCTGGGCAGGGACTGTGTCTGTACAATGCTTGCTCACACTGCTAGAGCTGCGGCCTAGAAAAGCAGTGGTTGTGGGTTCTAATTCTGTTAGGTCTGACACCATTCCAGTCATCAGGGTGGTACCTTAGGCTTATCAACTCTATGTAGTTGGTATGGAAATCCTTTGGAAGTGTGGGAGTAGACTCATTTAAATATGCATAGCCATTAGCATACCTCCAAGGGTGCTCCTTTATCAACACAGGCATGTCTCCCTAATTTATTTGGGGGGGATGTAAAAACAACAGAAGACACAACTAAATTTGAAAGTCAGTGTCTCTCTCTCAAATTTTGCCACTCTATATATTAAATAAATGTAGTATTATATTAACCTTTGTTTTATTGAGTTGTTTTATAGCCCCTCCAGCACCGATGGCGTTAAGTCCGCATCGCTCACTGTCAGGGCTACGCAAAAATATCATTCTAATCATAGCAAAGAACACATATGGCCTAATACACTCTGCAGACCAGAGACATTCAAGATCAAAGCCCATTTAAAAGCTAATAGGAAGCACAGATATGCAGACGGTGGATTCTTTTGGAGCTTCTGCGAAGGGACTTAAGGGATCACAAGAGCTACCGATGGACATAATGACAATGGCAGAAGGTTATTCATTGTTAACAAGAAATATTTCCTCCATGTCCCACATGTTTGGTAGGACGCTGAAGACCTTGATTTTTGATTGCAGAAGCAGAGGCCGAGTTTCTACGTACTTAATGAACCAGAAAAGAATCCAGGGCAAAGTTAATTCATACAGAGGTAGTTGTCTAAAAGGAGCAGGTCCCCTTGGGAACCCTCACTTATTATTATTTTACATGTATAGGAAGCCGGGGGGGGGGCCCCGGAGTTGAATTGTGTTAATTTAAGCTCTGAGAGCCTCTGGTTCCTTATACTTACAGGAGAAGTTACCACTACTACTTCATAGAGGTTTAAAGCCTGTGCGTTATGTACTGTATTTATATATATATTTATATAGCGCCCACAATGTACTCTGTACTTATCAAAACAGTCAATACTGTACAGGGAATTATAATACAATAAGTGCAACAAGCAAATTCAGACAATAGGAAAGGAAATCCCTGCCCCGGAGAACTTAGAATCTAAGTGGTGTGTTGGGAGAGTTACAGAGACAGCAGGTAAGGGAATAAGTGCAGTAGATGGCAGTTGTTGGTAGGAGTGACTGTGGGTGTGGGACAGTAGCCATGAGTCCGGCTATTGGGATGCTTCATTTAAGAGGTGAGTTTTAAGGTTTGACTTAAAGGTGTTGAGAGAAGGTGCTCGGCATATACTGAGTGTGAGGGAGTTCCACAGGTAAAGGGCAGAGAAGGTTTAAGATGCAAGAGAGCAGTAGAGGTGAAATTCTGACACAGACCCTCATCCTCTCCCATCTTGACTACTGTAACCTCCTGCTGTCCGGCCTTCCTGCCTCTCACCTGTCTCCCCAATAATCTATCCTAAATGCTGCTGACAGAATCACACTACTCTTTCCTACATCTGTCTCAGCGTCTCCCCTGCTGAAATCCCTCTCCTGGCTTCCTATCAAATCCTGTATCACACACTTAATTCTCCTCCTCACTTTCAAAGCTTTACACTCTCCTGCTCCTCCTTACATCTCAGCCCTAATTTCTCACTGTACACCCTCCCAACTATTGCACTCTGCTCAAGGATGTCTTCTCTCTACCCCTTTTGTATCGACCCCTTTTGTATCTAAAGCCCTCTCCCACCTTAAACCTTTCTCGCTGACTGCCCCACACCTCTGGAATTCCCTTCCCATCAATATATGACTAGCACCCTCTCTATCAACCTTTAAGATCCACCTCAAAACCCACCTGCTTAAGGAAGCATATGAGTAGCTCCGTGGCTGATAATTAACACCTCCCACATAACCTTGGCCCCTTGCAGACACACTTACCAGAACGCCCTCCTACTGTCTCTGTACATTCTTTCTACCTACCAATTAGATTGTAAGCTCTTCGGGGCAGGGACTCCTTTTCCTATATGGTACTTTTATGTCTGAACCGCTTCTCCCCTTTATGTGTTATTTATATTATTTATTTATTTGATTGTCACATGTATTACTGCTGTGAAGCGCTATGCACATTAATGGCTGGCGCTATATAAATAAAGACATACATACATAAAATGGGATTTTAATGAGCGTCACCCACTTCAAAGGCTGTTATACTACCTTTAGGCCACTATAGCCTAAAGAATATAGCTTCATAGGACACAGGCCTTCTGGTCTTCTCTTTAGCTATAATGACCTGAGCAATCCGAAAATCTTATGAACAACTATAAATATGAAGACAAATAATAGTACAAACTGGCTTTGTCCGCACCCCTCCCCCCAGGCTCAACAGCCTGTGCGCACCTCACCTCCTCGCTTAACAACCTGGGCACAGGTCAAGACTTTAGTTCTGGTCCCAGGGAGAGCAATCAGACGGCCTGTTCCTCAATATTATAATAAGGCTACAAATCCCATATTGATTTGACAAAGGGTCATGAAAAAGCAGCCTTGGTTCAACCGGTCCTGCTGACATGGTATATCTAACGTGATATGTTGTGAACTATAGGATGACCATATCGATCAAAATATGACATAAGCAAATCAACTAAACTGAAGCGGAAAGAGTAGCAATCCCAAATGGTTAATATTTATTCATCCAACGTTTCGGTCCAACACAGCAGACCTTCCTCAAATCAACTCCAGGTTGCAAAATGGGTCTCCTTTCAGTAGCTGGGCATGTGTAACTTGGAGTGTCCCTATTGTCGTACCTGTGTCAACTAGAGCAAGCTGTGCTGAGTATACCAAAATAAATCATTTTTCCCAAGCAGTTACATCTACAATGTTTGGTATTTTGGACTCATATAGTGGCTGTCCTAAGGTGACGTTGGTGCTATGCAGAAATGCAGCACGTTTACAACTAAATAGACTCAAGACACCATGAACAATATAGAATGCAGCTTATTGTTTAAGTAAATGGCCCGACTGTAGTGTCAACATTCTGACTTACTATTGACCTTCATCCAGATCAAGGTCACCCGATGAAACCAATGCACTAGTTTTCTCCCATAAGTTCAGCACCGTTTTTCCTGCACGTATTGCATCACTTTGGACGCCAGAAAACGTAAATAATTTGTGTATATACATATATATTATATATTATACTAATATATAGCTGATAACACACACTTTGGAAAACATAAATAAAGGAGAAAGTATGTGTGGTACACAGATAATTATTTCTGCTTATACAGGACATTTAGTTAGACAGGAAAGCCTTACCCCAGAGACCACACGAGTTTATATAGCCTTGCTTTAATATATGTATGGCTAACACATTCTACATGATGTGTAAGGATTTTTCCATGTTTGCTAGCTTGGTCAGTGTATGTTTTAATGAAGGTGCTCTGTGTTTCAAAGTTAGCAAACACACCATGTGTTACTGCGGTTGGCAACATAAGTACTGATTTTTCAATAAACAGCAGTGTAAATAAGTGTATAAAACGCTATAAATTGCTGGCACATCTGTTAACTTAAATTATGTACCCTTGTTTATGCCAAGGGTATTTTTTTTCTTCTTCTGCGCTGAATGTTTTAACAGATATAACTTGTCACGTGCTCAGCTGATAAATGAGCGATGCAAAGTCGATGGGCATTTCACGATTTTTATTTTATTTTATACTATGTTTTTGCCAGTAATTAATACGAGTTACCTCTCGTTTTCAAGGGCACAGAGTTATGGTGGCAAATCATGGTTACGATACATGAACAGAGGTTATACGTTATATTTACAGACATTTCATGGACTGTTAAGAGACAATATGTGTCTGGACGCAAGAGCTACATCTGTAGCCCATAGAGACCACATTTGAGAATAAATTAAAAAGGAATGTTGTAGCGTGCCTACTATTTAATGCCTTTAAACTATGCAGATGAGTTTTATGCGCGGCATAGTAAAACCAGACTTGCAACTCCTGGAGTCTAGTGGTGACACCCCTCACACCATGAAGACCATGACGGAATCGCTTCATTCCAGACGCAAAGGCGGAGAATCACTACGATCCGATAAAGTGCTCCGGAGCTCAACCCCAGATTAAGGGCCAAAGATTTGACTAAGGCTGAGTCCATAGAGGGGGAAGCCGCGCTCCTCTGCGCTGACGCGGAGGCTCGCCTGCTCGGTCAGGAGCGATTCCATGGACTGGCAGGCGAGTCAGCGTGCGCGATCGGGAGGCGGGGCAGTGACATCGCTGGGCCAATAGCCCGCGAAGCGCCGACGTCAACGTCACGGCGTCGACGTAATGACGCTGCTTCGCGCTGATTGGGTGTTTTCAGCCGACAGCCGATGAGAAACAGGTCCTGGGTCGGCTGAAAATCCCAGCGCCTCAGCACGCCTGCGGACGCTCGCGGGAGCCCCCTCCAAAGACATCCTCATTGAGGATGACGGGGCTCAGCGCGGAGCTTCCGCGCGGCTCCCCCCTCTATGGACGTAGCCTTAAGGTCCTAACCGTATGTATATAAACAAGTAGAGATGGGTCGAATTCGCCCCAATCCGTTCCCCCGGATTTTCTCGCATTTCCACCCCAAAATCCGTTTCGGGGTGTCAAATCCGCAAACGGATTGGGTCGAATTGTAATTCGCGCGCATTCATCACACACCGCCGTGGGATACGGCCTGTCCACGGATTGCGGAATCCGCGCGATGTATCGGCAATAATAATACAACGTCTGCAAAACGCGAATCGGCCTTTTTGAGATGGCGCCACAGAAATCCGCAGACCAAAGGGGACCGGCCGATCCAAATCCGCCCATCTCTATAAACAAGCCCAAAAAGACAACAATTTGGGGGGGGGGGTAAAATGATCTTGATATATAGTAAATAGAGGTGCCTTCATACGAAGGGCTCACTTGTTGGAAGCTCCTCTATTGCACATTGATGGAGGAACTACAGTAAGATGCACCTACTTGCAGGGTGTGCAATAAGCAGGGAATTCCAACGCCAGCCTTGCAGCGCCCCATATAACAGACATCGACGCTCAATGATTACCGGAGGCTCACTGATTTGGAATCAGTCTCGCTGATGTTCAGCGCCCACGCGTTGTAGAGCAGGGGCGGCCAACTCCAGTCCTCAAGAGCCCCACCAACAGGTCAGGGTTTAAGGATATCCCTGCTTCAGCACAGGTGGCTCAATCGGTGCCTCAGTCATTATGAACTCTTGGTGGCCCTTGAGGACTGGAGTTGCCCACCCCTGTTATAGAGTCTCGCTGATAGAAATGCTTTTTGGGACCCAGAACCCCTAAAATCTCAGTGATTTCACTCCTGGGAGGTAGACCTCGCTGGAGCAGAAGTACATTGTAAGAACATTTTCGAGACTGTATTTTAGGAAGAGTAACTAGGCCTCTGTGGTAGCATAAGGGTTAAAGTAGCAGTAGACCAATGAATAGACTCAAAGACATGCTAGCGAAATGGAATACACACGGATTGTAACCCCTCAAGTGCATCACTCATAACACCATTATTTAACACAGGTAAAAGATATTAAAAAAAAAAAAAAAAATAAGGATTGTGATCTGCTATAAAGGTTGCCCAATTTCAAAATAGGTCATTTATTTCGGGCGAACTGCACAATTAAAACATGTCTAAATTGTATTGTATTCTATGTCTTTATTTACATAGCGCCAAAAGTGTACTCAGCGCTTCACAAAGAATACAGCACAGGGAATTATAATAATACAATAAGTGCAACAAAATCAAACAATAGGAAAGGAAATCCCTGCCCCGAAAAGCTTACAATCTAAATTACCCATGGTTGCAAAGCAATAGGCCGTAGCCCCTTGCAGCACTGCAGGGGTTATTTTTCCACGCTGCTTCACTGCCTTACCTTTACCCTAATCCTCGAATTCTTTCTTACAACCATGCACGAGAAAAACTACATAGCAAAACGGTTCTGAAATAATTAGAACAAGGCTTTTCAAATGTCCTAATTACACTGGAGTCTCCGAGAATCTGAAACTCAATTAGTCTACGAGCCAGAATTGGCAAAATCCTTTTCATGTAGCTGTAATTGCAATTTGAGTAATAGATTATTGTCTTCGATGACTAAAGCTTTTCTTGATTACTGTTTTGTACTGCTCTCCCCTTGGGCTAACTTTAGGAATTGGGCTAACTTTAGGAATATGCAAATGTTGCGTGTAATTAATACCATGTGTGCCCAGCGCGTTTCACTGTTGATAAGTATTGCCAGTGACATTCTCGCAGCGCGCGGATAAATGTTTACCGCAGGGGTCTCCCTTTAACGTCTTGCCAATAAACAGGAATATTTTGTTTATGGCGTCTTTGCTTCGCAAAAAAAAAAAAAACAGTCATTATTAAATTCAGACATGTTTCAAAAATACACACAGGGATAATGTCAAATATTCAAAGGATGTTCACGTAATGTTTATAAGTTTTAGATGTGATGCCAGCTGTGCTTGAGCAGGGACTGACTTATCAAACAATGCAACGGGTGCCTTTCCCGTGACCAAGCCTTACAGGTAGGAGACATTTTTTGCGGATTTTAATTACAGTGGAAGACGGAAATGGAACATTTTGCCGCGGCCAACTCGCCGTGATCCGTGTGTAGATGAGTCTTCTGGAAGGTATGTAAGTCTCTCTCTCCCTAACTTTCCCCCCTTGCTCCCCCATATATCATGGGTACATTATCTTCCGGTGAAATTCAATGTGAGATCAAAAACGTTGAGTTTCTTTGTTAATTTCCACCGAAACTTTCTAGGTTTTGAATTTTCCATTTTCTCTCTCGAACGTTTGGGCCAAACACAGTCCATGCGAATTGAGGTCAGTTCCCACATCCCTAGTTATGAGATGTTTACTTGTTTCCCAGGGCTGATTGTATTCTCTGTTTCCCTGAACGTATTTGGCTTCCTTAGAATCACCATTAAAATAAAATGTATCTTAAAGTGGTACAGCTCAACCCCGCTATAACGCGATCCGCTACAACGCGAATCCGCATATATAACGCGATGCACTCGTGGCTCCCAATTTTCGTATTTATGAATACTTTACAACACGATTATTGGCGTCTTCAATACTTTATTGTACAATGCATACAATTGTACATTATTTCTAACGCGATCCGCTTATAACGCGACGTGATTCTTTGGACCCCAAGCACCGCGTTATAAGGGGGTTGAGCTGTATTAGCTCTTGCCATTTTTTTTTCTTATTAGATGGAGCACTTCCTTACCTTTAAGAGAATGTAAGGATCTAAACTGCCGATGTATCTGTTTTTCCGTGATCGATCAGCAAAGATCCTGCTTCCCCCTGGGGCACACAATATGGCCGTCTATTTCAAAAGAGGAAGTGCTGTGGCTTCCTAAATAGTTGCTATAACAACACAAGAAAACTTAATACAGCTCAACCCCGTTATAACGCGATCCGCTACAACGCGGATCCGCATATAACGCGTTGCAAGCGTGGCTCCCAATTTACGTATTTATGAATACTTTACAACACGATTATTGGCGTCTTAAATACTTTATTGAACAATGCATACAATTCTACATTATTTCTAACGCGATCCGCTTATAACGCGATGTGATTCTTTGGACCCCACGCACAGCGTTATAAGGGGGTTGAGCTGTACATTAAAACGAATTAAAAAGGATATACATAGTGGTATTGGTGGGAGAAATGCAGTAAGTATTATCTAATACTACATAACTTGTTATTAGTTTTATTTTTTTGTAAACCACATATAGGATTTTTTAGGTACTGCTGCTTTAAAGTGTAATTCTAACCTTATCTGCCAATTCATGGTCTTACCTTGATTTCCGGGGCTAATTAAACAATAGTCATAGCTCAAAAGAGAATAGAGGTCGTAAAAGAAAATTCTAAGCCTTTGGTAACTATGGAGACACTCAAAGGTTAAAGCCATTTGCGTCAAACATCTATAATTAACCTCTTTTCATTTAATGTAACCATGTACTGTATTATCATAACTCTGTGCCCAGGACATACGTGAAAACGAGACGTAACTCTCAATGTATCACTTCCTGGTAAAACCTTTTTATAAATAAAGAAATCAAATAATGCTTCCATTAAACATACGCTGCCATTAGCTTCCTTTGGTGCTAGGATGTACCGTCCCTTCACATTAATTTGATGGCATAAGGGAAAGGATTTCCCCCCTGATGAACCAGTAATATGATGCATTTATTCAGAAAGCTGCAAACAATTAGACCATTTCTAGCCCAAGTGCTACATCTCAGGCTCTTAACTGGGCAGCCCGGGAGGAGTGTAATAATGGCAGTCACATGTTTAAGGGGTTACATCTGACTCTTTTTTAACCAAAATCACCCCCAAAATTATCACTGAATCATTTTTAAAGCTGGTTTGTCACACAGTGAGCTGAGACTTGGGAGGCGTTACATTTCCTCTTTCCGGTCTCTTTGGCCGGGAGTCATCAAAGCGAGACCCGCGCTGTTGCGCCAGAATCAGTAATACCCGCCATTAAACTCAACAGCAGATGCCGATTCGGGCGCTTTGATGACACCTGGGTCTTTTGGGTTCAACAAGAGTGTGCACAGGCAAAGCCCCCCTCTCTCACTCACCCCTTAACATTATTGGCTCTCTGATAAGATCTGGGTGGGCGAAGGGTAAAGAAAACACAGGGCCAGATCCACAGAACTCCGTGGTCAGGGCTCTTTATGGTCCGTTATGATATACAGTATACCTGGCATCTGTCTTCAATATAAATGTATTAACCCCCTTAAAAGTCACAGTGGCCATGAAGGTATGGATCATGTATGCCTTTGTGGTCACTAAGGTATCCAAGGGGTTAATACAAACACTGTATGACATACAAGGGTTTAACCCTCACCGTAATCCCCTCAGGCGGCCTAACGTCCCTCGCCGGGGCACCAACCCCTATAACCAAGCCCCTTACCCGCACCCCCTCAACCACTTTAGTCTTAGTAGCCAAACATGGCAAATAGAGGTAATGGCCAATATAAACACAATATACATTAATAGAAATAACAATCACATAAGAAAAAAAGACTATTAAACTATATACAGTATATATATATATATATATATATATATATATATACACACATTCACATACACACATAAAGAAAGCACACATTGAGATAGTTTAAATGAACTGATTGAGTGCTAGTAGGGATACCTAGGCTTTCTTTAGAAGAACCTGGGTAGCCACAATGGCACTAAATGGGTACCTGGTGGATGTCAACCATCTTCAGAACAATGGGGCCCATGGACCAATCCCCCAAAAAGGGCCAATGCCCAAGCATAACAACTAAATTCCACAGGCCCAATGGCCAAAAACCATAAAAAACGTAAAAATCCCAAATCCATAAAAAGTTCAAAACAATCCACAGGCCCGATGGCAAACACAAACAAAAAAAAATGAATCCTGGCTCGATGGCCTACTTGTAATCCAAAACCACTCGTGGTTTGGTGACGAAGGACCCTGATGGTCACCGACGCCCTCAATCCTCAGTTGATTGCAAAGTAGTACTGTAGAGGTCTGCGGGGGGGGGGGGGGGGGGGGGGGGGAGGGTAGGCCACCAGACAGGAATAAGGGGGAGGTTAACCCTTTGTATGCCATAACGGTTGTACCTCTATGGCATACAATGTGTAGTAAGGTCATTAGGGTGTCTGTATTAAACTCTTGGCTATGTTAGTTACCATGAAGGCATGATGCATGTCTTCATGGCCACTACGGCTTCCAAGGGGTTAATACATAGGTCATGGCTGAATTATTTGGCCTAGTCCAGGGTATTCACTTTGGCTTTCTATATCGCTAAGGGAATATACAGTAGGATGCCAATATGGGCCACTTCAGCACCCTGGACAAGGCCAAGGGTTTGCTGCGTTCCGGCATTAGGTGGTGGAAGCATCTAACGCCAGATATAGCCAGGACCTACAATAACCAGTGTTAAGTCCCCGCGTTAACTTTAGTGGCCTACTGTGTATATGCATTGGTGTCACACACCTCTCCTTTGCATATCATTAGCTTTGAAGAGTTAATGCGTTAACTTCAATTAGTAATTAATTTCCAGAGGGGAAAAAAACTAAGTCAAATGTTTGCTTTCAGCATGGCTAAATTAGTTTAAGGAATTCTTTTAGATTGTATATAAAAGGGTATTTTTTTTTGGTCTGGGTACGTGGCGTTGTACTTTTAAACTAATCCCAGATCACTTGATTTCTCTCTTAGCATCAACTTAGCCAAGAATATTTCACCACATATTCAGCACCTATGGATATAGTATAGGGAGCAATTATAGGAATGTTTAGCTAAGAAGTTATTGTAGACACATGACAAAATTCCCTTATACTGTATTATTGTTCTGGGCCGTAGAGGCTTCTAAACACTTTCTTATCCCCGCGGACTCATCTTTCCTAAACGCACAGCCACTGAGTAGGTTTCATATTCAGTGAACGGCTATAACCAGTTGGTATTGTGCGTAGTGAAGCAAATAAACATATTTAAAGCTACGGCCCAAGCAATATTATACGTGTGTGGTTTTTTCAATAAAATCAGTTCTGTTCTATGATGAAATACTTGTCGAAAATTATTTTTTTTAAACAACTTTGAATTACATTTTTAATGTATTATAATGTAACAAGCATTTTTTGTTTCTATAGCAAACATTTACAAAGTCACATCCCCTTCCTCTTCTGAAACAGGCTCTGGCACACCCCTTTTTGAGCCGATCCCTATCTCTAGCAGTGCACCAATTGTATCTAGTGACTGCCTGGTTCCATGATCTTCTCGACAGAACATTGCATCTTTGCTCCTCTTCTGCTGCACTGACGGCCATGTAGTGAACCCCCGAGCTCAATATTCACCGATCGATCACAGGAGAACGGATCGATCGGCAACTTAGCTAATTACTTATCATTGGGTGGATTGCATTGATGCACAAATTAAAAAATAAATACATTTAAAACGGCAGCTTGGACTGGTGCTTTAATACATCTATTCCCATGCAGCATCTTCAAACATTTCCATGCTTCATTCAGTTCTATAAGATCACACAGCGCACCCTTCAACATTAAGCACATGACTTGTGCAGCGCTGATTGCACTGCTCCTTCCTTCACCTTTTTATACCCCCACCTGTATATAAGCACACAGACCAGATCCTCCTTTTGGGTGAAAAAGGCCCACAGGAAATGTATTATTATTAGAACATGTTAACACTGAGATTACATCCTCCGACCTCCTTGGTCCCTGCGGAGCTTATTGTCACATAAACCATGCCAGTCACCGGCTGGCCCTCCCACCAGCTCGGTGCGAATGTTCCTTTTGTACCACAGCAGTAACACACCTTCCTGGGACCTTGTCCATGGAGTCTCACCCTTCGGAATGCCAATCAGTTACTGACAACTAAATACTCCCACCTAGGGAGTCCCCCTTCCCCCGTTGGCAAGGACCATCGCCCCACTACGAGATACCCTCTGTTCTGTCCCAAGCTCACTGTGGCAAGTGAGTAGAGACAGGTAGCTTAACTCAACCCAATATACAAAGCAAAGGCTTCTTATTTGCTGGAGTGGTTATTGGGCACAACACTGTAGAATGGGAACAATGGAGAGGAAAGCGGAGTAGAATGGTAAATGGGATAGGTAAATAACATTAACTCTACCAGGGGACTGATGGAAGAGTCCTGAGCAGCAATCAGGCCTGGACAGAAAGGGAAGGATATGACATGGGTCATAGGGAAAATTGCAGTAGGGCTGCACCAAAAGACAAGTGGAGGAGGAGCAGCCCAACTCCAAGAGAAGAGAAGGGGGTTTCCATGGCAACAATGGGGAAAACAGGTAATGTGACGCAGGCGTTAGAATACCTCCGTTCCTGTTACCTTATTCCACACTTTCTTTTTTTTTTTTGTTTAACAATCTTACAAACAGTGCACCCTAAATCTCATTCACTCCAAGCACAGGTATGCTTGCTTCCGCCTACACCCCTGGGTCTTCTTCAAATATGAACTCTTTAGTTCCTCTGTCACTGTGGGATGCAGGAGCTTACAAGCAAGTATTAATTTATTATATGTAAAGATTATAACATTATTTTATTAATAAAACATTGGGATTTATATCTTAAGAAAAAATATATATATATATATATATATATCCACCCCTTCTAAATTCATTGTAGTTGACCGAGCAGCCAAGGTCAATTTTGTTCACACTAAAACTCACTGGCAAGGTCATATACATATACACGGTACAGATGTTAAACATTTCCCCGTTTTGCAAGTATTTCGAAGGATTTCAATGTGTCCTGCATTTTCTTACAATAATTTGGCCCTTCTGTTTCTAACTTATATTCATCCCCGGCCCCTTTGGGAAAGTACCCTGGTACAGGAGGCAGCTGGGTTCCCTGGTGTGCATTTAATTAACCGGCAGAGAATGGGTTTACAATCAATTAAGTCAGACACCTGGAGAATTGGGAGTGTGATTGGGCGCTATTGTATCTTTTGCTAGAACTTGCACATTTATGAACTATAAATTAAAGATCTTTTGAAAGCTCCCCCTGAATGTGCACCTTGTTTGTTGTTACATTGCCTCCAGACACAGGTACAGTGTATTGCTCCGTTATAGTCTGAGCGGTGACATTTGCATTTTTTTCCACCACTGTTTTTTTTCTTCTTTAATAAGATTACCATTTATAATGTGCTCCAGGAGTTGAGACTGAGCCTCGGCGACGCTTCACAAATGAATCCTTTCAACAACACTGGCCCTTTGGAATATTTCAGTCACACACATGGGTGTCTGCTCTTGGAGGGGGTCAGAGATAACACTATTAAATGTCCTGGCTTTCCATGGTCTCTCCGGGTTTGGGCGGAAAAGCACAAACGCGGCTGAGCTTCTGAATACCGCTGTAGACACGTGTAACCCCCTGTGTGATGAGGATCCACGCACTCGCACTGCCCCCCTGGCAGGTTCCTCTCCGACGTGCCACGGATATGTGACTCTTGATGGACCTGGCAGCAGCCAATGACAAAGGCTATGGAAGAGTTGGTACTAAGGGAGAGGAGCCGTTGGGAGGGGGCAGCCATGACAGATGACGTCAGATCTACCCGAGCCTGGGTGCCGTCAGGAGGATTGCAGAGTGTGCACGGGTGCACATGGCAGCGGGTTATAGTCAGGATGTGATCGAGAGTTCGAGCGCCGTCAGGTACTACACAATGAGCTCCCACGGAGTGCCGGCACCATCACAAAGCCAACATACCCAGGACTGGGTGGCTAACCCACCACTGACACCGACTCACACCTGCGCAGCGTCACGGGGATTGTGTTATAATTGTATACTGTAGGTAGTGATCCTCTGCTGAGGATCACAGGTTGCCTGAGTTGTTAGGGATACAGTGTTGTATCACCCGTATACCGGGCCTGTATGTAATCCCGCCGCCTGACCACGTGTGGCCCATTAAGTTATTAATAGGGACTCAGGCCACCACCTCAGCTAACTCCTTCAATAACCTCAAAATACTAAAAGCCCCTCAACTCCTTCAGTATCAGAGGGTCCTACTGCCTCCATGACCCCTCCAATTCTTCTTGATGGCGATGTTGCTCCTGGTGACATTGATAGAAGGGAAGGGTCCTCACTTTCCATGCAGATGGTGGTCAGTGACCTGGCTCACGGTCCACCCAAAGAAAACGAGTATAGTGCCACGAGGAACCGGATCCATCATAACGGCCACTAACCTGCCAGCCGTAGGACACTAAAGGAGTTAATACATCGATGCAAAGTGATGCAGGGTCAAAATAACACCATCTGCTCTTGTTTTTGGAGCAATACTCAAGTTTGTAACACTAAATACATATGGCCCAGTGTTGCCGAAAAATAGTTGACTGTGGCTAAAAAAGTGAAAACGTGACCTTCCAAATTCAAGGTCAAAACTGCTTTGGTAACATCGACCAATCACTAAGAAAAACATCACTTTTTTTCATGTATTTCTTTACAGAACACATCCAGGATAATACCCAACTACTTTTCTTTAAAGTACAGTCAAATAGCAGGGTGGGGGGATGAAAGAAATTCTCTACCAGCATGGGGGCGACTGGTGCCGGGAAATTTTTACGATCTCCAAACAAAAGTAGCAGCTTGAAGGTGAAGAAAGAGGACTGGCTGATGGAGCATCTATCCAGCACAAATAAAGGAAGCGTCAACAGGGTGAGAGCCAAATCAACTAGCTGCCAGTAATATAGCTCTTAATAGTGCCGTCCCGCATACCTGCCTAGAATACAGCCTGCTGTACATAATTATTTGTTTCCCCAAAACAAATCTAACCACGCTAAGAAGCAAAGGTTTGGGGACATTCACTTATTTGGAAATGAATTACAAGTTCAGCTTCTTGGGGACGTCTGCGTGTGGAACGGTTTGTCAACCAAGTGTTTTCTTTACCCACCCTGTCATTATCAGAGTGCCAATAAAGATAAGGGGAGGGGGTAAAGAGGGGGGTGTTGCCTGTGCAAACTCTTGTTGAACACACGGTTGTGTCAGACAACAGGGGGGTTAGCAGAAGGAAAAGCCAACCCCTCTGAAGTCTCCACTCGCCTTGTTAACAAATAAACGTTAAAAACTCTTATAGGCATCATATTAAGGTAACAACAAAGGCCTAAATCCCCCCAGATGCGACCCCTTAAACACATCACTGCCTGGACTTCAGGTGATTGGAACCCCTGTTAAAAAACAGCGATCTAACCCAGAGGAGACTGGGATTAGCTAGTTTACATCTAGCATGACTACAGTAGGCCCAATAGTGGGCTGTCCCCCACGCCAGACAACACAGCAAACAACAGTTTGGTAGTAGCGAAATAAAAACTGTGGCCTTATTCCTCCAAAATATAACTAAAGAAGTTCAGACTGGCCCGTGACATGTCGAGAAACCCCAGCAATGCTACAGCTCGTGATCCCCGCAACTGATGGACAGCTCACCCAGCCGACATAACGAACCAAAACAACAACCTAGCAGGACACTCTCATGCACCAACGGCCTAACGCCGAGCCCAGTCTGGGAGCCTAACAGCACCGCTCCAAGCGGTGACAAGAAGAACCCCATATGAATCCATGTTCATTTTTTTGTTGTTGCGTGATTGTTTAACAAAAGAGGAGGGCCTGGGCTTAGAGCCCTGCAGCAACAAGGCACCTCCCTTACATACGCTCCCTCTCTAAACTTCCCTGCAGGCCAGAAACTTAACCCCAACCAGCCCCTGTCCGGGTACATAAATAGGGAGGATGAGCATGGGTCACCATTACGATTCCACCCAAGCCTGAATGCTTGGTCTCTCCTAGTTTATCATCAATGAGCCAGTAAGTTATTGAACATATAGATAGACAGAGAGATAGACAGACAGACAGACAGATAGACAGACAGACAGACAGATGTGCAGAATGGTGAACACCTCTATATACATATGCATAGGTAGAGATATATATATAGCAAATGGAAATATTACTGTATGCTCATTTGCATGTCTTAGACAGGTCTGCAGCCCCGCCTTTCACCATTATCACCCAGCACACAGCACTTCCACTGCAGCAAGGGATTCTGGGAAATGAAATGCAAATGGACACACAGTGTCACCTTTTGCTTCAAAACCATTTTTAATATGGTTCCCTATAGGCTTAAGCTTGCTGCGTGGTCACAGCTTTGAGCACAGCCAGGGTTAAGATGCATAGCCAGAAAACCCACCCACAGACAGCCGTTTCGACCTTAATGGGTCTCATCAGTGTGGGGTTGGTTAACTGGCTATGCAATAAAGCGATGAGGATGGGGTTTACCATACTTAGTTAAGTTATGGTGGGTAAAAAAAGTGACAAAAACCATATATATATACATTACTTTCTATATATATATATATAAGACCTATTCAATAAACTTTGATAAGTATTTTTTTGTTTTTTCCCCCCACCTTTGCCAATCTTTTGCTAGTGGAGACCCTGGCAATCTTCTGCAGAAACACAAAGAGAATGGGGCCTGAGGTTTGTACCACCATTCACAATGTATTTATCCAAGGCACTGCAGGAACCTGGCAGCTATGGAATGAGAACTGCCTGATCTTGTCCACAATGACACTTGGAAATTCTAAGAGGATGACACGATGGAATTGGGTATAGCTTTAGGTGTTGGTTAAATCCTTTAATTCTGGGTGGCGCTCTTCAAATTTTTCAGAGGGGTACCTGTTTTCTGGGACCGTGCCAGAACATACCTACATTGTCATACCTAACACATATGAATAACTATCATATTTCCTCTCGAGTTTGAAATTGACATCTGCTTGGATGGAAGACAACTGAGTGGGGCTTTAACATTACACCAATGAAGACTGGTTGTATAATACGCAGATCATCCCTATGGAAACATTTGGGTGATGCCCTTGTACAAACTGTCAGGTTTATTAATCAGTTAACTTGATCTTCATTTGTACAATTCATGGAACTGAACCTGTCAGTAAACAGTTTCACGTACGAGTGGAATTTCCTTGAAACAGTGAGTAGCAAGAGTAATTAGTTCTACTAATAGGGTTCAGAGGTCTAGTAGTCATGTTGGCTTTGGAGAAGGCTAAGTTCATTGTACTAAATGAAATGGTGAAGGGAACGTGTACAGGAGTGTACATTTTACTGAACGACTAACACTTGAGCTACAAAATTCAACTGTTCTTTAAAGAAACTCAGTTAATAGAAATGTTTTTCTCTCTCCTATTTAAAGCTGCAGACAAAGCAATATCCTACATGTGTGTTTAAAAAAAATCAGTTCTGTACTATGAGAAAATACTTGTAGCATTTTTTAACAACTCTGCATGACATTTGTATTGTATTATAATGTAACAAGCATGTTTTGTTTCTATAGCAACTATTTACAAAGTCACACCCCCTTCCTCTTCTGAAACAGGCTCTGGCATACCCCTTTTTTTTTTTAGCCCTGCCCTCTCTCTAGCAGTGCACCAATTGTATCTAGTGACTGCCTGGGTCACATGATCTTCCCCACAGAACTTTGCATCTTTGGTCCTCTTCTGCTGCACTGACGGCCATTTAGTGAACCCCCGAGCTGAATCTTCGCCGATCGGTCACAGGAGAACGGCTCGATCGGCAACTTCGCTAATTACTTATCATTGTGTGGATTGTGTTGATGCACATATTAAAGGGGGGGGGGAAGGGGAATGCAACTTAGACTGCTGCTTGAACACTGGCATCATACAAACAGTTTTAAATATGGTATATGCCCCGGTGTCAAATATAGTAACATCTAATTTCAGTGCCGCTTGAAGAGGGCCGAGGTGGGCTAGCACTTGCTCTCAACTTGCTACGAATCCTACTGTTAGCACTAAATATACATAAAATACATAGGGGCCACATTGTCATTGAGAAAGTAATGTATTCGTAGATATTGCTTAAGATACACTATTCAAAAGTACTATTCTCACTGCAGTTCATTGCTGCTTGACTCAGTTTTCAGAAACAAAGATGCCTATTGGATTTCCTTCTTTGTGCTATGCAGGGAATGTCTTTCTGATGATAAATAAACCCTGCAGTGTTCTCTCTCTCCAACATTAGTACTTTCCTGTAGGACACACAGACGCACACTTTCATTAGTCACAACATATGGTGGCAGGACTGCGGTCTCTGAGGGATCCTCGGTTCATGCAGGGAACTCGATTACAGCAGCTGGCTGCAAGCGTCATGATTAAGAGACAGTCAGTAGCTGCTATCAGAACATGGCAGGCAGCAGCCACTGACGTTTCCTCTAGGGGGGGATTTAACCGCAGGGATACTGTTAATCTGCCTCTAGGTACTTTGTGATGGCCACATGTGCAGTCCCATATTAGACCAATGAAACAAAACTGGGGAAAGATGGCAGTGCACAGCGAATATAAAGAAGGGCTGGAGTAGAGACAAAACTGTTTCCCGGATTTTCGTTGGTGTTACCCCCAAAATCCGTTTCGTGGTGTAAAATCCCCAAACGGATTTGGGCGGTTTCAATCCACGCGGATTTATCAAGATCCGCCGTTGGATACAACCCCGAGGACGGATTTGTAGAATCCAATCCGCGGATTCAGCAATCTGTTGGCGGAATTCTTAAGGACGGATTGCGGGACCCACGGATTGGATTCTGCAAATCCGTCCACAGGTTGCGGGATCCGCGGAGTGGATTGGTAATAATAAAAAAAAAATCAGCAAAACCGCTTCAGATCCAAATTCTCCAAAAAAAATTTGCCCGTCTCTAGGCTGGAGTGCAAAAAAAATGCTGAAAAAATATCTTCTCAACACACATCCATAACAAGATGAAGGAAGTGAAACCAACGTGTTTCGCGATTCCCTCTGCACTTTTGGCACTTTGGACCAAGGTGAACAAATAGCAGTGACATCTTATACTATATTAGTGAAAGCACTGTATGCCTGCCTGCCTGCCAGCCTGCCTGGATGTCCGGTGTCCCTAGGGGAAATCTCATTGGTCCCTTGGGCCGCCCCCGCACACCTCTCATTGGCCTGAGGTGGAGGCACACCTCTCATAGGCCTGAGGCGGAGTGACGGGCGGGCCAAACACACACACACACACCCACACTCACACACTCTCTCTCTCCACCCTCCTTAATGGCTGACACACACACACGGGGGAGGGGGAGAGGCAGGGGATGGGGGGAGGGGGAGAGGAGTGGAGAGGAGGGGGGAGGGAGAAGAGGAGGGGGGAGGGGGAAAGGAGGGGAGAGGATGGGGGAGGGAGGGGGGGAGAGGAAGGAAGGGGGAGGGAGGGGTGGAAGAGGGGGGAGAGGGGAGGAGAAGATGGGGAGGGGTGAGAGGAGGATGGGGAGAGGAGGAAGGGGGAGGGGGAGAGGAGGAAGGGGGAGGGGGGAAGAGGAGGAGGGGGGAGAGGAGGAAGGGGGAGGGGGGATAGGAGGAAGGGGGAGAGGAGGAAGGGGGACGGGGAGGGGGGAGAGGAGGAGGGGGAGGGGGAGAGGAGGATGTGGGAGGGGGAGAGGAGGGTGAGGGGGGGAGAGGAGGGTAAGGGGGGGAGAGGAGGGAGTAAGATGGGGAGGAAGGGGGAAGGAGAGGAGGGTGAGGGGAGGAAAGGAGGGGGAGAGGAGGGAGAAAGAGGGGGGAGGAGGGTGGAAGGGGGGAGGAGAGGAGGGGGGAGGAGGGGGAGAGGAGGGAGAAGGAGGGGGAGGAGAATAGAAGGGGATGTGGGAGGAGAAGGGGGAGGAGAAGAGGAATGAAAGAAGGGGGAGAGGCGGTGGGAGAAGAAAAAGGAGGTGGAGGAGAGAATGGAGGGGAGGGGAGGGGGACGAAGAGGATGGTAGGAGAAGAGGGGAGATCAGGAGAAGAGGGGAATCAGGAAAAGAGGGGGAGCAGGAGAAGAGGGGGAGCAGGAGAAGAGGGGGGAGGGGAGGGGGGAGAAGAGGGAGGAGGGGGGACAAGAGGAGGTGGGAGGAAGGGGAGGAGGACAGGGGAAGGGGGAGAAGAGAGGGAGGGGGAAGAAGAGGGGGAGGGTGGAAGAAGAGAGGGAGGGGGGAAGAAGAGTGGAAGAAGAGAGGGAGGGGGGAAGAAGAGTGGAAGAAGAGGGAGGGGGTGAAGAAGAGAGGGAGGGAGGAAGAAGAGAGGGAGGGTGGAAGAAGAGAGGGGCTTTGCTTGTACAAACTCTTTTTTAACACGCCCTGACATCAGCCAACAGCCAGAGGAAATCTCACTCCTCCCAAGTCTCAGCTCACCCTGTTTACATACTAACTTTAAACAATAATGTAACAATCCTTATTGGAGTCAGATTTGGGCAAAGAAGACATCAATCAGCCAGTTCTATAACCCCTTAAACACGACACAGGCATTATTAATACACTGTGGTCCTAGAAATGATTGCTGCTCTGAGCTGAGCCTTAAGCTACTGTCTGTCCCTCTACCTAGGTGATCACAAATGTGTATAACTTTCTATTATAAATGAACCCTCCCGGTTAAACATTAACATATTGAAAAAGTTTAGTCTAATACCGTTTAATGCACTCAGTCAAAATCCCGTTTACATTGCGTATCGTCAGAAGTACAGCTCAACCCCCTTATAACGCTGTGCTTGGGGTCCAAAGAATCACATTGCGCTATAAGCGGATCGCGTTAGAAATAATGTACAATTGTACGCATTGTACAATAAAGTATTTAAGACGCCAATAATCGTGTTGTAAAGTATTCATAAATACGAAAATTGGGAGCCACGCTCGCATCGCGTAATAAGTGGATCCGCGTTGTAACGGATCGCGCTATAACGGGGTTGAGCTGTATAAATTAGTAAATTAGCAAGCCTCTTTGTATTGACTTTAGTTGATGTGTTAGGCATTTCTCCTCCCACATGCTAAATACACATTGTTGTGTTTTCCCCCCCAATATTTTTTTTAATAATTAAAAACACATGGTGTTTGTTTCCTGCGCACATGCCTGACGTTTTACTTTTTTTTTATGTGGCCGCTAAACGGATAAATTAGCTCTGCTCTG
Source organism: Ascaphus truei (assembly GCA_036426205.1). Taxonomy (NCBI): domain Eukaryota; kingdom Metazoa; phylum Chordata; class Amphibia; order Anura; family Ascaphidae; genus Ascaphus; species Ascaphus truei. The sequence continues at coordinate 8,838,119 of CM071588.1, read as the reverse complement.
TTGGAAATGCATCATTAGCAGTGAGCCGGTGTCTAAGGAGATGGGCCAAAATCAATACGGGTTGTATGATAAATTGGCAAAATTGGCAAGCAGCATTGGCGGCAAATGGATCATTAATTATATTAACGGACGTTCCCTGTAGTTAGACGCAAGAGCAGGGCTGGGCCAATTCCGGTCCTCAAGAGATACCAACAGATCAGGTTTTCAGGATACCCCTGCTTCAGCACAGGTGGCTCAATCAGTCCCTGCTTCAGCACAGGTGGCTCAATCAGTCCCAGCTTCAGCAAAGGTGGCTCAATCAGTGGCTCAGTCTTCGACTGATTGAGCCACCTGTGCTGAAGCAGTGATATCCCGAAAACCTGACCGGTTGGTAACTCTTGAGGACTAGAGTTGGCCCGCCCCCTGCGCAAGTAGCGGATCAGCGCTAACGTTCCCCGTCACTCCGTGTCGAAGTGGCGGTTCCACAAAAACAAACAGCAAAGTACTGGGTCAAGTAATAAAAAAAACCCGTCAGGATCTCCCGTAGGGGCCCCGAATACTCAGATCACTACCTGAAGGATCCCGGAGAGACATGGGGGGCTGACAAGGGGGGGCCGGGTCCCACAACTACCTAAGCAACAAAGTCATAGGACCTTCAATCGAGTGTCCAGAGTGGGCACAGGTGGGAGAAAAGTATTTGTGTATGTCGCTGAATGAAAACCATGTACAACGTGTCAAGATACATATGAGCGGTCCCTGTGTTTAGGGACACGAATAAATGGCAGCTGCGCTACAAAAGTTCCTGGCGCCCATTATTATACAACCTTGCCACCTCATCACCCAGCCGCCTGAACGCCAGCCCCCTGAGTCACGGTAACAGTCATGTACACATCACGCTGATGTAATCTCCCTAGGAAGCCGGGCAGGAAGAGTTCCACACACACACAAACACACACACATAAACACACACACACACACACAAACACACACACACAAACACACACACACAAACACACACACACAAACACACATAAACACACACACACACACACGCACACACACACACACACACACAAACACAAACACACAAACACACACACACAAACACACACACACAAACACACACACACACAAACACACACACACACACACACACATTAGTGCTTTATGTGAAGTAAGGGTTCCCCCGGAGCTGCCCTGCGGCGCTCCAAGTTACATTCTGAAATTCTCTTGCAGGATTTCTTGTATCAATAACATGGCGACTGGGGGTCAGCCTCACTCTGGCGGCCCAATAGAAAGCTGTGACATCATGGTAAGATGACACTGCAGCTTACAAAATGGCTGGTTTTGTTTTTCCTTGTAAGTACTGGCAAAAGGTTAAAAAAAAAATGGTAATCTCGCCAATCAGGGGGTCCCCGGAGTTTTAAGCACTGTGGTTCTGCTCCGGCGGCCCCCCTTGCACAGTAAAAAGTAAATATTAGATTTATGGGGTAGGTAAGGTTGCTGCTGTAAGTGTTGAAGGGGTTGCGATAACTCAGTGTGACGGCCCCTTTGGCACAGTGTGGTCATGTGACCTCAGAGGCCATTTTCCAGGAAATGGAAAGAGCCCTACCCTCTGTTTCCATGGGGATGGACGACGCAATCCAAGCAGGAAAAAAAACAAGATGGAGTCACTATATTATGGGGCCCCTGGAGTGCCTGTCCCCATGGCATAGTGACTACGCCCGGGGAGCACCAAAAACAGCGAAGCAGCTGCCTGCCATTTCTCTTTGCATTTAACGGGAAGCGACCTCTTTCCAACGCTTTTTTTTTTTTTTTTCAATTTAAAAAAAAAATCGGACGCTCCGTTCCCGGAGACATAAGCGTTTGAAATATTAAGCTTTCCCGGGGATGTCAAAATGGAGCTCTCCCCAGAACCCAGTGGCGTCTCAGGGTTGCCACGGTAACCGCAGAAGCTAGCGATTCGGAAAAATTATATTTTTGAACACAAGCAAAAACATTCTTAAAAGAAGAGAAAAAAAATTTGCAGGGGTATTGCTCACGGGACAAAAGACTAACATGATACGAGTTAAACTCATACAAGCTTCTGGGGAGGATCGAGGCGTTAAAATAGCCGACACACACACGTGGAGACAAAATGATTAACAAGGTCATGGAGTTTTGAAGCTGTTTGTTTGGCTTCTTCCACTATTGACCTGTAAAAGGATCCCGTACGTTCAAATCCACAGCTAATGGGAGCGGCAGAGTTATGGGGGGCCCCTATAAAGCAGCACGAGGCCCCGTCTCACTTTCCAAACCTTGATGGTCCCCTTTGGGTTTACCGTTGCTTCATTGCAGTCACTGTGCCGGCGCGACTCGCCGCGCTAATCATTGCGGGTGTCGCAGCGGAGCCGCGGTTAGGAAGAGAGACGCAAGAATGAGAAAGGTTTGAATTTACTGGTGTCACCGTTAACGCCTTGGGTGCCGGAACGGTGGTGGTGGAGGCGGGGGCGGGGGGGTGAAGCAAGTAAAAATAAACAGCAGGGGGTCGGCAAAAATAAAGTTAAAACGGCTGAGAAACAAAAATTGATTAAACAAAACAGAGAGAGAATACACCGCTCAGCGCCAATATTATTCATTTGATTTAGTGCTAGTAATATAAGCCTCCGGGAGGCTGAACAGGTGCTCCCTGCGCACAGAGTGGAGATACCGGCCGGGTAAGGAGAAAAGTCACAGGCCTTCCACGAAGAATTGCGGTATCGGTGCACACCTGGGCTTGCTGGAATTTAACTTTAAATATGATTAGGTCGATAATCCACCCTAAAGGGAATCCCATTGAGGTCACTTTCAAGGTTATGTTTTGGGGGGCACTTCACCTTTAACTCTTTCAGTGCTGGCATTGAAGTGGTTTAAGGACGGTTGGAGTGCCACTCACAGAACAAAAAGTACCCAGTTATGGATCTTTGGCATGGTACATAAGAGTCAGCGACCAAGGCACCGCCGGCAGCTATCTCGGTCTTGCCGAGCAAGGGGTGCTGACATGCTGTCCAGCAGGAGGGAGAAGGTTGCGTCTTTCTGATGTCGTCATTCGTCTTCCTTCCGGAGTTTTGATGTGGAGCGTTCTGAGAGCCAAAGTGGACCATTTAAATCTCTGAAGTCCTGCGAGCGACGGTGCTCCAGAGACTTGGGGAGGAGTTGAGAGGGAAGCGAAGACTGGAACTTTTAAAACTGCTGGCTAGCAGAGTTCAAGACAGGACTACCTATACTACTGAGGACAGCGGTGCAAGTTTGGGGACGTGTTTTGGGCAGAGGCCCCAGCACGTAGGACTGTGCCAGGGGGCTTTGTGAGTGTGTGTGTGTAGCTCAGGGGAGCGCAAACTTTTTTCCCTGCGCCCCCCCCCCCTCCGGAAGTTCCCCTCTCTCCGCGCCCCCCTCTTACCTCGGCTCCGACGTGACGTCACATGACCTCGCGGCATCATTGCCATAGCGACGCGTCTAAGAAGCCGCCGGAGCCATGGTAAGTGAGGTTTACAGAGGCCTTCGCCGATCCCTGGCACTTCATTTATGTGCCTTCGGGAAGCGCGCGGGGCCTCTGTAAACCCCGCGCCCCGCGCAGTTTACGCACCGCTGGTGTAGCCCATCATACAGAGGGTTACATTAGCAATAGGACTCAAACCCCTCCCAGGGCTTGTCCACTAACAGGCGACTGAATGGTCTTTTAACCAGTTTTTGTTGTTTTAAAGCATTTGTCTCTCATTCATATGTCTGTTTTGACTCTTCGCCATTCTGAAAGCATGTCCGGACTGAATGCCAACGCTAATAGCACAAAACGTCATAACAATGCCTTAGCCTAGTGTCCTATTTCTAGGGCAGCATTCATACGTCCCAGCCCAGTTCCCGGACACCTTTGTGTAGATTTGTAAGAGTGTCGCAGCCTCGACGAGACTGGGAAACAATTCATCAACATACAGTACTGGCTTCCTCACCTTTCGTGTTTCTCAGACACAGTACCGAGCTGGCAAAGTGGTTTAAACGTTAAAAAAAAAAAGCAGTGGTACTGGGTCTCAGTTTGAATTTGGGAAATATGGCGGCTTTAGGGCCTTATTTATGTAGCCCTGTGTAATTTTGGGGTTACATGCCTCTCTCCTCCTGTGCAGTAAACCCTGTTAAGAGGGCAGGTTTGCCAGGAGTAATCACGAGGTTTGCCCTCAACCCCCCTGTGAGGTGTAATATGTAGCAAAGGAAGTGACAGCATGCTCTGTGTCCACTTACAGTGACATTGGGGTGGTGCCTCCTGGAGCTATATAATACGCATCACTTCCTAAAGTTATCAGTGCAAGAATGAGTTGAGTCTGTGCAGTTCAAGTGTCAGTCTGTCAAGTGCTGCAGAGTGTGACAATCTGACCCCACACTGTGCCAGGGCTCTGGCACAGATTGTGGCCCTCCCTTATGGGAGAGGATGCAGACCATTCCCCTTTCTCTATTAGAGAGTCAGGGGAGAGCAAGGACAGCTTCTAGGGCCCTGACTAGGAGTGGTGTCCAGGGACGTCCTTGAGGTGGGCAACCTTGAACATGTGCGGCTAGAGACCGGCCGCTATGATGGGCAGTCTGCCATGGAAGATGTTAATAAAGATGCCCTTGATTCAAAGAACCTTCTTGTCTGAGACTGGAGTTAATCAGGGAGAAGCTGCACCCAGGGGTTCTCTTCCAGAGACTCCTCCCTGCTGTCGTGGGGACCTGGAGGAGATGGAGGCGCTGTACCAACTGTAAGTACGAACTCAGCACTACCTCACGAGCCAGTCCTGGTGAAATCCCCAATACCATCAAGCGGGAGACTCAGGAGTCCTGTAGCCAGCAGGTGCACCACACGGCATGACATGTAATAGGGGACAGTATCCTCACATAGGCGCCAATATGAGATTGGGTGGTGGTACAACCGTTACATTTAAAAAAAAGAAAAATGCACAAAACGCTTGTGATCCATAAGACGCATGAGCGCGGATTCCTTGCTTGTCATTCATTTATTTAAAACAAGGTTTACACTGTCAAATCCTAAGCAGGTTGTCTTACAAATAAAAAAACAAATATTTATTTATTCTTGGTTACCAGTGGAAAAGGATGGGATGGAAGTATCTCGCATGAAGTCAGTAATGCACTTGGGACCTTCCGATTTGGCCGGACCCACATATGTGAACTATGCTGCATTCCTCTCCTATAGATATGAACTTTCTGATCCTCTCTACAGGCGCTTACCTAAGAAAGGGGTTACTAAACGTCAAAATAATTAGATTGTAAGCTCTTCGGGGCAGGGACTCCTCTTCCGAAACGTTACTTTAATGTCGGAAGCGCTTATTCCCATGATCTGTTATTTGTATTATTTGTTATTTAAATGATTGTCACGTGTATTACTGCTGTGACGCGCTATGTACATGAATGGCGCTATATAAATAAAGACATACATACATACACAATAGAAGGGGGATGACATAGCTAGCTGCAGACTAACACACTACCCTAATTACAGGGCATACATGAGAACTTCACTTGGAACTTGGAAGAACTGCTTCTGGAATCCGAGCGTGGCTATTTATACCCACATGTTCTGCGCGATGACATCACTGGTGACAAGCCAAGAGGGGAGGGGCAGAACCTGCGGATCCCACACAGCGTAACCCCTTCTACCCATTAGCCAACTAGTAACAAACTAAGAGCGGGCTACTCTTACGGATGTGGGCAGGCTTAGTGTTTTTGGCACGCGGTCCCATGACCATGCCGATGGCCCCCCACGCCAAGGACCCCCCCCCCTCCCCCGCAGCGCTGTCGCAGTTGTCATCTACCCCAACACCACATTTTTCAGGAGTTTCGATCGCAGCGCCAAAAACGGCAAGGCTGACTACCTTACATAGCGCTGAAAGTGTACGCAGCACTGTACGTAGAATTTTTCAGGCCTGTCCCAAAGAGCTTACAATCTCATTTTGGAGCCTGCTGTGCAGGGAGATAAAGTGATGGGCACACGGAGACCAGGTACACCCACTTCCAAAGCAGCGTTTTTACCCCGGAGCGTCTGTTCTATCCCCCTCTACATGTCTCCAGCATTTTGACAGAAAAGTTTACGCCACATCAGACCTGGCAGATTTTTTTGATGCAAATACAACACACAAACAGTGCAAAGAGACGCACAGTTTGCTACATGTCATTATAATCTGTGCACCATATAACTCACCCAAACACCTCCTACTGACTCTCCCCAAGGTGCAGAGATACAGCACGTGATGCACCTTACTACTGTCACTCCCCAAATCTCAAGGTAAGGCACACGGAGCAAAACTTG
>CM071588.1:8674330-8826830 GCA_036426205.1 Ascaphus truei | reverse complement strand
ATGGTGATATTCAGCAAGAACACTGCCATTGAATGCTATAGAAACTGTCATGTTCTGAGTTGCAACTGAAAATGTTGGGTTATTCACTAAACTGGGGAAGTGCCGATCGGGGCGCTGTCATACTGCAAGTCCCATTGAAATAAATAGGAGTTCAATGAATAACAAGTCACTACTGTACCTGTTTACGTACCCACCCGGAATAACACCATTTATTTATTTCCCAAACCTCAAGTTCCAGTTTCAATTAAAGGGATTTTATGTCAAAAGCGTTGCTGCCTTTCTATTTTCAGAGCATAAAAAGCAGAACTATTAGCCTTTCTAAAAAGACCTTTTGTCCTGCTGTTTACCCCGATAAGAAACGAGAGGAATCAGAAATAGTCAGAAGAACAGCGAATGTGTGGTGCTCCGAACGAAAGCCTACAAAGTAAAATCCTTGAAAAAGAGCTTGCGCTCGAAACGCGTTGGTGGGGGGCTCTGTACCCCGTAATGCTGTTATATTTTTCTGGTAGAATCCATTAAATAATATATTTTTTATGTCAACTAGCTCTTTTTGGATTTCCTTTATTCATACTTTTTTTTGATCCTGTGTGTTTGGTGCCTGCTTTTTCCCATCTGCATTTCTCGAATCAGAAATAGTGCCAGGATTTTTAAGTCCCTTTAACCCGTGCGACGGTACCAAGCTCGAATAAAACATCTTTGTTTTGTCATCACATGAATGATACAGAGAGCTGTTTTGAACATGCCACTCCGCGGGAGAAGATTTGATGCCGATTAATTTGAATGGAGATGAACCCTTCTCTCGCACTGGGATGTGGTATCATAGAATCTTAAATATTGGTTCCCCGATACAATAGAAACATATCATTTTACGTGGCCCAACTAGTCTGCTAGTTTCCTATCTGCTGTAATACCTAGGGGTGCCAGGTGGCTTCTCCAAAAATACTGGACACAATGGTGAAAGGTGCGACGCACTTGACACCCACTTCTCTCCACTCCATGCTGTTTCCTCCTCTCCTTGGCCCCACCCCTAGGTTCCTGACACAGCCTCCTGACTGGCTGCTGCTGGGTAATGCAGCCAATCGGGATGGAGGAAGCTGCCCAGCCCCCTAGCAACAGCATGGCTCTCTCCCTGGGCTCCCCCAAGCTGGTCGGGTCACTATGTCCAGAGAGGTAACACCAGACACATACATGTCCAGTATTACCCCTATCTTTTTACTGGACAGATTGTCCAAATACAGGACAGTCCGGATCAATACTGGACACCTGGCAACCCTAGTAATACCTCAGACCCTATTTGATCTTTCGTATTTAGGATAGCCTTCTGCCTATCCCAAGCAGGGCTGGTGGAAGGGTGTTAGGTGCCCTAGTTGAAGCTTACACACGGACCCCTCCCCACAATAAACTTTAAAAAATGTATATTGTGCATTAGTATTAATACAAATTCTGCATATATAATTACAGATTTCTACATTGTACTGGAGGAGGGTAAGTTATGTGCCCTGGTGGGGCGGGGGAGGAGTAGCAGCAGGTATAGGCCACATCAGAGGGGGGTGGGGGGGGGGGGAGGGTGTAGACTGGGCTTACCTGCAGCCTGGATGGGGTCAGGCCTGCAGGAAGGGGGCCGCACAGCAGAGGGGCCTGTCAGGGGACCTTCCAGATGGGGCCTGCCAGAGGGTGTCCGTGGAGGTGCCGGTCCGGCCTCCAGCAGGCACCTCCGCGGATCTGGCACATGTTAGGTTCGCCGGCAGGAGGTCAGGGCCTCCTGACTCCTTAGACCCGGGACATCAATCCCAGCTGCCCGGCTGCTACATGGAATTCCCATTTTTTTTTGCCGACTCCAAAACGTTGCTGCTTCATGTGACCGACTAGTTTACCTAGTGGATAATCCGGCCCTGATCCCGAGCAAGTTTGAATTCCCGTAATGCTTTAACCCCTACCACCTCTGCCGGGCAGCTATGCCACCAATCCACCACTCCTTCTGTGAATCCTCACATTTCCCCTTAGCCTGCTGCCCTCAAACAATGCCTCTTTTTAGTGATATGATTGCTGTTGAATCAAACCCTTTCTCCCCCCCCCCCCCCCCCCCGCCCCCCATAAAAAGCAATGACAGGGAGCGTTCGAGCAGCGCAGAAGATTTGCTGGGATATGTTAGGAGAAGCACACACAGAACAATGCTAAATGCAGCCCGTGTTAATCTTCGGAAACGCAGACACAAACACTCCGTGCAGTACCTTTGTATCTGGTCACCACAGCCGAGTTGACACTCAGCGGCTCCTGAAAGGTGACAGTGAGTGATGTGCTGCTTGTTATCATGAGGCAGACGTTGGTTGGCGCCTCCGGTGCTCCTGGGAAAAAAAAAAAAAAAGAAGAAGAAGACAAGAGACGTCAGAACTGAGCTCCACAAATCCTAACCAAACAAAAGGAGGAGCTGAGAAGTAAATCGAGGCTTTTCAAGTATTTCTTTTGCCTTTCAGTCCTGCAGTTTACTCTTAAGAAAACGACCGTGCGTGATTGAAAAGGTGTAACGGCTAATACCCTACAAAGAAAGTATTAGGACCCGTATTTTAATAAGCGGTTCTAATCCTTAAGGCACCTTACAGCCAAGTCAAGTGAATGAACTCTTAGATTGTAAGCTCTTCGGGGCAGGGATTTCCTTCCCTATTGTCCGATTCTGCTGCACTTATTGTATAATTATAATTCCCTGTACTGTATTCTTTGTGAAGCGCTGAGTACACTTTTGGCGCTATATAAATAAAGACATACAATACAAAGCGTCATAAAGGTATAGGGCTCCATTTACTAGTCTCCCAGTTTCAAAAATATTGCAAAACCAGTGCAATATGCCCCAGTTTTGCTGCTGGGAGAATTAAGCCCTATCCTGTCTTAATGCATAGCATCGCGTAGTTAATATGGGCCCAGTAGCTTATTCTATTTCTTTTTATTTTATTATTGTAGCGCTGACCGTGTATGTAGCGCTGTACATAGAATTTTGCCGGCATGAGTCCCTGCCCCGTAGAGCTTGCAATCTATCATTTTGCTGGACAAGGTCACAAGGAGCTGACACCGGGATTTGAACTCACAGTCAGCGCCTTTACTCCCCGAGCCGCTCCTTCATCCGAAGAAGGCCAATCGGGTTGTTTTTGGGTGATATTACCCAATGAAATGAGTGGGGAATTTGGGCCAAAAAAAGCTTGTTCGGCTGCTTTGGCGGATATAAAATAAGCTACAGTGCTGCATTCTTTCTGCTTTATTGACTAGTGTTTTTACAATCTTTACCTAATCTCTTTTGTAACGAGACTGTATGTAAGCTGGTACATATACAGTAGAGTCTCGGTTATCCGACCTAAACGGGACCGATACCGCGTCGGATAACCGAATATGACGGATAATACGGAAAGTATTATTCCGACAGCTGCGCCCCCCTTCTTCTCACTTACCAGGCGGCGGCAGAAGAGGAGGACTGAAGGCCACGGAGCGGCCCGGAGAAGAGGACCACGTCAGAAGAGGAAAGGAGTTAAGACAGCGGGCGGCGGCAGAAGACCGTGTGAGCAGAGCAGGAGCAGAGAGGCACAGGAGAACGGCCGGTCATTCACCTGTGCCGCTCGCATGGTCTTCTCCTGCCGCCGCCCGCTGTCTTACCTCCTTTCCTCCACTAACGTGGTCCTCTTCTCCTGCCGCCAGCTGTCTTCCTGCTGTGCCGCTCCACTCCCGTGGTCTTCAGTCCTCCTCTTCTGTCACCGCTGGTAGACCTGGTAAGTGAGATGGGGGGGGGGGGGCACACAGAAGTTGGATAAAACACGAGTGTTGGTTAACTATTGGCAGGCAGGCAGGCACAGGTCAAGGCTGTAAGCAGGCAGAGAGAGTGTTCAAGCAGGCATGGGTCAAGGCAGGGAGATAGTGGTCAAGGCAGCAGGAAGGTAGAGTGGTCAGTCAGGCACAGGTCAAGGCAGGAAGCAGGCAGCTAGAGTAGTCACGGGTCAAGTCACAGTAGCCAAACAAACACGTTGATCCAGTAAGGTACAGGAGGAAAGGGTTGGCCTTAAATTGGAAGCATGGGGGTGTGTCAAGGAGGGCTGATCGAGATCCGCTGTGTGAAGCAGCAGCAGTAGTAGCATGAGCTCAAAGGCACACTGAGACCCACTGAGGCCCACTGAGGCCAACTGAGGCCCACGGAACTGTCCAGGTGTTAATCTGTCTCACTGTCAGAGCTGCTTCGCTGAGCAGCAGAGGTCACAGGTCCAAATCCCACCAGGCCTAACACTGCGGGGCTAATAACAACAAACGACTTCCAACCGCATTGAGCGGGACACACGGATTCTGGAGAACGATCGATTAAGATTGATATTGGGATACTTGGGCATATGGTTTGACTCCCATTTAACATTCGGGATGCACATTGATACCCTGACATCCATAACCTGCGCCAAACTAGGTGTACTTTATAGCAGCGGTGTGCAATGTGGGGTGCGCTGACACAACTAACAAATTGTTTTTTAGATCGCGTACCAGTAGCGCACTTTTTAGATAGTTGCCGGAAAGTAATGAGGCACGGGTAATTGCACCCTCCCTCCGGCAAATTACCAACATATAAACCGGATAACGTTGCAGGACTTTGATGCTCGATGTTCAAAATGAATCTCTTGACTTCAATAAAGGAATAGGGAGGAAGCGTATTTCCCCAAAAATAAGAGGCGTCCTGGAACACAAGGTCACGATCTGAAGCTGGAGGGTGGCAGGCTGAGGGGGGAAATGTAAGGAAGTATCTCTTCACGGGAAGGGTGGTAGTTTCATGGAATTGTCTCCCGGCAGAGGTGGTAAGGGCTAATACCGTAAAGTTTTTTTGGTCCTTAGCCTACTCTCCACTTTGGAGAGACTCCTTGGCTTTTGATCCCCGTTTCTGCTCTATATAGTACCCCTAGTAATAGGTGAGGTCATTTATAATACAGGAAGATGAGAGAAAAAAAAGGGTTTCTAAGGTCAGAGAATACCTAAACCACAATCTTAATGCAATCCCCTAAATCTCTGGAGGGCCTTAAATTACAACTTAAATGATCCACAAATATTTCCATTCATTGCAAAAATTGCCTTCATGGTGACTGCCTTAGCATTTCTGGCTTGATATATATATATTATCCTCTGTGATACCCCCTAAGCTACTGTACCTCCTGCACGTAGCCACTCCGAGAACTCACTATGAAAAAGCCTGTGTTGTTCAAAAGCCATAGAGAGAGATCTGCCTTTACCAGTCCAGAGATGCCAGCCAGAGTGATGGTGAGGACGTCACTGAAACCTGGTCTAAATAAGGATAAGACGAGCTTCACCATCCCTCCCCCCCGCGCCCCCACATGAGTGAAGTGGAGAGAGTGCTGCCATGATGTGCCAGTTGGAATCGTGGCTCACACAACATTGAGCGAAAGAGAGAGAAAGAAAGGGGGCTTGTGAAAGCAGCAGAGAGCGTGGCCCAGCCCCCCGCTCCAGGGAACGTGCGTGAATCAGAGAGGAGCCTGTTCAGGGAGCAGTCCTCAGCCTTCCCAGAGTCACAGCCTGCCGTGGGGAACTGGAGACAGCTAGAAGGGACCACCCAGCGAGGCAGGGACACTGTGTGCTTTCTAAGGGGCTACTGAAACGGACCACTAATTGGTTGACTATAAGACACTTTGCTTCCAAGGGTGAATGCTCTGTAACTTGCATTGCATAAATAAAACCTTCTTTACATGTCTGCCTTCGGCTGAGAGCACCCGTTTTCTGTGCACGGTTACAGTACCCTTTGCCGTGTTGCGGTTGCCCACGATATACTAGGTCCATGTGTTTTCTCTTTGCGTGGAAGGGTTAGGGGCTTAAACACTGATGGAGCAGGATGGATTAACACCATTTTAAAAGGACGGCGGGCTTGAATCGGAATTAACAAAGGCATTATCAAACCTTAAATCGGGTTATTGTCCTGCCTGCAATAATTACTGGGGACAACAGCCATTAACGGCCAGAAAAATACGTCATACTCGAGTCTTGCTTTCACCTCTTATGTAACCCTTTCCCTCCCCTGTGCTGCAATGCATTGCCGCCAGCGAAGGGTTAACACTGACGCCTGGATGGACATTACCACGTTGTGGAAAGATGCCCTACTCGGCAACGGAGAGAGAGCCCCGAGGTGTTTTGTTATTAAAAAAAAAAAAACGTCAAAAAGTCCCCACGCGTCCAAAAACGAGAAGGGTCGCGGTTAACCCCTTCGCTGCCAGAGAAGCCTAGTTTGCCTGGCGATGGGGTTATCCATCTTTAAAACTCCCAGTCCCTCCCGTGTCTCTGTGTGTGTTCTCTAAAGCCCGGCTTCTGACATGAGAAAAGCTGATGTTTTTTTGGTTTCTCGAAATTGAGAGTTATCGTCGGGTATCCGGAGGAATCGGAGGCTGTGTGATAAGAGACGCTAGGAGCGCCGAGCGTCACTACCAACCTAAAATAAATAGGGTTCCGTAAATTAGCCATAAAGGAGCAATTCAAGGAGTTTTTTTTATTTTCTCCTTTTTTTCATAGGTTTGAAGGAGTCGATCTCAGGACCCCCTGCTTGTCGAGATAAAGACCCTCTGAAAGGGTTTGCCGGTATCTAGCCAAAGTTTAAAGCTCCCTTGTCATGTGGACCTATAGGAGGCCGAACTTAATGACATCATGGCTTCCTATTGGCCCGCAGGGAGCGGACGCTTTGATGCTCCGCCCTTATATGATCCCTGCTAGCCGAGCGGAGTGGCTACCAGCACCCACTATTGAGATAAGAATCTCAGGAAACAGGGGGTCCCCGGAGCTGAAATTAACAGCCCCCCTTGCTGCAGGAGAGGAGAAGTGCTTGAGACTACAGTACGTCTGCTGACTTATACCCTTTGGTTTGATTTTAAACTATTTTTTGGAATTCTACATTTGTTATTCTCTCCAGTGTTATATCAGATTCTGGTAGCATTTATTGCTTAGAGGTTTTTTTCATTTGCTTAGTTCGTTAGGGGTGCTGTTTATTGTTGTTGGGGCATTGGGGTAAGGTAAGTACCTCTTTGTCCCCTTGGGGATGAGAGGGAACAGGCCTGAGGAAGGGGTTTGTCCCCGAAACGTTGCCCCCCTCTTTATCCCCATTTATTGCCCATTGTCCCCCCCCCCCTTTCCCTCCCTTATTTGCTCTTCACTCCTTATCCCTGGGTTTTTGTCTTTTTCCTACCTATTTTTTCATTGTGTATTTTATATTATTGTGTGTGTGTGTCACATTGCTCTGTGTATTTATCTTGTGTAGATATTAAACCCTTTTTTTGATTTGGCATTTACCTACTCCTGAGATGTATTGCATTAGTCACTGAGTGCTGGAACTATTATTACTGCTTTGTAATTATTTAGGAGGAATTGGGTCCTTCTTTTGTTCCTCATATTTGCACCCTGCATCTTGCTTAGATTATCAGTGATTTTTTTGAGTGCTATCATTACTCTCTTTCTTTATGTCAATGTTACTTTCTCTTATTCTCCAACCCCCCATATTTCCTGATAGATTCATCTCCGATAAAATTCAAAGTTTGGTCAACAATGAATTTCACTTCGACCGAACACATTGTTTTTTTGGAGAGTTCGAGGGAAATACAAGGCAAGTTTGCTCATCTCTTTAGCGCACTAGCTGAAAGTTACTGGCAGTGCTCTCAACTTCTAAGAAACCAAAAAATACTGAGATTTAAAAATGGATAATTACATTTATTTCGTTTCTTAATGTGATATCGCCCTGGCTAAAACCACAACAACTCCACCCATAATAGAAAAATAGAATATATTTCACCTTTGTCCTAATAAAGTATTTTTAATCTTTTGGCTTGTGCATACCCCCTCATGTGACTGCAGTGCTCCGTTTTTTCCTCATTTGGACTTTCTCTATCCATCCATAATAGTTTAATTGCCTCCGAGGTCCTGAAATGTTCGATCGAGCGCCTCTAATTCTGCGTGTTTGTGGGACATTGTACTCTCGTCCCAAACAACGATCTCGCCCTCTTGGAGAACTTTGGCTGCTCCTGTATTTCTGCTAATGTTGCCTACTGGGTTTTCAGAGTGACCAAGATCAAGTGGTAGCTTGAGAGTTGTGTGATAGGATCATGTCATTTGTGATGTCATGACTGATGACATCAGTGATGTCATCTGTGAGGTCGTCAGTGATGTCATTTGTGAACTGTATCCAAACATAGACAAAAACCCGCTCCTTGAGCTCAGGAACCATCAGGCAAAATGTACTTACGATATCTTAAGAGGTGTCCAAAAGCATAGCGACCAGACTGACAACTTCCCAAAGTTTAGAACAGATACTCACTTGCATGCTCAAAGCCCGTCTTCATTCTCTTGTAGAGGCGGTATCTCCACTCCCAAGACTTCAGCTGCTTCTCCTTCTCAGTGCTGTCTACTCCTAGGCCTTCGTTCTGTATCTTCGCCGACAGCTCGCACACTCTCTGTTGAGCCTCCTCAACCAATGTGCTCAGGTGCATGGATCTGCTTTCCAGGCTGACAACTAGACAACAAAGGGACAACAAAGAGCGTCCTTGAAATGGTTTCGTTTTCAGCATCGAACCATATTCAACTGCTCTACAATGAACAGATATGAAAATAGTACATAGCAATAATACTTCCGGCTTTACATGGCAAAGCCGGTAACCTACCGCGCACTGATGAGACCCAAAAGGTCGAAATAGAAAGTCTGTGAGTAGGCTTACTGGCTCTGCACTTCTTTAACCCAGGCTGTGCTGCAAAAGCTGTGTAATGCAGCAGGCATAAGCTTATAGGGGGTTCCATGTTAAAATGGATAAGAAGCAACAAGTGATGCTCATTTGCATGTCATTACCCAGAATTCCTGGCTGCAGTAGAAGCATTGCATGCTAAGAGATAATAGGGAAAGGCAGGGGTGCAGACCTGTCTGAGACATGTGAGTGTGCTCACGTGGTATGTAAAGAATACACCCCAGCTTGGGCACACACACGAGTGAACGTGAGCGAGATACCTCGATACAGTGGAAACCAAGAGACATAAATTGATCGCAGATAAGAATCACTTGGACCATCTCATCCTGCTGTTCTCCGATCTGTTAGGAGACCTCAGAACCTATTGCCTGGCTTTCACTCACATGCCTCTTGATACAGTAGTATCAAACGTGCTTGTTTTGCTCCATAATTGCTTTGATACACAGACCCCTCCGCCTTTTACCGACATCAAACAAACCTGCCACGTTTGAGACCCTGTAAATTTCCCTCGCTAACAATATACAATATGAGTTATTCTATTGCTGGTCTTGCGCTATTACCATTTTCCACTTGAAAAGTCTATTTTTGCACTTGATGAATAAGCCAAAACTCGACCCAGGCATCACAACTCCTGTTTCTGCATTAATGAATAGCCCCTGCTGGTCTCAAGAGATACAGGATGTTACTGTATGTAACTCATGCTCTTTCCTGCTAAGTCTCCACTTTTTAAATATTTATTGTATCTTCCTTGTATATCCCAATAAAGAATTGTGCCATAAATTGTATGCATTTTCCCCAACATCTTCAGTAAAAACAATGACAAAAAATGTATACTAACACCCTCAATTTCTAAGTGTCCCGCGGCGCCCTGCACTTTTATCTATTAGCCAAATAGATATTTCCGTTGTTCTTTCGTGTCTCTTTTATTTTATTTGCATTGAGCGGATTTCTAAATGACATTTTGTTTACACCAAGCCAGGGGGCGGCCAACTCCAGTCCTCAAGGGACCACCAACAGGTAAAGTTTTAAGGATACCCCTGCTTCAGTCAAAGACTGAGCCCCTGATTGAGCCACCTGTGCTGAAGCAGGGGACATATTGAGCCACCTGTGCTGAAGCCGGGACTGATTGAGCCACTTGTGCTCAAGCAGGGACTAATTGAGCCACCTTTGCTGAAGCAGGGACTAATTGAGCCACCTTTGCTGAAGCTGGGACTGATTGAGCCACCTCTGCTCAAGCAGGGACTAATTGAGCCACCGGTGCTGAAGCAGGGACTAATTGAGCCCCCTGTGCTGAAGCTGGGACCGATTGAGCCACCCGTGCTGAAGCAGGGCTATCCTGAACACCTGCCCTGTTGGTGGCCCTTGTGGACTGGAGTTGGCCCACCCCTGCACTAAGCCCAAAAATGCTTCAGCACGATTGAAACAAACACGCACAGCCCCCCCCCACCCCCCCCCCCCCCCAGTTCTATTCTGTTCCGACGCAAATAAGAAATATCGTTTGACGTGGAAAATTTGGTGCGCAGGTTAGAAAATAAAATTTGCCTGGTTATGTGTTCAAACTTTCTATGTTCTAATGGGCACATGTCTGCATTAATTACAGGAAATTAATGCTAATTTATGATTACACCTAACCCCCCCCCCCCCTTCAGCCTAAATTTATTTACAGATGAGGTCAACGAGAAAACGAGTTTAGTGTTATTATTTTTATTATTTTTTACTGCTGTTGGGAACACTCGAGACTGTGTGTTCGGGGGCATTTGTCATGGTTAACGAACATTGCCTCAGCAGTCAATCAAAGAATCTAAATAGTGTCGCACTTCACTTTAAAAAAAACCCTCGGTCGTGAAGCATGACAGGAAGATAAACAAATAAATAGAAAAGTCGAGACGCGAAACAACAACCCTCTTTCAGTGATACGGCTCTGCCAACTCCCCAGGGAGGCTTAAAGGGGGCCCGGAATAAAGGATAATATAAGTGCTGTGGACACAGTTTAGCAATAAAGGTGAAGCACACACAGAGGCCATTGCGTGGAAGGGAATACTTCACTGGAAATATGATTGGGCCGAAGGTGCAATTTCCTGCCGCTCGCAGATTGACATGTGGGTCTTAAATGTTGTTAATTTAACTAACTTCGAATTAATGGCGTAGTCTCCAAGTGCCGCCCCCGTCACGCGCTCAAAACACAGTCTCATTATGGTCTTGGGGAAAGTCCTACATGTAGGCAGCTGGAGAAAATGTCTGCATACGGTAGGTGTCATTTTAGGCACAGGTACGGCACGTGGGGCGGATGGTGTAATGGTTTAAGGCAGGAGTGGTCATCTCCAGTCTTCAAGGGCCACCAGCAGGCACATCCCTGCTTCAGCACAGGTGGCCCAATCAGTGGCTCCGTGGTTGACTGTCCTGGTGTCCACTTTTATGTATGAAGCACTTATTCCTATGGAATCAGACGATGGGAATGAATGATCTTCAAGAGAAGTTGGGTAATCCCTATGATGCCCCACGGGCCAGCAAGGCATCGGAATAGAAGGTATACAGATGGAGCAGACGGGGTTGCGTCCACGCACAATCCGCCACCGGGAGAAGACACCAAAAAAGAAAAAGTAGTGGTACTCCAGGTTTGAAAATGTAAATGTATTATTACCGCACCCCTAGTATAGGCCCGTCAGACGCAGAATGGGTTGGGGGCCTATTCTTACATGTAACTGCAAGACTAGGGGCGCTTTATCAGAGGGGTGGAAGGAAACAATAAAGTAGTCCACTGACTAGCATAGTCACTATGCCCCCATCCCCTCTCTCTCTCTCTGTTCACATCTCTTTCTCCTCCTCCACCTCTCTTCCCTCCCCCCCACCTCTCTCCCACCTCCTCACACTCCGATCCAAACAACTCCCTCTCTCCCACCTCCTCCCTCCCACCTCCTCTCTCCCATCCAAACAACTCCCTCTCTCCCACCTCCTCACTCCCATCCAAACAACTCCCTCTCTCCCACCTCCTCTCACTCCCATCCAAACAACTCCCTCTCTCCCACCTCTCCTCTCCAACCTCCTCTCACTCCCATCCAAACAACTCCCTCCCTCCCACCTCCAGGCCGCATCACACAGCTTCTTGGACCGTGTGTTTAACATGGAATGAGACGATTCGCTGCGATCAAACCGCCGCCGGCGCTCCGCCACCTCACATGTCGCCCCCCAGGAGAACTCACCCTCAGGACACCTCGGCGCTAGCCATCTGGCCGCTCTGTGTACAGCGGCGGTCGTGCGCGACATCTTTAAATGTCCTTGGAACGGCGAGACATTAAAAGATGGCGACGTCGAGATCGCGAGCGGCGAGGTGAGGCCTCCTGGTGGTGGCAGTTTTGACCGTGGCCAAATGTCCCAGATGGGGTTTAACGGTCCTGCATTAGAAGGTATATAGAAGTAGCAGACGTTACTGCTAACGCTGGCCCGTGGTAGCGCGACACGCAAAGAATCCCCAACGCACCTCCAATAGGACAAGTTATTTAGTACGTCACTAGATGTGTTTTCTATGTTATTTCTGTTTGTATCTCTCTCACTAATAAGAGAAAAGAGGAAACAAAACAATAATATAGCCAATAGCATGGCATGCGTGTCATGTATGTGGTACCTAAGGGGTTAAAATTTCGGAGCACTATAAAAGCTACAGTGCAGTTAAAGCTGGTTAAAAACCAGGAGTGCCCTAGTAAATATAGTGAGAGAGGAAATTCGGGGGGGGGGGAAATAAAGTGCGACACAAAACACGCCAGCAGGAGCAGACACCATTGTGCATGCGTGAAGGGGCGGGGCTAATGCATTATTTTACCCGCTGGCGCTTGCCAGCAAGTACATTAAAGTGAGGAGGTTAACTCCCTCACTGTTCCATGCGTAGGAGACCACACCCTAGCATCCAGGCCTGATAGGGTGTTCCAATCAACTACTGATCTGTAGGGTTTGAAAGGGCAGGTTCCCAGAGTGCTTGCCCTGGGAACAGCTGGGACTCTCACCCAGCACCAAGGCCAAGGAGCTTCACAAGCCTGCGAGGAAGCAGGGCTTCACCGAGCTTCACCAGCCTGCGAGGAAGCAGGGCTTCACCGAGCTTCACAAGCCTGCGAGGAAGCAGGGCTTCACAACCTTGCAAGATAGAAGATTCCCAGAGGGCTTAACTGGGACTCTCACCCAGTCTAAAAAGGAAGACATTGTGTTGTTGCAGATCTATGCTGTTTATGTTTCACCTTCTGCACTGCTGAGTGTATTATAACCTGTTTTTTTCCCGCCCGTGAAATAAAAGACTATTTGTGTGTGGATTCCTGACTGACCCGACCTCGAAGAGTCTCTGTCTCTCTGTGTCTCTCTGTGTCTCTCTCATAAAGCCTGAGCAGAGGCAAGTGCGGTGCAGAGCAAAGGGTAAATAGTTATAGTCTATGAGGAATCCAGCTATAGAGGTAAAGCAAATGAGTAGCAAGTTTGGCACCGCCTTTGATGAACCGTTGAAGTTAGCCACTGCTGTGTCTTTTAGAGCTAATATTGAACTGCAAGGACCCGCACACAGGGACTGTGCATCCTTTTATACAGGCCCTCGGTAGACAGCTATATTGACGGCACCACCTGACTTCCAACAGCCTATAAAAAGGCACCTGTCCTGTCTTCCACTGCTTCACAACACGCTCGCTACCCTGGAGGCAGGTTCTCTGTTTCACTGCTGCTCAGAAGCTCTGAGACCTGCTGCTGGCTCTTGCGAAAAGCTGGTATCGATTCCGGCTTGTTTCTTTACTCTGCTGCTTGTTCCCTGCTCTGACCTTTGACCCGATCGACTACTCTTCTGTTTGCCGCCTGCCCGGACTTTGGATCGTCTGACTACCCCACTCGCCTGCTCCTGAGCTCCCTGCCTCCATCACACCGCTGATCTGGACTCCTGCTTCCAGCTACCAAGGAGCATCCCTTTGGAATCTCCCCGTGGATTCTTCTTCGAACCTTGACAAGAACCACGCTATAGACACTCAACCCACCCAAAAATTGCCTACTAAAATGGAAATACAAACAGCCCATTTTGGGGTTGGGGGGGGATTATAGGTCTACCTCCTGTTCTTCCTTGAAGATAATGTATTTGTGAAACATTACTCCCACAACAAGTAAAGCTACAAAGCTGAGGCTATCAGGTATTTTAACACTATTAAATAAATACAAGTAATTCTTTAGGGAACGTTCCTGGCGCCCCATTAATTACAATCCACTTATATTGCCTGACCCGTAGCTGCAATCCAAGCTGAAGCAAAACCCCCTGAGAATCCATATAATATGGAAGAAGGAATCTAATTATAGTGTGCCTGGCGTGTGTGTGTCACTGCAGCCGGTGAGGGGTTACGCCAAAATAAAATGGTCATTAAATATTGTTTGAAGTTGGGTAACACACAGTTACAATGCAATAGCATTAAGATGAATAAGGAACTCCAGCACCAACTGTCCCACCGCCTTGTGCGAACGCCGACTGCGTCGCCCTGCCATCCCCCCCCCCCCCATCCTTACTCCCGGCCGGCAAAACCAAGGGGCGGAGTGAGAGGGCACAGCACCCCAGATTGTATCGGGCTGCAACTCCACTTTTGCCGCTACCGCCTCGTGCAAATGAGTGTACTCCACCAGAACCCCCGATTTCCTAATATAGGCCCGTCAGGCCCCGGCCTTGGACCCCTACATTTTAGGGGGCCCCTTGCCAGGCCCAACGGCTCGTCGAACTAAAATTGTTATCAGTGGCGGCGGGTGCAGCGGCGTATTACTTAACCATCGGGAGTAGTTTATCGACGGCGTAATCAGTGCATTGTTTTTAATGGCTGCCGTTGTTATCAGAAACTTTTCCTTAAACCCCGACATCAACCGGAACTTTGAACCCTAATTTGAAACCCTGATGGATAACTGCGCTGCGATGCTTTCGGCTTGAGCGGACGGCTGCGTGGGTGACGAAACATTTTTTTGGGGGGGGGGTGAGGGTCAGGGGGGGGGGGGGGGGGGGGGCCTGGTTCCTGGCCTAGGGACCCCAATTGGGTAAATCGGGCTCTGTGCTGCACCCCCGGTCGTGCTGCCCCAGAATTTAAGACAGTAGCATTCTGATGGGCAATCAGAGACATTACTAATGGCTCCAGCTTCTCTTAGGATGTGACAACCCTGCCATATGCCTCATTAGACCATGCAACATCGGGTTTAAAAGAAGTGGTAAGGACAGGGGTGGGCTGTTCCGGACCTACTATTAATGAATATTAAAGCACTTAAGTCTTCTAATGTCACATCGCAATTGCCGCCTCCTCACTGCAGGGCCGAAAATGAAAGATTCCTCCATTATTCTCTTTGACATTTCCTTTGACGCAGCTCTGCTTATGTACGGACCATTTTAAACCATGTTGAGGGTATATTTCATAAATGGGGATACTCAGCCTAGTGCAGCTACCGGAATATATCAAGCTATAACTCCTGCTCAGGGTCTAAAGTCTTTGACATCCAACATGGATAATTGATTTACAGTAATTCCTTCAATGTTCTGCTGGAGGTTTTCAATAAACGAACGTTGGAACAGTTATCCAAACAGCGGTGGCCTGGGCTGCAGACTCCCAGGACGTGATTAGCCCACACCGTAATAACCTTGTAAAAGAGATTCGCCTGTGGCTACTTCTCCCTTCTCCCTGGCTCCTAATGGAAATTAGGCTGAATAGCCTGTCAAGGGTGATGATAATTGATTGCAAAGCAACTCCTAGAATAACATATTGCCATAGGAGTGACATGGTAGCAGCTATGCAAAGCACTTTGGATCATACACAAAGAGTATCACATCTCTGTTTTCCAGGCAAAGCGTTTTCGCATTGGGCCATTACCAAAATAACCCTCTGCTGGTCACTTGGAAAAAATAGAGTCTCCTGGCCCCGTCTGCTAATTGCTGATGTACTCCCCCTAAGAAAAATAAATTGGCCTCTGTATTAATTATTCTGTGGATAGATTTTAATTTAAAATTCAATCACCAGTCTGTCCAATTTTTTTTATACCAAACAGTTAATGAAAGGCTTTGGCGGGGTGAGGGGGGGCGGGGGGGGGGGGATTGTTGGTTATTGGGGCTCAGGGGGAGAGCAGGGACAGAGGAGGGGGGACGATCTGAGTGCAAGGAGAGGGGAGGAGGGACCCTTCATTTATCGCCCATAAATGTCCACACAACCCCGTACGGGGTTGCCGGTATCTGCAGCCAGGACACTTGTGTGCCTAATGAGATGTGTCATTTAAATGTCCCGCATCACGTGGGCCAATAGGAAGCGGTGATATCATCCCTTGCTGCTTCCTATTGGCTCACACAACCTGGACATTTAAAGTCCACAGAGATACCGGCGCCGACTTACGGAGTAAAGTATCTTTTGAAGCAGAGGGCCCACGGAGCTGAAACGAATGAGTTTCAGCTCCCGAGACCCCCGTGCTTCAATCCTATAAGATAAAAGGATAAAACAATGCAACCTGCAGTGCTGCTTTAACTAAGCAAAAAAGTCATGTATTTATTTTTAGATTTTAAGTTGACAAAACTTTTTTTTAATTATTTTTTTACGGCGTGCAACATTAGCTCATCCAGATAAACTTTGGATAGCCATATTATGTACAGCATTGTACATAATTAGTTCGGTGAGGTCTAATGACCAAATTCTGTATGCACATGGGACCAAAACCAATTTAAAATGTAACTTGATATGCTGCATAGCCTACTAGGGTTCATTATATGGACACGGAAATCCCGGTTGAAACATTTGAGTGCAAAATTGTGACAATAACAATGGCCCCGTAGGTAAAATAACCGGGAAAAGTAGGAGGTACTGTAGTGTGATGCATTCTATTGGCGCAATAAATACTTGATATGTTACAAGCTTTCAAAGCGCTCAGCGTCCTTCATCAGGTCTCGCACTGCCAACTCTTTCTCCCTCCTCTGTTATTTTACCACATGGAAGAAAGGACCAACACGGCCCCACCTTTCAATGGCCTCGTGGGTGACAACTAACTTAGTGGTGAAGAGTAGAGATGGACGACACTGGCGTTATGTGTTTCACGGAATTTCCCGAGCTTTCCATTCAAAATCCATCTGTATTGGCCCCAAAAAAGGACTGTATGTAAACCTGTCCATGTCTGGTATCGGTGTAATCAGGGAACACACGGAAGTCATATTTCGTACTCGTTTTAATGAAATGAATGAGTTTGTGTAGTGATATCGGGGACAATATTAAGAAAATAAGTCACCCCCCCCCCCCTCATATTTATGGCATCCTATCTTGGTCACATGATATCCGAATCTGCCCGAGATAGATACCTATGAAAAGCTCAACTTGTGCTGGAAAAAAAAATAATGCAATCTATAGTCTTCATACAGGTGCATATGAAGCGAATCACAAGAATAATACTTAAATGTATACAGTGCCAAATGTTTAAATGTCCAGCAAGGTGGTACTGAAGGGGTTAAGGCCTCAAGTACCTTCTCTATTTGAAGCAAATTGTGATGTAAAAACCGAGTTTGATTGGGACTTTAAAAATGACAACTGACAACCATTGCAATTGTCTAAGACAAGGGGTGGGCCACCAATAGGGAAAGTTTTTAGAATATGCCTGCTTCAGCACAGTTGGTTCAATGAGTGGCTCAGTCTGAGACCTACCCTCAAGGGCCACCAAGCTGACCTGTTGACCGCACATGCCCTACGTCATGGGGTCTGGCACTCCATCAGTGACCCCATGACAAGATGGCGACTCCATGCCCAATGAGCGCTTGTTTTTCAGGCTGGATCGCGTGCTGCATTCCCACACGGTCTGCGGGAACGGGAAAAGGAAGAGGAGAACTCCTCTGTGTGTATTATCCCACACCGAGAGACACCATTTGAAACCAGAACTGGGAGAACACACACACACACCTCCCACTTGATATCCAAGTCACTGATCCAGGGATAAGTGAGCGAGAACACACATACACCTCCCACTTGTGATCCAAGTTGCCGATTGAGGGACTCTGAGGGACACCCCCCAAAGATACCATTTAGGGCTTTTTGCTGTCACATGGCCATGTGAGTAATAGTCTTGCCCATTCTATATTACCACTGTCCCTTATCACCCATTTGCACACTACGCACACTGTTGCACATTGAGTACACAATAGCATTATATATGCTTTTCTTTTATTTATCCTGTATACTAGCATCTGCGCTGCCCACATTACACCCATCTACTTCCATGAGTATCTACTGAGGATCCTATTTGGGACGAGCATTTGAATTGTATTGCACTTTATTATTCACTTATTGTATATACTGTGTATATTTTTTCCACTAGCACGGAGCTATCACCACTTATGTAGAGAGCGCCTCAGTTCTAGGTGGGTGAGGCTCCTTATATATGTGCCCCACAAGAAATGGTGCTTAAACTTAGCACATAAATAGTTAATTGGGGAAAAGCACACCCTCTCTAGACTCTGAAAGAGTCCTGTCTCTAGATATCATAAAGATGGTTAGGTCAACAGCACCCATATATAAATTCCAGTGCTCTATCTAACTCTCTTATACATAATGATACTGTCTCTGCTAGGTAGAAACTGCTCTCGGAGAGGTGTGTGCAGTGGCAAAGTCTGAGCGCTTAGGGAGACTGCGTCCATGGGCAGCACAGCGCTCTGACGAGAGAGAGAAAGAGAGAGAAAGAGAGAGAAAGAGAGAGAAAGAAAGAGAAAGAAAGAGGAGAGAGAGAGAGAAAGAGGAGAGAGAGAGAAAGAGAGAAAGAGGAGAGAGAGAGAAAGAGGAGAGAGAGAGAAAGAGAAAGAGAGAGAGAGAGAGAAAGAGAGAGAGAAAGAGAGAGAGAGAGAGGGAGAGAGAGAGAGAGAGAGAGCTGTGTAACTCTCCCCAACTCCTCCTACTGACACCCCTCAAATCACATGCTGGGGCAGAGACGCAGAAAGTGATACATCTCATTATAATCTGTGCACCATGTATCTTCCCCCAACTCCTACTGACACCCCTCAAATCACACGCTGGGGCAGAGACGCAGAAAGTGATACATCTCATTATAATCTGTGCACTATGTAACTCCCCCCAACTCCTCCTACTGACACCCCTCAAATCACAGTATGGGGCAGAGACGCAGAATGTGATACATCTCATTATAATCTGTGCACCGTGTAACTCCCCCCAACTCCTCCTACTGACACCCCTCAAATCACACGCTGGGGCAGTGACGCAGAATGTGATACTTCTCATTATAATCTGTGCACCATGTAACTCCTCCTACTGACACCCCTCAAATCACAGTACGGGGCAGATGGGCAAAATGCTTGGATAGGTGCAGGGGGAAAATTTCCCTGTTTTACCCCCAATTGCCTTAATACAAAGACCCCTTGGAATTCGATCAGGATTACTAAAATGCATTGCAAACCTCAGGCCGTGAAATGGTTAAAACATACATCATGACTGTTTTTTTTCATTTTCTTTTTCGGCCGGGGGGGTTAAAACGCGACGCTATACGGAGCTGTTAACACTGCTATTCGGAAGCCTGCTCTCTCGCGTTGCTAATGATCGCAGGCAGCAGCACAAAGCGTCTTTAATAGGTATCAGCGTTCTGGGCAGCAGTCAGGAAATGCTGTTAGACAGGGGACAGTCTGGAGCCAGCTGTCAGAGGGAACAAAATCCTCCCTGGGCTGGGCCACTAACGGACCCTGGGGGCCCCCACTGGAACCCCAAAGACTGTGATCAACAAGACATCGCTGAGCTCATGGCGAGCTGCGTGTGCTCGGAAACAAGCCGCACACGGAGGGAGCCGAGCCTCGTTTTCCCCTGCGCTGTCACGGGAGGGGGCCCGTCAATGCGTTCGCACTACCCGACCGGTAAATGCAAACCGTCAATCAGTGCCCGGGTGCTGTAATCACATGTAGATGAGGGCGCCGCCCGCTGGGCAGCACTTGGGGGACCGAGTAATCATAAACTCCAGGGGGGGGAAAAAAATGCATCAAGATGCAGAGTCATTCGGGATTTTCCTTGCTGGTCGCTTTTTGGTAATGAAATCTGGAATATTTCGTGCAGATCATTAAAGCGGCAGTTTTGCTTTTGTTTTAAAGCCCCCATAAACCCCTCTTTTTAATTACCAGGATGGGATACAGGGGGTGCAGAGACCCCTGAGCTCCCCGGTTTAAAGCGGCAATCCGAGCTGGCGATTTTTTTGGTTGCACCGTTTTTATTTACATTGGATTGAAGCAGGGGTAACGGGTTACCGGTGTGGGCTAACGCAACGTAACACCCCCTCTCCCTTCACATGGACCTGGCAGAGAAGAGGCCACGGCTGCTACAGGATTGGTGGTCAGTGACTTCACTATCTCTGTATATATGGCCAGTCCGAAGGTTCTAGAACGTTGGTTCCTGCGAATGACAGTGGGAGGAGCCTCACTGTGAACAATCGTAAATATGTTTCCATGTATATTCAAAAAAAAATACTTCACCAATATCAAAAGCATGTTTCCTTGTATAGATGTGTAACTAAGATTGATCTGTCCTTGTTGTTGTATAGTTAGGGAAAGCGCACGACCCAGGTAGCGTCCGTAGCAATGGCCATGATGGGCCTATTTGTTCAGATGCAAGGAAGCCTACGCCTAAAAGGGGTTCTCCAGAAATGAACTTTGGGGCATAGTTGGATCAGCCCAATCTGAAGGTCCGTAGCCAACACCGACCCAGTCTGCCCAGAGATGGCAGTCAGTGTTCAGAACCGGGGATACTGATCCCAAGGAAATAGAATGTTGGCCAAAGCCTGCAAGAAGCCCACTGGTAATGGGACATGTCGGATGCTATACAGAAGAGTGACGATCCAGCTAACCGAAAGTGAAACAAGCCTTAGCGCTTCCCTAGCACATTAAGATGCGGGCACCTAGGGACGATGCAAATAGAACAAACACTGTAAATATATCAGCAAATGTCAATAGTGTTAAGTGTGAAGAACATTATCAACGTCTGTTAAGAAAGCTCCCGTTTGTACTGTAAATGTTCCTGGTTAAAGAAAAACCTGCATGAACATTAGCCAACATGGTATGTGTTATGACAGGGGCGGCCAACCCCAGTCCTCAAGGGCCACAATCATGTCAGGCGTTCATGATATCCCTGCTTCAGCACAGGTGGCTCAATTAGTCCCAGCTTCAGCACAGGTTGTTCAATAAGGGGCTCAGTCTTTGACTGAGCCATTGATTGAGCCACCTGTACTGAAGCAGGGAGATCCTTAAAACCTGACCTGTTTGTGGTCCTTGAGGACTGGAGTTGGCCGCCCCTGTGTTATTCCCCTGATGAAGCAGCAAAGACAGTGAAACGCGTAGGGAACTGAGAACTGAGCGAGGATCAGAGTTAGAGTGCTGGGGTGCGGAACGCAGAGATTCCTGCAAAGGAGAGCTGGGCAGAGTGGACACAGAGGTGACGCGATTCCCAGACACCAGTAAGCAGCGCGTGACGCCATCACGCGGAACTCACGTCATACGCTGTGAAGCTTGTGCCAATAGCCGGTGAGGGAGCAGACAGCAGGGAAGAGAGACAGCCCTAGAGTCACCAGAATATACGGACCCACAACCCAGCTCCAATTCCAACAGGGTACAGAGAGGCAGAGACCCGAAAGGACTTTCTCCAGCACCATCTCAAAACCGCCACAGTCATTGTTATTTGTCTTATACCACGCCCTAAATAAGACAAGGCCCTGCCATCTACCACAGCCTGGAGAAAGGTCTAATTTACACTTACCTCTAGTAAGTAGAAATCTCATACGAGCTAAGTTATACAGCACATGCTAAATCCGTCACATCAGTAGTGCACTACATTTTGATTATTCTTTTTTGGGTTATAATCGCTCCCTCCCTGGAGTCTGTGGAGTGATGCACCCCTGGGGTACGACATTACAGGGCTATGAAGAATTGCATTTCCCACCCTGGAACCTTGATGAAGTCAATCGACTGACACAAGGCCCGGGGCTCAGCTGTTCCGGATTCCGCTTAGAATGGAGACCGACCACTGATTCTGCCCCCCCCAACCCCCCCAAACGCAGAGAACAACGAAGCAGGAATGCAAAAGAGAGAAGAGCCGGCTCCCGCTTTGTTTCGGAGAATAAATAAATGAAACGCGAAGGAATAAAAAGTCAACAGCTGCTCATAGATTGTTCACAGCCCGACTCGTACTCGTTTTACAAGGAGCTGGGGCAAATACATCAAATGTAATACTATATATATACACCTAGATCAGTTTAAAACAAAAATCGATAAAGGAAATAACTCTGTACTGTGAAGACGTTGTCATCTTGCATACATACATTTATATTATTGCCGGCTAACTCCAGTCCCCAAGGGCCACCAACAGGACAGGTTTTCAGGATATCCCAGCTTTAGCACAGGCGGCTCAGTCATAACAACTGCACCACCTGTGCTGAAGCAGGGATATCCTGACACTGACGTTTTGGTGAGGCCCTTGAGGACTGGAGTTGGCCACCCCTGATTTAGACAGTAGGGTAGAAATGTCTTCTTTGTTGAAACTAATGCAATGAGTTCTGGATATAATAATGGGAGCACAGCAAATAAAAATGCCACTTGTGAGCGCCATACTCGTCTCAGACAGGTCTGCCTCCCTGCCTTTCCTCATTAGCGCTTAGCATGTTCTCACTGCAGCCAGGGGTTCTGGGTAATAACAAGCAAATGAGCACACACTGTCACGTTTTGCTTCTTTCACATTGTAACATGGATCCCTATAAGCTTATGCCCGCCGCATTTTGGGTTGCCAGGTGTCCAGTATTTAACCGGACTGTCCTGTAATTGGACACTGTCCAATAGAAAATGTGAGGTAATACTGGACATGTATGTGTCCGGTATTACCTCTCTGGACATAGTGACCTGACCGGCTGGGGGGGCCGCAGGATTTCCCTGAGCAGGGAGAGAGCAGGGCTGCTGCTAGGGGGCTGGGCAGCTTCCTCCATCCTGATTGGCTGCTGCTGAGTAATGCAACCAATCAGGAGGAGGTGTCAGGAGCCTGGCGGTGGGCCCAAGGAGAGGAGGAAACAGCATGGAGCGGGGAGAGGGGTGTGTGTGTCTCGGGCGCCTTGCACCTTTCACCATTGCGTCCAGTATTTTTGGCGCAGTAAGAGAATTTAAAACACGCTTAGGATATACATAAGTCTATTGTAAATAAAACCAATAGGATCTGGAGACCCCAGATTGCAGAATGGTCAGACCAGAGTAGCCGTCAATTTCTATATGTATATCTTAAAAAGACCTGTCTGTTCCTTCGAGGAATCTGGTGTTATTTCTTGAGATTTAAAGCTGCAGTTCAAGCTGCTGTTTAAAAATAAATAAATAAAATAAAATATGTGCATCAATACAATCTGCACACTGACAAGTGATTAGCTAAGTTGCCGATCGATCCGTTCCCCTGTGATCGATCGGCAATGATTCGGCTTGAGGGTTCTGCAAACTTCTGTGGGGAAGATCATGTGACCAGCCAGGCAATAGATACAATTGGTGCACTGCTAGAAAGAGGCAAAAAGGGGGGGGGGGGGGGGGGTCAGAATAGGAAGGGGATGTGACTTTGTAAATGGTTGCTATAGAAACAAAAATGCTTGTTACATTATAATACATTGAAGACGTCTTTAAAAATTGTTTTAAAAAGTATTTTCTCATAGTACAGAACTGATTTATTTAAAAAAAACACACACACGTAGGATATTGCTTGAACTGCAGCTTTAAAAACCAAAGGAGAACTTCTCCCTCCGTCCTTCTCCCTCCCCCCACTTCCATAACACCATTTAGCAAGTCACAGTATGGAGAATAATGTTTGTTTCATCATTGTGCATGGACGGGAGATTAGCAGGTGATGCTGAAGCCAGGGAGATAGCTCCCCCATATCGGAAACCCTTGAATTTCTCAATTACTCACAGTGTGGGCTCTCCCTGGCTCCGGCTTTCAGGAGCGTCCTGGCGATCGGCACGTTGTTCGTCATCACGGCGATGTCCAGCGGCGTCAACCCTTCGCTGTTCGGCGTGTTCAGGTCCAGTTCCTCCGCCGTGTACTGGTACAGGAGGATCTGGACCGCGTCCAGGTCCTGCTGCTCCACCGCCTCGAACACAGCTTCGTTGCACTGAAAATTCTGTGGCGGGGGGGGGGGGGGAGAGAAAAAGACGCGTTAGCCAAGGTTAACTTACTTCAAAATACGTTCACGGCCTGCGGTTTCTACTTGATTAAAAATGACGACACGTGCTGTAAACAAATCTAAACACTGACAATGATCCCGGTTAGAAATGGTTGCTATCCATGCGTTTTTTTCCTCTCTCGTATTTTTTTTTTAACCTAGGTTTGAAGCGGGGTGGTGAACGCAGCTGAACCCCCATTAATTTCAGCTCCGGGGACCCCCTGCTTCCGGAGATACAGACCTCCGTTGGGAGTGCCGGTAGCCGCTCGGTTAGCAGAGTTTCGCATTCCGGCGGAGTTTCAAAAGCTCCCGCTCCCTGCGGGGGCCAATAGGAAGCCGTGATGTCATCAGGTTCGGGCTTCCTATTGGCCGGGCTTGACGTGGGAAAACTTTAACCCCAGCTAGCTCAGCCGAAGCGGCTACCGGCACCTACTACGGATGTAACTATCTCTGGAAGCAGGGGGTCCCCGGAGCTGAAATTAATGGGGTTCAGCCTGTGTTAAAAAAACGGAAAAAATGAAAAACGCCATGAATTGCTCCATTAAAGCAGCAGATCGATTTCTTGGGGGGGGTGGGGGGCTAGTATTTTATATATCTTTTATAGTTTCCTAAACTGGAGCTTGTCTTGGACTTGATTAGCGGTGCCATGACCTCTGGGAACCACCCCCCCCCCCCAGTTCCTGAAGTTGAACTAGTTTGTCCAGCTGAGCGCCGGTATCTGCCTCGCTCCGATTGGCCAATACAAAGCGGCCACGCCATCGGGAGATGACGATACGACTTTCTATTGGGAACTAAAAGGCCGTATGTTTGGTTAACTTGCGTCACAAAATAGCTACCGAGATCTTGGAAACCAGGAGGGAACAAGTACATAACCATTAAACACATTCAAAAGATGGGTACGGCTTTTGTTGACGTTTATTATTGTTTTTCTGGCATTCTGTATTTTAAGGTATTGAAAAGGACATGTGAAAGCAGCAGGTTTCAGCGATTGCTTTTATTTTATTATTACAGGATTGAAGCAGGGGCTCTCTGGGGCTGAGCTCTGTTAATTTCACCTCTGCTTCCAGAGGTACTTACCTCCGTAGGGAGCCCCGGCATCTCTGCAGCCAGGGAACTGTGCGCCTAACATAATGGCGGCGTTTAAATGTCCCGCATCACGCCGGGCCAATAGGAAGCTGTGACATCATCCGGTGCGCTTCTTATAGGCCAGCGAGACATTTAAACGCCACGGGGATACCTGCACCCCATAAGTATCTCTAGAAGTAGGGGGTCCCCAGAGCTGAAATTAACAAAGCAGCCCCGGTGATCCCCTGCGTCAATCCCGTAATAAAAAAAAAACAAAAACAAATAAATAATACCTGTGCTGCTGCTTTGAAACGGCAACAATATCGAAAAACGTATGTCAACAGCGCAGATATGTCTCGGCGTGGAGACTCAAACTCCCTTGCTATTGCATACCTGCCAACGAACTGTGTGATCCAGTGCTAATTTTGTTGTATTTCCACTTGCTGGTCTGTTAGCAACTTTGACATAATAGAGTAGGATCTGATGAAAGACTGGCCTGTTGTCTCGGACGGACTCCGTTGGCAGTTATACGACGGATTGCACCCAAACCCTATTCAATGTTATGGTTCCCAATGGGACGTCTCCCGGTGAAAAGGATGAATAAACCATTATGCACTCATAATTGCGAGTGCCGTGCTTTATGTCTTGACCTCGACATAAGTCCACGCAAGTGCGACGTCTGCAATACCGAACGGCAACATTTGTGAGAAAGTGAAGAGTGCTTTCTGGGGATTCTGTAGCAAGTTCCCGGTTTGGCGCCTTAGCTGCATTTACATTGAACAAGTCCCTTTAAAAAGTGGCAGTCCCATATAGGGTAGCCCAAACTAATCACAGTGGCACGTTTAATAGGGGAAATGTGGGCGTCTTCTAGAGCCGGAACAGTGTCTTCTGGGATATCACCCCGTAAAGGTTTCCAAACAGATGTAGGGGGATGATGCAAGTATCTGATAGGCATACATTTGAGAGGGCCCAGATAAAAGTTAAAAAAACTACAAATATATAATTTTTTAAAGTATACAAAGTAATACGATTTTCACTTGAAAGGAGCAATCCAAGCGGACAATTTTTATTTATTTTTTTTAAACATGGGATTGACGCAGTCCACCTGATGAAAGATTTAACGATCTGAAACGCGTCGTGTGCGCAGAGACCAGGACCAGAAGCTGTGTGTGTGTGTCTGCTCGAGGACACCGTAGCCGGCGCCTGCACTGAGGGTGATCGGTCCTGCAGACCGGGATGCGGCGAACAGGAGTACGCTGCGCCGGAGAGCGGGAGGCTGACGCCGGGGTGTGTCAATTGTTATCTCACTCTTATTGCTAAATAAATGCATTTTTATTGATCTGTGTGGCGCTGTCTCCCACTATATGCGCCCTGAGTGGCCCATTCCTGACCCACAGAGGGAGAAGTAGTGGGACTGACTAACAAGAAGAAAGAAATCAAAGATACCTATAGCACTACCCAGTACCACACAGGCCCGTGTGAGTACACATTGTATATATCCCCATCCCCCTGTGTTTTTCAATAGCCGGTCTGGCATTGATTCGGACCCTTGTCTACGCCCCTCTGTTTCTCTTTCTTTCCTAGCTTTCCCTGGCCTTACTATGTGTGCCGTCCGGGGGGGGCGTGTCAGGGGGCGGGCCAGTGACGTCACGGAGCTGGCTCGCCCTCATTGGGCGAACCACTCACGTGACCGGCCCTCCGCTCCCCTCAGCGCGCAAACGTAAAAAAAAAAATTAAGTGCTACGCCTTCGCACGCCCGCGGAAGCGTGCGCGAGCCCCTGCTAAAGCCGCTCTCATTGCGGCTGCAGGGGCTCACTGCCAAGCGTGAGCGCGGCTCAGCAGCTAAGCACTGACTATGCCCGCGGCCTTAGATTGTAAGCTCTTCAGGGCAGGGACTCCTTTTCCTAATGTTACTTTTATGTCTCAAGCGCGTATTCCCACTATGTGTTATAATATTATACCACGTGTATTACTGCTGGGAAGCGCTACGTACATAGATGGCGCTATATAAATATATACATACATATATAACACTTATGTGTATATATCTATGTGTTACTGTGTTACACACACTGCGGAATAGTTTCTGATATACCTTATAAGCAGGCTCTGTGCACACTTTGTACACAGCTGTAATAATGGTTGATCAGAGCTGCAGAGGTCAGTGTTCACAGGTAGACAGTTATAAGTGCTTCAGTAAAACCCTTGCTGGGGCTGTACAAAGAGAGACATTGTATTCCTAGTAATAACCACCGACACTCCAGGTGAAATGCTAATGGGTTTGTAGACCCAGAAGATATATGCTGAAAGTCACTTACGAGAGCTACAAAGCCACTGGTATTATATCGCATACAAATGCCCAATATCGAGCTCTCAGTACACAGTGCAGTTCTGTTCCAGGCAGCCTTGGGTGCCGTTCTCAAACACAAATAGGGATTTTATTCCAGGTCTTCGAGGAGTCAAAGTCCCCGTTTCCCTCCCAGCCAATTGAGCCCAAGCGAGTGAGTTCTCCTGTGATTGATTAATTAAAGGCTGATTGGCTGAAGCACCAGAAAAAAAAGGCCCCTTTTATTAAAATGTCAAAATCTAAATTCTATTTATTTTCTTTAGTTAAAATAGCAACAGTAAGTTAAAATAGCCCCGAACCAGTCAACCGTATAATTTGTGTATGAAACTTGCCCCTTGAAATCGTATGCTATGATGGCTAAATAAGCAGGGCGACTACGTAATGTGCTGCAAACACGGCTTATTTAGTGCAGAATTAGCCTATGTCCATTTTCATTGTGCCTCCAGTACATGCGTCTACACCAGGGGTGGGAGACTCCAGACCTCAAGGGCCAACAACAGGTCAGGTTTTCAGGATAACACTGCTTCAGCACAAATCATTCCCTGCGTCAGCACGGGTGGCTCAACCAGTCTGAGCCACTGATTGAGCCACCTTTGCCGAAGCAGGGATATCCTGAAAACCTGACCTGTTAGTGGCCCTTGAGGACTGGAGTTGCCCTCCGCTGGTTTATACACGAACATCCAATTTCTCCATAAAAAAAATATATATTTTTTTTTCATTTTTTAAGCCTAACAATAGACTGGGCGTAAAAATGTTAATGGTATGTACTAAAACAAAAATAATACTTCTGGACGCCAAGAAGGAAAAAACTGCGTGAAAATCGTCCGCCAAGTTCAACTGGGCGTAAACCCCCAAAAACCTGTTAATAGTTTCAGCGCGGATTGAGGTGACTATGTACCCAAACAAAAATGACGCAGCATCATACAGGTTGAAAAATATATTATTTTCACTATGGCTATTTTAAATAATATTACACTAACATTTGCCAACGCTTGATCATAAATTAAAAATACACATAACTCTGGTTTAGTGTGAATTGTATTAATTGGGTGTTCAACATGATGATGCATCAAAATGAATCACAAACAACAAATTATGCGTCACATATATGAAGTCTTTATACATGTAGTACTGCACACATTTTGGGAAGGTTTATATTACTTTTAGCGCTACCATTTTTGACCCAACAGAAATCAGGAAAAGCATGTTAGTACAGAGGTATTGCTAACTCAAGATGTCATTTACATGCATGCGGATGATGCAGCGGTTGGAGCAGCAAATGGTCTGATGGTATCTGCTGCGATCACGCTGCAAGGCTTCCATGTTTCCCAATGGGAACACCCGCAGCATTAATACTCAAGTACTGTGACCCCTGTGGGTGGCAGTGGCATCAGAGACATCATTATACCATCATCCACAGCATTATATTATTGCCAAAACAAGTAATTTTGGCATCATACTGTATATTAGTTCTATATGAATGTTGAACATCTGGTAGTATTGGTGTCCCAAACAAGCCAGCTCCTTAAGTGCTGTGCCAGGCAGGCAGTGCTACACCCGTCCTTAACATCGCTCTCAGAATTGACAATTGTCATCTGGTACCCACGCACCAATTACATAACGTCCATGTACTGTAGTATGTAAAAAAATGACAGCCAGCATCTGCATCAGCAACACGTTCATACAAAATACATGCATAGTTTTGATTTAAAAAAATGACCCATTCAATTCTGAGTCCTGATGTCTTATTAAAAATAGTACATCATGTGATACAGCGGTTGATAACTTCCACTCTCCTTCCCAGTCCCAGAGAACTAGAGGTTGGGTTTGTGGCAGGGTATAACGGTTTAAAACTAGGTGTAGCAGTGAAACTAGGCAACATACAGCGTGATTGACACACATTCCTTGTCTAGCACACATACGGTACTCTTTTTAATTAATAGTCACGTTTCTTAGCTCAATGTAGGAATGTGCATAGCATTTATTTGATTGTTGACAGAAAAAGTGCGCTCACTGTAGACAATGCTACATTTTTTATTGCAAAAAATGATGATACTCTGGTTGTAATCTTTAACGACTTAATTCGGCGACAGATTTCTAAGCAATCCATTAATCCGTCGTACTTTTTTCTTAGATTACGACGGATTAGAAATAAACACTATCCGCGGAATAGATTTAAGTTAATGTCGCCGGGGGGTGGGGGTGGGAGAGGGTGTTGTTTTATAGCCGAAGAACCGAGCCGCATAGGGGATTTGAACTAATCGGCAGGAATTGAAGTTAGAACAATCCGTCATACAAGCGTATTATACCCCATGGAACGGATTTTGAAGGGAAGGCCTGGAAAATTCCGGGGGGAACAGATGTGAACTGGTTCGGCCATCTCTATGTTTCGGAAGCAGGGGTTCTCGGGAAGCTGAACCTCATTAATTTCATCTCTAGGGACCCCCTAGATAAGGTACTAACAGGAGAAGGGTCTGCCGGTACTGCGCAGAGATTTAAATCCTGCGTGCCATGTGTGCTAATAGGAAGCCGGGCGGATGACAATGTGGCATCCTACTGCGTCATGGGGGAAATTTAAACCTCCATTTTGTTTCCCTTGGATGGGAAAGCACAGACGGCACCATCACTGGTACGTATCTCGGAAAGCAGGAGTACCCCGAAACTGAAAGGAATGCGTCTCAGCTCTGGAGATCCCCTTCCTCCTATACATGTATACTGCTCCTTTAACACTGCGCTGTATACCACAGGGGAAACAGGAGCTTACTATACTGTATATCCCACACCTGAGATCGAGAAGGTGCCTCACACATGCGCGAGGTTTCCTTGAGACCCCTTCTCGAGTCGGGATCCAGCGCCTGTCGGGGTTATTGCTCAAGGGGATGGGATTATGCAACAAGGGGCAAGGGTTATGATGTATAGGGACATGAGCATGGCGGAAAGATCGGGGTTATGATGCAAGAGGGTGGGGTTATAACATTGCACCGGAGTTTAGGTCTCTGTCTCAGGGGCTCCCGTCAGTGTCAGATTGACCTCATGCTCTGTGAGGAGACTCACCAAAATGAAAGATCCAAAAACTGTGTTATTTTTTCTTACGGGTACGCACTCTACTTGACTTAACCTACCTGCTTGGAAGTAGCGCTCTGTTTTCTTATCCTCTTCTGCTATGCATGCTGTGAAAACGGACTCACACCCATACCCCAGGACGAAGGTATTTGCTCACCGGAATACTGCCATCAAATGTGAGCCATTGGCTGTTTATTTACACACCACTCATCCACATCGATGCATATATGTCTGGACACTAGAGTGTGCTGATTCCACACTACAGTGCCAGTGGGATCTCTACCAGCTAATTCAAGTAATTGTGGAATTGTGATGTTATTTTGATGGTGTTTGCAACATCATTATGATACCATAGGGGTACTCACTCAGAGGATTTTCTACATATGATGAGCTAATCAAGCATGTGTGCCTGAAGTTTTAGAGCAGCACACAGCTTTTTTTTCAATATACAATTGACAGGGCTTTAGATTGTAAGCTCTTCTGGGCAGGGACTCCTTTTCCTGATGTCTATTGTGTTGTTGAAGCGCGTATTCCTATTAAGCCCCATGTATTACTGCTGTAAAGCACTATGTACATGGATGGTGCTATATAAATAAAGATACAGCTTGGGTTAAAGAGGCAGTCAAAGCTGACAATTTTTAGCTTGAAGCAGGGGGTCTCCGGAGCTGAATCGTATTTATTTAAGCTCTGGTACACCCCTGCTTCCGGAGATACTCGCCTCCATAGGGGGTGCCGGTAGCCACTCTGCTCGGCCAGCAGAGTTCACGTCATGGCCGCTTTTCAAAGCTCCCGCACCCCAATAGGAAGCCGTGATGTCATCCGGTGCAGCTTCCTATTGGCTCGCGTGACGCGGGAGCTTTAAACGTGCAGGTGATACCGGCAGCTCCACAGAAGGTCCGTATCTACGGAAGCAGGGGATCCCCTGTGCTGAAATGAATGGGGTCCAGCTCCAGCCACCCTCTGCTTCAAACCTAAATGAAAAAACCCTGGCATAGAAATAATTATAGGGTGACTGCTCCAAGCGCAGAAGCAGTCGAGCACGAGTGGGGAATTTTTTCAGTGCTTCCACTGCTCAAGTAAAACAGTTTATGGGTCCATCAGCTCAATCACTGTAAGTGTACGCGAGTTTGCGCATTAAGCAGCCCTTCCCACCTTAGAGTTTACAAAGTGTTCACGGCGAACACGCGAGCGAAGAATGGGTAATTCATACTTGTATCAAAGCACAAGGGCCATTGGGGTAAGATGACATTGAACTGTATGACTTGAAAGAATACATAGAGACTTCACAGAGGGTGGACAATGGACAATTCAGCAGGGTCGGGCGGGGGTGAGGAGCAGAGTGACTAAGGTCAGGAAAACCAATGCTTGAGGTATAGGGATGTGCACACTTGTTTTTTTTTTTTGTAACTTAGATTTTATTGCGGATTTCAGACATAACATACAGTTTACAATACACAATACATGTGATCTGAAGAGTAATCTCAACTGTGAATTGTTATCTAATTTGAGAAAATTCCCGGCTTTTCGGGCCCTACTCAGCCGGGAATAACAATAATAATAGTAATAATAAATAATAATAATAATAACAAAAAAAAAAAAAAAAAAAAACACTTTTTACCCAAATTGGGAACCCCATGAAATGTGGTTGTTGTTCCCCCACCAAAAATCGAACTTTTTGAAAGTTTGCGAGCAGGTACAATTATTACAAATCCACAGCCTGCAAATAACGGGAGAGAGGTAGAGAGGGAGGGTGAGTGGGAGGGAGAGAGGGAGGGAGAGAGATGTTTTGTGAGGTTTGTAAGTCAATGGGTACTAAAATACAACTAAACTAAATAAATAGTACAGTTCTAATGCCTTTATTTTGTTGTTATTTAAATTTCTTCAATCTTGGGAGGAATGCCAGACCATTTTGGTGAGACTCTAATTAAACAGGTTACTGTCCCTGACTGAAAACAATAAAAGGGATGGGCAACCTATCCTATACATTGGGGCTTACATAACTATTCACAGTGAGATCCCTCCTCTTCAACTCCTTCTGGGATCTGCCTTCCCGAAGTTTTCCCCTTCTATTTATAGCCTAGCATGATGTCACTGTATCCAGGCAGAAAGGGGGCAGGGCTTAACTTCTACTGAGTCACCCCCAGCACCATGTGAGAGAGAAGGGGCATTACTCTGGGTGAGCTCACACAGTTAATCCCTTAAGGCACTAGAACATTCCCTTCAGAGACAGAGGGGTATAATCAGGGCTTGATGGCAGTGCCGGTGGTGCAGTCACACACAGCCATGTGCTCTTCCCCACAACATTTAAATTG
Source organism: Ascaphus truei (assembly GCA_036426205.1). Taxonomy (NCBI): domain Eukaryota; kingdom Metazoa; phylum Chordata; class Amphibia; order Anura; family Ascaphidae; genus Ascaphus; species Ascaphus truei. Next base: position 8,794,135 of record CM071588.1, on the reverse strand, counting down.
ATTGCCAGGGGAGAGCGCAGGGCCTCTGGGAGTGCCACTTACCTTCTCTCCAGAGCCGCGAGCTTCTCCTCCTGCTTCGCCTCTTCGGTATCTTCTGCTTGTGACACCGCAACGTCACGACAACGCGTGCAGATAAGGAGCACGAGGAGATGCAGGAGAACGTACAAGGCCTCACACTCTCTCCCCCCCGGCACCGAGCCCCGCCAAACTCCCAGTCTGCCCTGGGCATTATCATGCCTTCTGAAATATAGCCTTAACCCTTTCAGTGCCCTTACGACGTATCTGGCAAGTCAGAGGTCCCATTGACATACCGGGTACGTCATCGAGGAAATGCTCATTCTCGAGGGGATGGTCAACCCGGTCGAAATGGAAGTGGAGCCCCCTCCAGTTCCACGAATGGCCACTAGGGGTCTGTGGCCATGTGGTCGCTGCCAGGCCTCCGGCATGGAAAAGACTAAACACAGTGGGCTGCATTCTGTATGCAAGTCACTGCATTATACAGCAACCAGATGGTCCTGGACATGATACAGAGATATAATGAGTCCCTAATAGGAACACTGTCTTGTTTGGTGGACCCCGGATGGGGTCATATTCAAAATATTCACCCTGGAGACTGTTTGCGTTGTGTGAACATGGTCAGAAGATTTTGCACATACTTGAAATAGATGAATTGCCCACAAGTCCGACTGGTGGCAGGAAAAAAAACATGACCTGTTTGTTTGAGACTTCCCCTGCCGTGTTTGGGCCAATGAAAGTGCTTGTTACAAGATGGAGCAAACAAGTGGGTATAAGAAGTGAAGGAGAATGACCTTTAGCCTCTGCCCAGGCCTATCTAACCTAGGAGCGGTGAGCTGCTGTGTGCCGAGCTTCATGGAGCGGAGGAGCATTGGGAGTTACGGGGACGACAGAGCCTGACTGCAGTTCACAGCGAGAACTTTAGAACTCTACACTGCAGCTTTGCATGCTGCTTTCCAATCACCATCCTTTGGGAGCAGCGCACTAGTGTAACAGTGGGGCTAGTGCAACAAGAACTGCCTGAACTGTGAGCGCCTGTCTTTCTAGTACCGTTAGATAGATTAAAGCCTGTTACTGTTACAGTCACAATTGGGTTCTTCCTGGGGAACTGTGTGCATCATTACTAGGACTTTGGTATACGGATAACATTGTGGATCGTGTTGCAACTTCCTACCAACCCGCAGGAACTACAAGATTTGGCAGCTATACTGGACTCCCGAAAGGGGGAGGAGAACACCAGTAACTACAACGGTAAGTACAGGCATACCCTGCTTTAAGGACACTCGCGAGTAAGGACATATCGCCCAATAGGCAAACGGCAGCTCACGCATGCGCCTGTCAGCACGTCCCAAAAAGCAATACCGGCTCCCTACCTGTACCGAAGCTGTGCGCAAGCGGGGAGACGATAGAGCCTGTTACACATGTGTTATTTACATCAGTTACGCACGTATATGACTATTGCAGTACAGTACATGCATCGATAAGTGGGGAAAAAGGTAGTGCTTCACTTTAAGTACATTTTTGCTTTACATACATGCTCCGGTCCCATTGCGTACGCAAATGCGGGGTATGCCTGTATATCGGGTACCGAATGGGTGCGATGTAGCTCCAGAGTTCCCCCCGTGGTTCAAATCATGAAAAGAAATGTAGGTAAGGAAAAAGCTTGCAGCCGTGATTGCTGTTTAAAGACTTTGTGTACAGATAATGAGAAGTTGTTGATAACACCAGGTACTGGGATACTTTGTTACTAGAAGCTACAAGCTTATCTAGAACACAAGGTTAGGGGTTGTATGTGCTTGGAAGCTACGGGTTGATCTCGAACCATAGAGTACACTTTACATTGTTAGAACTTAAGCTACGAGCCACGCAAAATCCAGGGTTCAACTTTAAGTTACCAAAAGTCATGGACTGATCCAGAAACCAAGGTTCAACTTGACATTATTAAAGCTATGGGTTAAGCCAAAACCCAAGGAAAAACATGTCAACTCTCTCTGAGAGTCCCGGATGTAGAGTCAGTCCCACTGATATCTAGCATCAGCGTCTCAGACTTCAATGGAGTTTCCCTTATAAAAATCCATTTAAATTCATGAAAACACCATTATTTGGTCCACAGCTCCTAAATGGTCTTTGGTGTTTCACATCTCTGCTTCATTCCTTTCTTAAGTGAATGGCACTGAGTAAACAATGGCACTGAGTTTGAATAAGGGGAACCTGGTTCAATTCCCAGTGTCGGCTCCTGGTGACATTGGGCAAATCACTTTATCTCCCTGTGCCTCGGGCACCAAAATCATAGATTGTAAACTCTACGGGGCAGGGATTATGTCTGTAACATCCCTATGTGCAACGTACGACGCGCTATACTGTAAAAGCACGTTGAGTCCCATTGGGAGAAAGTACTATAAAGCTACTATTATTAATAATATCCACAGAATTGTCATTAGAGGGCAGTAAATGACGTGAAAAACCAAATAAGTTTTGAGTGTGGTTTTGAATAAAGTTATACTGTATCTTAGAAGACATGCTGAAGTAATCAGTAATGGGCAGTAGGATAGAAAATTAGCACTGTATTTGCCACTTGGCCATCGTTTATCATTATAAAACGAACAGCAAAAGCAAAAAACACATGAATGCATCAGCATATTTCCAATGGATCCCCCACAACTGCTTCATGAACCCCCACAGTCATGTCATACAGCGATTAAATTGCAGGCAAGGATTCTGGGTAACAAGCACGCACACGAGCACACCAAAATAACCTTTTAGAATGTACAGGTACTGTAGAACTGAAGAAATGATTGCGATATGGTGGTGGTCGAAGTCGGACACTACTCTTCTTCAATGAGGAAGTAAGAAGTCCTACAAAGCATAGCCCAGCCAGTTCCGAGGCAAAGTAGTTTAGGCAAGGACTCTCATATAAATAGAGATTAAAACTACTTACAACAGAGGGCTTTCTGAACCGGTCAGCTCTTGCTCTGAAATAAGCATCATCGAACGAGGAGTGACTCCCTTTCAGCTTTTCCGAGAGGTTTCGGTACAGGCGTTTGGCTGCATTTGGGGAAGACGGAGCGCTAGTCTTTCTCGGCTGGCAAAGGTGTAGATTCTGCATCGGCTGTGTCATCTTCGCATGCAAAATCCTAGGGAGGGAATGAAAAAGAGTTGTTAGTTCATATCTCAACCAGTGTTAGTCAGGGATTACATTCATTTTTACATACAGTAGCACCCCTCGTAAATGAAATATTACATTATATGCATACAAGTAATGGCTGTGAAATACCAGTGATACAAGATAGGGATAAGTGCAGCAGAGTAAAACTAAATATTGTAACCTGATAAATCTTGCTTCTTAGAGTACAGTATACATACAGTATAGCAGGTTTTGTTGTGCATCTGTGAATGACATGTCTATTAAAGCTGCAGTTCAAGCAACATCCTATATGTGTTTTAAAAAAACAAATAAATCAGTTCTGTACTATGAGAAAATACTTGTAGCATTTAAAAAAAATCAATTTTAAAGACATTTTTTATGTATTTTAATTTAACAAGCATTTTTGTTCCTATAGCAACCATATACAAAGTCACATCCCCTTCCCCTTCTGAAACATCATCACCTTTTGGAGCCCTGCCCACTCTCTAGCAGTGAACCAATTGAATCTAGTGCCTGCCTGGTCACATGATCTTCCGCACAGAACGTTGGCTGTCAGTGCAGCAGAAGAGGACCCAAGATGCATTTAGTGACCCCCGAGCCGAATCTTCAGCGATCGACCAGCAATTTAGCAAATCCCTTGTCAGTGTGCAGATTGTGTTGATGCATATATTGAACTTTTGTTTAAACGACATCTTGAACTGCTTGTTTTAGACATCTCTCTCTCTCTCCAACAGGTCAGGTTTTCAGGATATCCAAGCTTCAGCACAGGTGACTCAATCAGTCCCTACATCAGCACGGTGGCTCAATCAGTGGCTCAGTCGAAGACTGAGCCTCTGATTGAGTCACCTGTGATGAAACTGGGATATCCCGAAAACCAGACCTGTTGGGAGGCTTCAGGACTAGATTGGAGCTGCCCTGTTCTAATAAATCAGATGCCTTTTTTACACCAGTCAGGGGCGTTTAATAACAACCCAGTGAAACGCGCGGATATGAGAGCGATACAGAGGTTATTTATTATGATAATAGATACAGACAATCCCACTTTTGTTTCTTTACGATGGTTTGCGCTGGCTTTGCTATTGCTTGATGTATCATGCTAATGATGAACTGAAGTAACTGTCTTTCTTAGACAGATTAAATCACCCTTAAAGGAGCAATTCAAGCAATATCCTACATGTGCTGTTTTTTTTTAAATAAATTAGCTCTGTAGTATTAGATAGAACGTACTGCATTAAAAAAAAAAGAATTAAACTCTTTATGCCATTTTTAATGAGTGTTAATATACTGAGCATCCTTTGATTTCTATAGCAGGCTTTAGCCCACCTCCCCAGCAGTGCAAGATCTTTGTAACACTTTCCTGTTTGTGATAATTTGCGGCCAATGTTCCCAGCAGTTTGAGTTGCAAACTGTAACAATAGTTAATGTTACCTTAGTAATATAAGAATACATTGTAGCCGCTGAGCACACTGGCTGAAGGATTGATTGAAGCTGAAAGACAGTCATTACGTGACCCCGGGGGAAGCAGGATCTTTGCCAAATTGATCATGGCCGAACGAATCAATCGGCAGCTTAGGTCATTTGTTTTCATTACAGGAAATGATGCCTACAGGGCTTGTTTGATGCACCTGGTGCATTATGGGCACTTGCTAGTTTTCAGCCCGATCCAAACGAAAGTAGAACCCCCCCTCCTCCCCCCCGCGGCCTACGTTGTGTGATCGCTCCAGGGTTGGTCACATGACCCGGAAGTGCCGGTGGCAGCCCAAGGCACCGTTGGGGTTAAAGTATCTCCTTATTCCTAGCGTCTGGAAAACGACTGTGGCAGGAACACTGGATTCCAACATGTCAGCTATTCGGCGATGACACCGCTGATACTTTGTAAACGTCGGGAACTTGGCTAAGCTAACAATTGAAATCACTGACCAACAGTCTCATCACCAAATCCCTTTGATAAAGACTGTGAGAACCCTCCAAACCATTTGTCTACAGTGGAAATGTATAAATGCTGAAAACGTTTTTTTTTTTAATTATTTTTTTCCCTTAAGGGTGTCAATCAGCTGCATTTAACCCTTACGTCCCTGAAATAATATACTGTAAGGTGCCAAAACTTGCCCCGCAAAATAATCCCGCTCTATATATATTAATCAGGCATCCATGTTGCAAATGGGATTTTGCTTTCAATTCTGCTGTGGGTGTTTGACTTTTATTAAACAGAAAGGAAATCCATTTTGAAAACCAAAATAAAATTTTCCTTTGGTAAATATGGTGTTATCGGTAACTTTATTGCCCCCCAGTTTGGCAGACGAGAGAGCCTTTTAAAGCTGCAGTTTTTTTTACAAATATATATTTTTTTCCCCCCTTCAATATGGGCATCAATACAATCCGCACACTAACTAGTGATTAGCTAAGCTGCAGATCGATCTGTTCTCCTGTAATCGATCGCTGGCTCGGGGCTATTTAATTCAGTTCTTGCACAGCATTGTGGGCAATGTAGTTCCTTGAATATGATTGACTCGGCAGTTACTAGATACAATTGGTGCACTGCCAGAGAGAGGGCGGGGCTCAAGAACCAGAGCCTGTCAGAAGGGGACGGGGGCTGTGACTTTGGAAATGCTTCCTACATTAGAAACAGTAAAAATGTCTTTAAAACATTCTTTACATTTTTTTCATAGTACAGGCCGATTTCAAGCATTCACCCGGTTGCTGAGAGAAGAAGTGCAGGTGTGTGTGTGTATGTGTGCATATATAGATATGATGCATGTATGGGGTGTATGCATATATAGATATGGTGCATGTATGGGGTGTGTGCATATATAGATATGATGCATGTATGGGGTGTGTGCATAGATATGATGCATGTATGGGGTGTGTGTATAGATATGTTCCATGTATGGGGTGTGTGTATAGATATGATGCATGTATGGGGTGTGTGTATAGATATGATGCATGTATGGGGTGTATGTATAGATATGTTCCATGTATGGGGTGTGTGTATAGATATGTTCCATGTATGGGGTGTGTGTATAGATATGATGCATGTATGGGGTGGGTGTGCACATATATAGATATTATGCATGTACAGTATGGTGGGTGTATGTGTGTATATATTGTGACAGAAACCAGGGGATGGTAATAAATTCCATATATAGGGCTCCCAGTAACTGAACAAGTTTTCTATCACTGTTTGGCCTGGGTGCAGCCTTATAATACATGCACTCCATCCCCACAGTTTTGGCAAGCGCTGGAACTGAGGGATGAGAGATCCAGACCAGAGTTTGTCTGCTGCCTGATTTCTGTCACCTGTCATGCTAATTGAACTCAGGTATGTAGCAACTTATTTCCTGTTTCCTCCTCTCCCCAAGCCTGAGAGCAGGAAGGCTGCTGGAAGCAGAGAGGGAATAAGCCTCTCCCCAACAGGTTAAATGTTTCTGTTCCTTTTTGTCTCTAACCCCTAAAGTACCTTTTTGTTGTTGGAAGTGGAAAAGCCACTTCCACCCTAGTTAGGGAAAATCTAAGTTAATTATCGCTGAGGTGAGCAGCTTTTTTGTTGACGTGGTTCTGTTGTTGTATATGCCCGGTGGCATCTCAGTGCCTGGACTGAATAAAACCAGGCATAGCCTGCTTAAAGGAACATACGTGACACCTCATCATTTAACCTACCCTAAAAGACCGTGTTGTCCCGGACAAACGGCGGAGCCCCGGAGTAAGCTGTCTGTCACAATATGTATATATATACAGGCCCGTTTCTAAGGTAAGTTTTACTGGTTAGGGTAGGGGGATAGTTTTAGGATAGAGGGTTAATTTAAGGTGTTTTTTTGCAGTTTGGGGTAGGGGTTCTTTCGGGTTTTCGGGCTGGGTGGGTTTGGGGCACTTAGGGTTGGGGTTTTAGGTACTTAACTGTGTGGTGGGGTTTTGGCCACTTTTAGGGTATGGGGTGCTTTTAAGTATTAGGTGTTAATGTTAGGGGGTTTTAGGGTAAGGGTTAAGGTTAGTCACTTACCTTATCGGCGGAACAGTCATGACCAAATACCCTAGACCGGTGTGTGTGTGTGTGTGTGTGTGTATGTGTATATACGTGTACAGCAGGGCCATGGGTATATGGTGGGTTCGGTTCCAAAGGCCCGCCGCATAGTGAAAATCGCTGGAAAGCGGATCCGGCGATTTTCACTTCTGCGCATGCGCGAACCGGCATTTTTTGCCGTTCTGCGCATGTGCAACCTATGGTATGCACACGCAACCTGCGGTTCTGCGCATGCGGATTTACAAAACCAACATGGCGGCCCCCTTCTCGTTGCCGCCGTATCAGCGGATCGCCGAGAAGCGGGGCCCTGGTGTATGTATATATAATAGTAATAGCATGTTATTGTATAGCGCTGCTAGTTTTACATAGCGTTTACCAGAGACATTTTCAGACACAAGGTCCCGCCTGAGAGCTTACAATCTATGTTTTTGGTGCCTGAGGCACAGGGAGATAAAGTGACTTGCCCAAGGTCACGAATTGAACCAGACTCCCCTGCAGCAATCTCAGTGTCAGTCAGTGACTTTACTCACTGAGCCGCTCCTTCTCCCTATATCTACTATATATTTGTGAAAGCACTGTATGTCTGCGTCCAGGCGGCAATCTCATTGGTCCCTTGGCCGCCCGCCCCCGCACATCCTCTCATTGGGCTCAACAACTCACATCCACCCCGCCGGCCCCCCCACACCTGCTCATTGCCTGAGGCGGAGTGACGGGCCAAAGGTCCAAAAAAAAAAAAAAAAACACACACACCCACACCTCTGTCCCTCCCCCCCCCATCCCCCCATCACACTCACCCTCCCCCCCCCCTCCCGTCCCCTCCCGCCCCTCTCCGGCGGTGCACTGCTCCCCATACGTCCCGGCTCCACTCCCTCCCCAATCACCTTGCTTTTATTTTTTGCCCGCTCCCCCAAAGACGTCTCCCCAGCCATCCTCTTCCACTCCCTCCCCACCTCTAGTACCCCTCCTGTCCCGTCCCCTCTCGTCCTCCCTCTCCACTCCTTGAAATTCTCCCATCGTCCCAATCCACCTCCCTCACCGGCCCCTCCCTCCAACGTAATCATCCCTCCCCTCTCCCCGGCCCAGTCCCGTCCGCCTCCCTCGCCTCTCCCCTCCTCCTCCCCTCCCTCGCCTCTCCCCTACCCATCCCTCACCGCGTCCCGTCCAAGAACACACCCGAGCTAAAAGGGGCAACACCGCCAGTCCTGTCAACCTCTTCCCCTCCCTCCCTCCGTCGCGGTCCCTCGACGCCGACGCTCGGGTCCCCTACCCAGTCCCCAGTTCTCGGAGTCCCCGGGATCTCCCTCGCGCCATCTCCTGCTCCCATCCGGCCCCCCCCCCTCCTCCCTCTCCATTCCCTCCCCTGCGGGAACAGGCAGGCTGCCACGCGGCGCGTAGGATGGCGGGACACCTCCTCCCTCCGCGCTCCATTCCCTGGCGGACCCCTTCCTCCTGCGCTCCATTCCCTCCCGCTCCCTTCCCTCCCCTCCATTCCCCCCTCCACGCTTCCATTACTCCTGCTCCATTCCCTCGTGCTCCATTCCCTCCCGCTCGCCTCCCTCTCCACTCCCTCCCGCGTGGGGACCACTCTTTGCCCCCTCGGGCGCGTAAGATGGCGGACCCCCTTCCTTCCCTCCCTCGCGGCGCCGAGTGAGAAGATGCGGCGGCCGGAAGTACACGTAGGAGTCGCGTGTGCGCTCCCCCACCTTCGGCGTCCGCACGGAACTGAGAAAGGGCGGCATCACGGTGACTGAAGACGTGTGTGTGTGTGGACTTTGTGTGTGTGTGTGACTGGTTTGACTGAGTGTTGTGCGCCACTGGCCCCCCCTCCTGTCCACTGCCCCCCCCTCCTGTACACAGCCCCCCCCTCCTGTCCACTGCCCCCTGCCACCCCTCTCCGGTCAACACTGCCTTCCTACTGCCCCCCCTCTCCTGTCCACCTGCCCCCCTTCCTTTCCGTCACTGGCCCCCGTCTCCTCCCCTGTCCACTGCCCCGCTCCTCCTTTCCCACATGTCCCGCACCATCCTTTCGCACTTCCCCCGCCCCTCCCTGTCCACCTGGTCCCCCCTACCTGTGCCCCAATTTCCGCCCCCCTTTCCACTGTGCCCACCTCTCCCCGCCCTCCTTTCCCCTGTCGCCCCCTACCTTTCCCCTTTCCGCGGCGCCCACCTCCTCGCTGTCCTACACACGTTTCCCACCGGCCTCCTGTCAGCCCTTTCCCCTCCCTTTACCACAACGCGCAATTCAGCCGCCAAATCCGCCCAAAGTTCGCAACCCGAAATTCCCCCCAGGGTCACCCACCACGCTCCCCTTTCCCTCGAAAAGTTCCTAGCCCGCGAAGAGGGTAGAAGAACCCTTTGAAAATAAGATAGGCGCTCGGCCGAGAATATTCCCCTCCTTTCCCCGCTTTTTCCCGCCAAAAAGGGGAACGAAAAGCAAAGGGTCAATATGGACATCCGCTCGCCTTTCCCCTGGTCCCACGAGCCGTAGCGTGGATGGCTTAATCACCCTTTCGCCCCGCTGCCAGGCCTCCTTTAGCACCAGCGCCTCACACCATGAAGACCGCTCTCCTTTCCCCTTCCCCTCCAACCGTCCGTTCCCCACTTACCCCCCGGCCCTACCTTTCTCCACTTGTCCAAGCCCCCCAAGGCACCTCCTTCCACTGTCCCCCCCCCAATTCCCTGTCCACTGTCCGTTCCCCCCTCCTGTCCGACTGTCCGTCCCCCCCTCCTGTCCACTGTCCGATCCCCCCCTCTCCTGTTCCACTGTCCGTCCCCCCCCCCTCCTGTCCACTGTCGTCCCCCCCCGTCCTGTCCACTGTCCGTTCCCCCTCCCCCCCCAGTGCCACACCCCTCTCCTTTCCACGTTTCCGTCACCCGCCCCTCCCGTTCCCCTTTCCTACCGCGCCCCCCTCCTGTCAACTGTCCGGCCCCCCCCCTCCTGTCCACTGTCCGTCCCCCCCCTCCTTTCCACTTCCGTTGCCCCCCCCCCCAAGAAGAAAAAACTCCTGTCCCACTGTCCGTCCTCGCGTGGCCCCCCCCTCCTTTCCACATTTCCGGTAACCCCCCCCTCGTTGTCCCCCTTTCCTTCCCCCCCCCTCCTGTCCACTGTCCGTCCCCCCCTCCTGTCCACTGTCCGTCCCCCCCCCTCCTGTCCACTGTCCCCGTGTCAGAGTTCCAGTCCCTCTATCCTTTCCACTTTGCCTTTGGACGGGCCGTCCCCTTCGCTTTACCCAACTTTCCTATTCCTTTTGGAGAAAAGGCCGTCCGCCGTCACTTTACCCCTTTTCCTTGACCGTCCCCGATGGACAAATCCTTTCCCACTTTCCTGAGCCTAACCCCAAATCCATTATCCCCTTTCGCGTAAAGAGAAGGGTTAGACGGTTCTCATTACCGACCACTCTAGATCCAAATAATCAGACCCCGCCGTCCCTCCTTTCCTCCTTTCTCTTCTACCTAGTACAACCACCCCTCCTTTGCTCCTTTCCCACAATGAATCCGCCAGGAGGGGGGCCCTCTGTCACTGTTTCGTCCCCACCCCTCCTGTCCACTGTTCTCTTTCGTCCTCCCCCCCCTCCTGTCCCACTGTTTTCGTGTCGTTTTCGTCCCCCCCCTCCGTCCACTGTTCGTTCCCCCCCCCTCCTGTCCATGTTCCGTCTCGCACCCCTCCCCTCCTGTACACTGTTCCTTGGTCCCCCCCCCCCCTCCTTTCCACTCTGTTTTCTGGGATTCGTCCCTCCCCTCTGGGATAACGGAAGAGAGGGATAGAGAAGGGAGCGGTAAATTTAAAACTTCACTCATGGCTAACTCCGCTGTCCTCCCTCCACTCCCCCTCGTCCTCTCAGGGCTCAATACACACCAATCCGGATCATCGTCTCCAAAACTCACCTCTCTCCTGGATCTCTCGTCTCGCTTCCGCCGCGCTAGCTCCCCCCCTTTCGCTCACACTAGCCCCAAATCCCCCCCGTCCCGTCTGCCACCCTTCTGTTATAAGCCTACAAGTGACTTCTTCCCGCGTCTCCTCCTCTGTCTGGCTCCCTTACATGTCCCATCAGCACCGCCCTTCCTCGCCCTCTCGAGGCGCCCGAGTGAGAATATGGCGGCGGCCTGAAGTACAGGTAGTGGGAGTGTCGCGTGTGTGTCCCTCCCCCCCATTTCCATTTCCACCCCCCCCCCCCCCCCCGTTTCCCTTTCCCCCACTTCCCCTGCTTCGTCCGCCCCCCCCTCCTTTCTCCGTTCTTCACTGTTCTAGGCCCCCCGGCCTTCTTTTTCGGGGCTAGTTCGTTTTCCGGTTTTCCCCCCCACCATCCCAGAGCACGCTGTCCGTAAACGGCTCAACTCCCCGGGAGCAGGACGGATGGCGCGGGATTTTAAATACCTTAAGTCCTTTGTTCCAGCCTTAGTCTTTGATGTTTGTGGCGTATTCCCTCTTATGGGTGGTCACTCTCGCGCCCCGTTTCACTAGGCCCACTATCTTCATTCCTTCTTCCAATTTTCTTGACCTCCTGTGTTCTTCCTCACCTATCCTTATGCTCCATACCTAACGCCTCCCCCTTGCCTTTGGCCGTAACAACGGAGGGCCCCCCGATCCGCCCCCACCTGCCGTTTGACGACCCTCCCAATGCTTTTGACGACCCTGCCTTTGCTTTTTTGATGACGGCCCCCCGCCCGGTTTCAGACGCCCCCCTTCCCGTCCGGCCAACGGCCGGGTATACACCGCACTCTCCTGCTCCATCACACTCCCCTCGCCCTCTCTCACTCCCCACGTGGCCTTTCAACTCCCCTCCTGCGCGTCCACTCCGAGTATACACAACCCACCCCACACACTGACTGGCCACGTTCTGTCTGAACGCACGGCACACAACGCCCCCTGGTCGCCACAACCACACCCCCTTACACCCCTGGTCAGCACACCACCCTGACGCATCGCACAACACCACTGCTGACACAAACACTTACACTGCGCACAACGCCACACAACGCACACTAACTGACGCGCACCACCACCACCACCGCCCACACCACACTTACTGACCCACGTTACGCACACTGACCTGGCGCACACACACACCACACACACTGACTGACACACACCACACTGACTGACTACAAACCCAAGCTGGAAACAAAAAACTGACTGACTGCCTGACTTACCACAGACAACCCAGGACTTACGACACACACACACACTGACTGACTGGACACACACCCACTTACTTACTGACAACACCAACACACACTGACTGACGTTAACTGACAACACACACACCCATCACACACTTGACTGACACACACCTGACTGACTGACACACACACCACACACTGACTTACACACAGCGACACACCTTCCGACTTTGTACAACACACAACACACACTGACTTGCCAACAACTACACAGCACTGACTGGACTTTTGACTGACTGCCCCTCACCACACTGACTGACTGAACACAGCACACACACTGACTGACTGACCACACACACACACACACACACTGACTGACAACAACACTTACTGACTGACACGACACACAACACACCACTGACTCCACATACACACACTGACTTGACACACACACACAGCACTGAATGACACAACCCACCTGACTGACCCACACACACACTGACTGACACCCACACACACACTGATCTGACACAACACACACACTGACTGACACAACACAGCACCTGCCGACACACCCACACACACACTGACTCCACACCCACACAACTGACTGACACACACACACACTGACTGACCAACCACACCCACACTGACTACACACCACACACTGATCGACACCACACCACAATGACGGACACAACACACTGACTGACACTACACCACAACACTGACTTACTCGTACACAACTACCTACGATCCCGGACGACACAACAAACTGACGTGACTGACCCTACAAACACACTGACTGACATCCGACACAACTTACATGACTGACACGCGCACACACTGACTGTACTGATGGCGCAACCTGACTGACTAGACCCAGCACACACTTACTGACTGACGACGCCACAACACTGGACGTGACTGTACCGCGCCAGCCCACCTGACTGACTGACGCGTCGCACACACACGGAACTGACTGACGCGCGCACACACACTGGACGGAACCGAGCGCAACACCTGACGCTGTGACGCGACACACTAACTGACGTCGCAACGACCTGACTGACGCGCGCAACACATGCTGACGTCCACACACATGAACCGTACGCACACACTGACGGTGCACCACTATGACGCACATCGCACACATGAATGGACCGCACACACTGAGACTGAACACACTGACGACACACACTGACTTGAAGCAACATGCTAACCACACTGTACTACACACACCACAGTGACTGACACACACACACTACTGACACACACACTGACTGCACACAACACTGACTGACACACCCACCATGACTAATACACGACCTACGACAACACAACGGACTGACACACACACTGACTGACACACACACTGATGACAACACTACTACCACAACACTTGAAACATGGGACCATACAAACAACCTGACGACACCCACCTGGACCTGACACACACACTGACTGACACACACACATGATGGACACACACACTGACTGACACACACACACTGACTGGACACCACACACCTGAAACTTGACACACACACTGATGACACACACACTGACAACACACAACACGACACAGCACACCAAACCACTGCTTGACACACACACACAACACCACACCACACACACAACAACACAACAACTACTGTACACAACACACACACACAACAACACACACACACCTACTTACACGACACACACACACACACCACACCCACAGACTGACACACACACACACACACACACACACACACAATCACAAACAGCACTACATACACACACACACCACACACACACACCGACCACACATGACACGACACACACCAACTACTACACCAACACGACACACCAAACAGCTTTCACAACCGACACACATCACACCACACACACACTACACACCTACTTACCACACGTCACCATGTACAACACACTACACCCACCTACTACACCACACAGCACACACACGGACTACGAACACTACACCTACACACACCACCACACACACACACACCTACTTACAAACCACACCGACTGACACACACCACTACACCACATCAACACCAACACACACCCACACTACTGACACACACACACACACAACCATCCACCGACTGTACTACACAACACACAACACAACACACACGACTCACACACACACACACACTACCACACGACTGACAACACACAACTACTACAACCACATCACCACCATAGAAACATGAAGGGATGGAACATTACCAAACATACAACACCAGACCGAATACACCCACAAACACACAAACTAACTGACAACACACTACACCACCCAAACAACAAACACACCGGACTGAACACACACAACACACACACGCACACAACACTTAACACACACACACACCCAACTACACGACACACACACACACACTACGGACTGACACACACACACGACCCATAAACCTGACACCACACACACAGCACAACCACACACAAATCCCGACAAATCAACCAACAAACCCACCTACAAAACACACACACACACCCATGACTACACACACACACAACACACCACGACTGACCCAACAACACCAACCGTACTGACACACCACACACACAGCACACACACCCTACTTACACACACATAACCCAACATTACTTTTTGTGCGTCAGTCACTCAGTCTGTTTGTGTTTCTGCGTCAGACTCACTGACGCGCGCGCACACACTGCATGAAGCTGTAAAGGAGGGAGGGGGGAGACTGGATTGATGTGAATGGGGGACAAACAGAGAGAGGGGGGAAGCTAGAGAGAGAGGAGCGGGAACATTACATCCCGGGCAACGCCGGGTCTCTCAGCTAGTATACTATAATTCTAAGTTGGATTCCGTCTGTCTGTTTGTTTGTATGGCAGAAGCATTGAAATCTCACAAACTGCATCACGGAGCACCATGAAACTTTCACTGTACATTCTGCTGCGGATTTGTACGATATTACAGTCCCCGGGCGAAGCCGGGTACAAAAGCTAGTACATACTGTCCATAATGCAGTCAGCAAATCAGGACGCAGGAGTCAGAAAATGTGGGGATTTGCTTTGAAAATTCCCACTAGTGACCATATATAAGTGTCGCAAAAACAAATGTTCCATTAATATTTCCCTAAAAAGTACACACCGAAAGAGGATTGGAGAGCAAAGTGTGCATTTAGGAAGGAGAACGTCAAAGAACATGCTAAAATAAGACTCCTTTTTGAGCAGTCTGCGGGTATGCGCATTAAATGAAAGGCTACATCAAGATAAAGGTTACATTAGGTACCCAGTTTCAACAGTTCCATACACGTTAATCTCTTGTGCTATCGCAACATACAACTGATCAATATAAGGCTAGACCTCATCAATTCCATATTTATATAGAAATATTATTTCAAAATCTTTTTGTTACGTTTTTGCTTTATAGCAGTGAAAAGGTTAACCTCCTGGAAAAAACCACAAGCCCTAGACGAGATATATGAACCAAAGCCTCAGCTGTTCCATTCGGGTCCTGCTCTTGAAACCTAGGAGGTTTAAGCATTCTTCCACCTAATTATTTCACTGAAAAAAAACCCCAAGTAAGCTTCCGCTTGTCCCGTCATGGAGACCAGTGTCAGAGCAACCACGTCCGAACCAGCTCCTTCACGTCTGACATCCGCCCTGATTGTTTATAAATAGGGGCAATGCCTTATGTCCTAAACACAGAGGTATTTGATTACAAATAACCTCTTGGGGTAATGACCCGTTGCAAACAGACAAGGACTCATCCTTCTAACACATGGCGAGAGACTGAGATAATTGGGCTTTTGTGACATGTTAACTTCCTTGTTACATCAGCGTGTGCACCAACAGAAGAATAGATTTCTACTTGAGCGACTTCCCTGGAACTAATGCGTAAAATGCATGCGATTTCAAGCACGTTCTTTGTGGTTCTGCGACGAGCCCCAGTGTAATAACTGTAACATCGCAATACTCAAAGGAGATCGTTTTTCAGGCAAAATAATCTACCCATCCCAATGGCAACGGATACCAAAATGAACTTGAATGTAAATTCCGCTTGATGGTGTGGGAATCTCTTACCATCCATGTAATTAAATACCCGGTGAGCCACCCCTCTCCCCCCCCAAAAATAAAAAAAGGATCAGATAATTAAAGTGTGACGCTGTGAATGGCGGAGAAGGAACTGGGCTTTGATCTATTCTTTTTTTTTTTTTAAGATGCCCGACTGCAAGTTCTCACAGCGTTAGATTCTCGATGCTTTGCCGTGTACTAACCGCTGTAACATTTACGTTGTCGGGGGGGGTCGGCATCACCAGCACCTCCTACAGCGATCGCATGACGCTACTGGCGCCCGGATATAAAAAATAAAATGGAGGTGGCTCAACTTCTGTTTGGATCCGGCTGTTCCTTCGGAGGAGTCAACACGGGTATGCGCTAGCAAATGTGCCGGTGACGTTCCAGCTACTCCGCGGTTCAGTGTAGTCTATTGCTGGCTTGAAAGAGCCGACCGTGAAAATATGAATAATAATGTACAGATGTAGCAGACATTGCACCCACTAACATGGTGCGATGAGCTAACCCCAATGGTAACACGTGTTATCTCCACAACGCATTGGGATATTGACCATGTTTTTGGTTGCGTTACTCCACGATAATAATGTTGACTTTATCTGTACCCTTGTAATCGGCTTCCA
Source organism: Ascaphus truei (assembly GCA_036426205.1). NCBI lineage: Eukaryota > Metazoa > Chordata > Amphibia > Anura > Ascaphidae > Ascaphus > Ascaphus truei. Next base: position 8,777,136 of record CM071588.1, on the reverse strand, counting down.
TAAAAATATTTAACACTTAGGCTACCTTTATGAAGTCTCCTGTATGTCGTGGGCCCCTAATGATGTACGGGGAACATCACGCTATTTCTGCTGGTTTCCTAGAGGGAATTCGCGCTCGCTGCTTCTTCAGAGTGCAGAACGCGGTTGGAGCACAAGTGGAACAAACTCCACTTCGGTTCACGTCATCGGTGGCCTGTCCACAACTAGATGTTACTGTAGCTACCCCAAATAATAACGTGATTGTGATCCCAGAAGACTTGTGGTACTTGGTCTTCCCACATCAAAAGGCTATCTGTTTTATATGGCCATGACCATGGTTCGATAGGGAGGGTACTCAACTCAAGAGGACAACCAAAAGTAAAGGAAGGATGAAATCAGAAAATGTGTTGGAGCAACGTGGAGAAGGATTGCAACCACATTACTTGGAAGATCATTGGGGAGTCCTTCACCCAGCACTGGATAGATAAGGGCTGAAGATTATATATATATATATATATATATGGGTATAGTATTAAAACACCTACAATATACCAGTTACAGTATATAATTTCAGGGTTGTACATAGAGATGGGCAAATGTGTCAAAATTCATCCCATAGTTTGCCATATTCAATTTGCAGACGAATATTGGCCAAGATTTTGATGAAATGGTTGACATTCTGCCTGCGGCCACTATTCACACGAGAGAGGAGAGGAGAGGGGAGGAGAGGGGAGGAGAGGAGAGGGGAGGGGAGGAGAGGGGCGGAGAAGAGAGACCCTCAGACTCTTCAAACAACACATGGAGAGACACCTGTTCACCAAAAATGGGTACCCTTGAGTCACCCTGGGAAATATGCTTCTGAGTCTTTTGCAGGGGCTAATGCAGAAAACCCCAGGTCCCATGCCACAGGTTAAGAGCAGTCCCACTACTTTTTTTCTTCATATGTAGAGTACAACTACTTTTTCAACTTACCTATTTACAATTCCACTTCTTTTTTGGGGGTAATCAAAATGGCTGCCAAATCTCAGGCCATATGAGACATGAGTGTATGCTATACGGTGGAGGGTTTTTAGTCACCTTTTCACCCACCATAACCTAAATGATGTGTGGTGAAGACCTACTCATGTCTCAAATGGCAAAGCCAGTACAACCAACCTCACACTGATGAGACCCACAAGGTTGAAACAGTCTGTCTGTGAGTAAGTTTATTGGCTTTGCATCTCATCCCAGGCTATGTTTAAAAGCTGTGTTTAAAACAGCAAGCGTTGACTTAAGGGTTCCATGTAATAATGGTTTTGAGACAAAAGGTGGCATTGTGTGCTCATTTGCATGTCATTTCCCAGAATCCCTTGCTGCAGTGGATGCACTGTATGCTAATTGATAATGGCAAAAAGCAGGGTTGCAGACCTGTCTAACACATGTGAATGAGCTCACACGTAAACACACACACACACACACACACACACACACACACACACACACACACCCTTCACCATATAGCAAATAAAACATCACTTGTGAGCACTTTCACATTGCAGACCCGTCTAAGACATATAATGAGCACACAGTAATATTTCCATTTTTTTATATATATAAATAAATATATATTTCCTGCAATCAGAATCCGTTCTCATCCCCGCCCTCCCTCTTTCTTACGATCTGCTGGTGTTCGGTGACATGCAGTGTAGTGATGTTGCTAAGCAACCCGATTTTAATGAATGGCACGGCTAGGGATGTGACCTCCCCCCCCCGCAGCCAAACCTGGAGACCCACGTGTTTACTATGGAGAGCCCCCCCCCTCCCCCGGGGGGATGCTAAAGGGATGAATGAATTGGACGAATAGAATTCCGATCAGGACCCAGGGCTTATAACATTGATCTGCGATATGTGTGGGCAAATGTATCCAGACACAGATAAAATCGAAGTATCACGGCCAAATTGGTGCCTTTAGATCATCCCTTCCTTTCTGATGAGCCAATGGAGAATTGTATTTGGGAAGATGAAGTTCTGTGAGTTTCCAACGAGCCTGCGGTATAATAATGTTTTATGGCTATAGAAAGGGATCGGAATATTTTCACACTGCAGTGGAATCTGACAAATTACTCCCACTGATCCACCGAACAGTGGGTTGGTTATTAATAATATAGGGGGCATTTAATTAAGTCATATATAGAAGGGCTGTGATAAGGTTAAGAGTGAACATGGGTACACATTCAGGTGACAAAAAAAACATTATTATTAGGGCAGCAAAGTGGTTACAATTCAAACATTAAAGTTTTTTTTGTATACAGTTTTAGTTCCTTCTAGATATAATATAGATATATAGATATATATATAGATATATAGATATAGATATATACAGCTCAACCCCGTTACAACACGAATCCGCTTATAACGCGATGTGAGCGTGGCTCCCAATCTTCGTATGTATGATTACTTTACAACACGATTATTGGTGTCTTAAACACTTTATTGTACAATGCATACAATTGTACATTATTTCTAACGCGATCCGCTTATAACGCGATGTGATTCTTTGGACCCCAAGCACAGCGTTATAAGGGGGTTGAGCTGAATATATATATCTAACGGAAATAGCCATGTTAGTTCAGTTACGATAGTGCAGATCTACAGTACATCTCTGTTGTTTTTTTCCCTGCTCTCCCACACACTGTTTTAGCCATAGATTCCTTTGCTGACCTGTGGAAAAGGTATCACCTAATTCATTTATTCTGCACTATATATATATTAGCCATTGAACCCTTTGTATATCAGTATTGCTTGACCTGAAGAAGAGAGGATAACTCCCGAAAGCTTGTCCTATGACATAAATTGTTAGTCAAATAAAAAAGGTATCACCGAATACTGAAGAACTCATTTATTCTGCACTATCGCAACTGGACTAACACGGCTATTTTCTGCTTTATATATATCTATATATATATTTCTCAAACCGTTGTATGCCTGTCTGTCTGTCTGTCCTGTGTCTCCCTGTCCCTAGGGGCAATCACATTGGACCTTTGGCCCGTCACTCCGCCTCAGGCCAATGAGATGGCTCCCTTGGCCTGCCCGCCCCCGCACACCTCTCATTGGCCTGAGGCAGAGTGACGGGCCAAAGGACACACACACACACACACACTCTCACTCCCTCTCCCCCCCCCTGTACCCTCTGTCTTCCCCCCCCTTCCCATCACGTGCGCCGCCCTGCACCGGCTCCCAAAATACTTGGAATCCCAGTGGAAATCACAAACGGCTTTGTATTTAGAGTTTTAAGTAAATGCAATCAGGCAGGTTCCAAAAAAACCCTGTTTTTATTTCAAAACATTCTAAGTTAAAGGATTTTTTTTTTTTTGGGATGCCATCGACGGTTTGTATGGCAATCCCCTGCAGCCATTTTACTCTATCCCTGGGTCTCTGTGTTTTCAGGTCTTGGTATCTCAGGTAGGGGAAAAGCACAGTAATATAATAATACAAAATTAGGTTCAAGTGAGCCACATACGCAGTTTTAAGGTTTTTACGAGCGTTTTAAGGTTTTTACGAGCATTAGAACTCAAGATTCCAGACGTGTCGACTCTCACTAATTTCCTGCGAGTCTCACTGATTTCCTGCGAGTCTCACTGATTTCCGGTGCATCTCACTGTTTTCCTGTGGGTCTCACTGATTTCCTGCGTGTCTCACTGATTGCCTGCGCGTCCCGCTCATTTCCTGCGAGTCTCTCTGATTTCCTGCACGTCTCAATGATTTCCTGAGTCTCAGGCCCGCTGGCGCTTTTCGCTTGGCGCGCTTACCTTAACAAATGTGGATTGGCACATCCCCTCTCCCGCTGTGCGCGCGCTCATGTGCGTGCACCCACGCTCTCCCAAGCGATGTGCTTGGAGAGACAAGGGAGATACTTTCGTGCTGAGAGCAGGGTCACATGACCCTGCCCTGACCAATAGGAAGAGAGGGTGTGTTCTAATTACGCACCAACCGCAACATTACATTTTTAGCGGAGGGGGAGCAGAGAGAAGTGGAAGGTGAAAGGGGGGGTGGCAAACGGAGTGGTGTGGTGTGGCAAACAGAGTGGTATGGTGTGGCAAACGGAGTGGTGTGGGGGGGGGGTGGCAAATGGAGTGGTGTGGTGTGGGGGGTGGCGTGGCTTAGGTTTGCAAAGTTGCATCTGAACAAACCACAAGACTTCTGGAACAATGTCCTTTGGACAAACGAGACCAAAGTGGGGATGTTTGGCCATAATGCACAGCGCCATGGTTGGTGAAACCCAAACACAGCTTATCAGCACAAACACCTCATACCAACTGTCAAGCACGGTGGTGGAGGGGTGATGATTTGGGCTTATTTTGCAGCCACAGGACCTGGGAACCTTGCAGTCATTGAGTCGACCATGAACTCCTCTGTATACCAAAGTATTCTAGAGTCAAATGTGAGACCATCTGTCCGACAGCTAAAGCTTGGCCGAAATTGGGTCATGCAAAAGGACAATGATCCCAAGCACACCAGCAAATGTACAACAGAATGGCTGAAAAAGAAAAGAATCAAGGCGTTGCAATGGCCCAGTCAAAGTCCAGACCTCAACCCGATTGAAATGCTGTGGTTAGACCTTAAGAGAGCTGTGCATAAACAAATGCCCACACCCCTCAATGAACTGAAGCAACGTTGTAAAGAAGAGTGGGCCAAAATTCCTCCACAACGATGTGAGAAACTGATGAAGTAATCATTTTCTGTATGACTTTAAGTTATTGCTGCTAAAGGTGGTTCTACAAGCTATTGAATCATAAGGTGTGCTTAGTTTTTCACACATGGCTTCTCTATTTTGGCTTTATTTTTATTAAATAAATCATGACACGGTGTGATATGTCATGTGTTGTTGTTCATCTGACGTTGTATTTACCTAATTTTAAGACCTGCTAAGGAACAGATGATTGTTATGTCCTGATATGTAAAACCATAGAATTCAAAGAGGGTGTACTTACTTTTTCACACCGCTGTATATACAATTATTGGTCATTATGTAGCCCTGTCCCTTTAATGAACCCTTAGGCATACAGTACTGTCCTTAAAATCTAATGGTTATACTGCATTTAAATGTGTCAAGCGGTCACTACAGGATTTTTACATACAGTATCCACAGTGAAATGCCCCCGTTATTAAAGCTGCAGGTCAAGCTGCCATTTTAAAATAACAATTTCCTTTCAATATAATCTGCACACTGATACTGTAAGTAATTAGCTAAATTGCCGGTTCATCCGTTCTCCTGTAAATCGATAGTTGAAGATTCGGCTCATGGGTTCTGTATATCAATGTTAGGGCTGCAGGAGATTACCCAAGATGCAAAGTTCTGTGGGGAAGATCATGTGACCAGGCAGGCACTAGATACAATTGGTGCACTGCTAGAGAGAGGGCAGGGCTCAAAAAAGGGGTGTGCCAGAGCCTGTTTCAGAAGAGGAAGGGGATATGACTTTGTAAATGGTTGCTATAGAAACAAAAATGCTTGTTACATTAGAATACATTACAAATGCTACAAGTATTTTCTCATAGTACAGAACTGATTTATTATAAAATAAAAAAAACCATACATGTAGGATATTGCTTGAACAGCAGTTAAGAACCTGCTGACATGATGCCCTTTGTCCCAGTCTCCTGGGAATGACATTTCAGTTCAGCATCGGAGCCAGAAGCTGCAATAACCTCAGCTCACAGAATCGGAAAAGAACCAGTGCAACAGGAAAAAAGCAACCCATTATCTATACCAGTCTGACTTAGCGCCATACATTAGAGGGATGATGCAGTGAGAGCACGCAGACACTCCCAGTTTTAGCAGCTGTATCATGATTTAAGATTTCTTTATCAGCGTTTCAAATTTGAAGACTTTGATACATCCCGCTACTTGTATACGTCAAGCTCCTTTTAATCATTACCTCCATGCATTGAAACTTCGCGGTGCAAATTAAAAACGCCTCTTTCTGCTCCTATTTAGTTCAAAACCCACCTTGATATCTAGACGCCCTAAGTGAAAGACTTTTGTGTGGGTTACCCTGAATCGGGTGCACAAACTGGGGGGGCGCGCAAACGGTAAGTAGGTTGCAGAGGCCCTGTGCTCTGCCCCAAGGCATTTAAATTAAATGCTGAGGGATCGCGGGCGCAGCCTCTGTGACTTACTTATCGGGATTCAGAAGCCTTGTTGTGCCGTCATGTAATGACATGACCCCGTCATGAGACGTCACCCGCAGCGTCATTTGACGCCAGTAAAAAAGTAAGGGGGGCGCGAGCACCTGGGGGAGCAGGCAGGGGGGCGCAGCTCCAAAAGTTTGCGCTCCCCTGCTCTAAACCATTAATCCCCAACCATCGAAATCTGAACTGGAAACCAGCAGCTAATGTGCGCGCTCTGCCCATGGCGGTCTCTTTTCTGTCACCCTCCTCTCTCATATCCATGGAACCATTCTTTCCTCCATGCCTCTGGAACTCACAGCATTTACCAAGTTCCAGCAGTCCCAAGGTTTAACTCCCATTTCAATTTGCACCTTCTAGACTCTACCATCCTACACAATATGCCGTTTTGTTCTCCAATGCAACTACAACACACATCACTGCGAAATGCTCAAAGAACCAGATTGGTCATCACTTGAGTCTAGGCGCAAAGTTCACCTTTCCTGTCTTGCCTTCAAATACTTTCTGGGCAAGCTACCCAGCTATCTGAACAAGCTCCTCACCCCTACCACATGCAGCACTTATCACCTTGAGATCAGACTCCAAAAGACTTCATGTTCCCAAGGTTCAGAAGTATTCCGGCCGCTCCTCCTTCTCTTACCGCGCACCCCAAAACTGGAACAGTCTACCGGAGTCTCTCACAGTCGCCAAAAGTCTAAATTCTTTCAAAACTAAGTGGTGAAAGGGGGGGGGGTGACAGGAGGTGAAGGGGGGCGGGGGTGACAGGAGGTGAAGGGGGGGTGACAGGAGGTGAAGGGGGGCGGTGACAGGAGGTGAAGGGGGGGTGGGGGGTGACAGGAGGTGAAGGGGGGGGTGACAGGAGGTGAAGGGGGGGTGACTGACAGGAGGGTGACAGGAGGTGAAGGGAAGGGAGGGGTGATAGCGGTTGACGGTGGTGGGAAAGGGGGGGTGGCGTGGGTGACATGTGGGGGAGAAAGGAGGGCGGGGGGGTGGCTGGGGGGGGGGGGGGAAAGGAGAAGGGAGGGGGGGTGCGGGGGTGAAAGAGGGGACGAGTCTAGGGGAAACGGGCGAGGGAGAGGTGGGGCGGGGGGAAAGGGGGGGGTGGGTGGCTGGGTGGACAGGGGAGTGGGGACGAAGGGAATCTGAAGGGGGGGGGCGGTGACAGGAGGTAGGAGGGGGTGACGAGTTGGAAGGGGCGCGCGGGGTAAGGGTGTGACAGGGAGGTTGAAGAGGGGGGGTGAGGAGGTGAGGGGGGTGAAGGGGGGCGGTATGAAGAGGTAAGGGGGGAGGTTAGAGTAAGGGGGGGTGGTGACAGGGAGGTGAAGGGGGGGGTCGGGGAAGGGGAGGAGGTGAAGGGGGGTGGGAGGGAGAGGGGGGTACCGGAGAGGCGGGGGGGGGCGGTGAGGGTGGGAGGGTGGTGAGAGTAGGTGGAGGGAAGGGAAGGGGGGGGGGTGAGGGGAGGTGAGATCGAAGGGGGGAGAGAAGGAGTGAAGGGGGGGGGTAGAGGGAGTGAAGGGGCCTGAAAGCGGGGATGAGGGGTGGAGACGGGAGGGTGAAGGGGGCGGGTGACAGGAGGTGAAGGGGGTGGTGACGGAGGCGGTGGGGGTGGGGACGGTGGGTGAAGGAGGGGGGGATGACGGGAGGTGACGGGAGGTGAAGGGGGGTGAGGGAGTGAAGGGGCGGGTGACGGAGGGGAAGGGGGGGTGATGGAGGGAGGGGTTGAGGCGGGTTGAGAAGGGGAGGGTTGATGGGAGGTGAAGGGGAGTGTCACTGGGTAGACAGGGGGGGGGTGAGAGGTGGGGTGGGGGCGGGAAGGGAGGGAGGGGGGGGGTTGAAGGTGGTGGGAGGTGATGAGGGAGGTGAGGGGGGAGGGTTGAGCGGGAGGCGGTTGAGGGGGGTGAAGGGGGAGGTGAAGGGGGGGGGACGGGAGTGGGAATCTTGAGGGGGTGACGGGAGGTGAAGGGTGGGGTTGACGGGAGGTGAAGGTGGGGGTGAGGGGTGCGGGGTGAAGGGGGGAGGGCGGGGGTGGAAGCGGGAGGTGAAGGGGGGGAGGGTGACAGGAGGTGAAAGGGGGGGGGGTGACGGAGGTGAAGGGGGGGGGGGTTGACAGGAGGTGAAGGAGGGAAGGGAGGGGGGGAGGGGTGGAGGGTGAGGGAGGTGTGGGGGTGAGAGGGGGGTGGGTGAGTTGATGAAGGGGTGATGGTGACGGGGAGGTGAAGGCGGGGGGTGAGGGAGGTGAAGGGGGGGGAGACGGGGAGAGTTGAAGGGGGGAGACGGGAGGGTGAAGGCGGGAGGTGAGGGAGGGTGGAGGGAGGTGAAGGGGGGTGGGGGGGTGAATGGGGGGTGACGGGTGAAGGGGGGTGAGGGAGGTGAAGGGGGGGGCGGGGACGGAGGTGCAGGGGGGGGGGGTGCGGAGGAAGGGGGGGTTGAACGGGAGGTTAGAAGGGGGGGTGAAGGGAGGTGAAGGGGGTGTGGGAAGGTGAAGGGGGGGAGTGAGGGGGAGGAAGGAAGTGGGGGGGTGCGGGGAGGTTGAAGGGAGGGGGGGTGACGGGAGGTGAAAGGGGGGTGGTTGACGGGAGGTGAAGAGGGAGGTAGACGGGAGGAGGGGGGCGGTGAGGGGGTGAAGGGGGGGGGCGGGTATGACGGGAGTGTTGAAAGGAGGGGGGGGGAAGGTGAAGGATGTGGGGGGGACGGGAGCGTGAGGGCAGGGACAACGCGATGAGGGGGGGTGATGGGAGGTGAAGGGAGGGGAGGGCGTGACGGGAAGTGAAGGGAGGGGGGGGGGGAAGGGAAGTGAGGAGGGAGCGGTGGGGGGGTGACGGGAATTATGTGAAGGAGAGGCCGGGGGGTGAACAGGAAACTGTGAAAGGAGGGGGTGGGCGGGGAACGGGAAGTGAGGGGGGGGGGGTGAAGGGAGGGCGTGGGGGGAAGGGAGGTGAAGGGGGGGGTGACGGGAGGCTGGCAGGGAAGGGAGGTGAAGGGAGGGGAAGAGGGGGGGGTTGCGTGAGAGGTGAAGGGGGGGGGTGACGGGAGGTGAAGGGGGGGGGGGCGGGGATGCGAGTCGCGGAGGTGAAGGAGGAGGGTGATAGGGGGAGGGGAAGAGTGGGAGGGGAGGGCGGACAGAGGGGAAAAGGAGGGGGAAGGGGGAGAGTGTGAAAGGGGGGCGGAAGGGAAGGGGGAGGTGAAGGGGGGGAGGATAGAGGCTAAGTGGGGGCGAGGAAGGGATGAGAAGGGCAGTGGGGGGGCTGAGGGAGGTGAGGGGGAGGGAGGTAGAGTGAACAATGTATCATGTGGCCGCTTGGTTCCACCTTCCCCCATCAGTGTCTGCCGGTTGTTATGTCCCCCCCCAAACCTGATTCGTCTGCCCCCCCACAACCTCCGTCTGTTCCACCCCAAACCTTCCGTCTGTCCCCCACCCAAACCCTTCCGTCTGTCCCCCCCCCAAACCTTCGGTCTGTCCCCCCCCCGAAAACTTCATCGTCTCTGACCCCCCCCCCCCGAAATCTTCCATCTGTGCCCCCCCAAAAACGTCCGCCCTGTTGTGGGCCGACCTCACAGTTCCGGCCGCTCCGTCACCCTCCGGCCGACCTCCATCACCCGTCCGGCCGTCCCACGTGGATCTGAGGTGGTAGGCGAGCGTGGAAAGCGTGTTGTGGCCGCTCACCATGTTGTGTCACCGGGCGTCGCTTCGACTCCCCGCCGGACTGTAAGCGGCGTTTTGTTGGGGGGGGGGAGCTTCGGGGGGGGGGGAGCTTGGAGGGCAAATGCGGGGAGGGAAACAGGGGGGCGGGGGGGGTGCTTGGCGGGGGGGGTTGTTGTGTGTGTGTGTGTGTGTGTGTGTGTGTGTGTGTGTGACGGGGGGACCGTCACTCCGCCTCAGGCCAATGAGAGGTGTGCGGGGGCGGGCGGGCCAAGGGAGCCATCTCATTGGCCTGAGGCGGAGTGACAGGCCAAAGGTCCAATGCGATTTCCCCTAGGGACAGGACAACCAGACACGCATACAACGCTTTGACAAATATATAGATAGATACCCTGTTCACTTATGTAACTATGTATTATTTGTCATCTTAACTCTATGCCCAAGACATACGTGAAAACGAGAGGTAGCTCTCACTGTATTACTTCCGGGTAAAACATTTTATAAATAAATAAAAGAGCTGTACCCACACCTATATCTCCAGCCCCTGTCTGCCCAGATACGGTTTACACTGTAAGATCACTGTGAATGCTTTGCTTATTCTATATACAGCACAGTGCAGGGGTAGCAACCTCCAGTCCTCAAGAGTTACCAACTCAATGCCCGCAGAGCCCATCAGCCACTGATTGAGTCACCTGTGCTGAAGCTGTTGAGAACTGGAGGTTGCTACCCTGCACTATACTGTATATATAGAATAAGCAAAGCATTCAACAGTGAGGTTTATATATAACTGTATATATATATATATTATATTATATATAATATATATATTATATATATATATATATATATATATAATATCTCATCTTAAAACAACTATCATTGGTATGAGATTGTAAGACTTTGCTTCTTTGTGCTGTCTCCAAGTAAAAAAGAAACTAGTGTATGTATGTGAGAATATATATATATATATATATATATATATATATAGATATTATATAGATATATATTATGTATTATTATATATATACAACACACACACGGAAAACAAGATATTATATACACACACACACACATACACACGTGAATAAACAAGTGAAAGGAATTCTTCAAGGCAACATTGCAACAGAAAGCTACTGCAGTCAAGGGGAAAAAAAATACTAACACACTGGTGTAAATAATGAATAAGTTTGTGATGAATGCTGGTGCTAACACAAGCTGCAGAGGGTGCGTCTCTGCGATGTGAACGCACAGAGCGAATCTCACACCATCTCCCACCGCTGTAAGCAGCTTCGGGTGCGAGTTGAGCATGCGGCACCATTGATACCAATCTTTTCATGTGCAAATGAGTATTTATTTTACCATTTGAAGCTTGCAGGTTGCTGTTACCCGTCACTGCAACTGAATGAAAGTATCCACGTTATATCCACAAAGTTATAGTGTGCTTGCCCACCTAATCCATGTATAACCTTTTATTTATAACCTAACCCCCCTGTTTCCTCTTACTCTTCCTTTATAGAGTGTCAGCTCCTTGGGCCAGGACCCTCCTAACCTACTGTATGTTTATTTTATTGTTTTTAGTCCTCCAACCCTGTTGTACCACGCTACGGAATATGTTGGCGCATTGTCAGCAAATAATAATAATAATGATGATAATAACATCACTAAACATTGAATAAAATGCATGTGTTTCATATGTTGTTATATTAAGATAAGCAACATGTGTGTTCCAAATATCTGCAGTCCAGTGAGGAATATTTGTACGAGCCAATGCACAGTGTGAATAACACAATACACAAGAACGGGCTAAGCAGGGTTATATAACAGCATGTAAACACATTCTCTACATAGAGAGACAAACAGCGGCTCGTTTTTTACTCACCCGTTTAAACTGTATGAAAGGGAAGTGACTGCGGGTTACAATAGTCCAGTGACTTCATTCACTAAATCATTTCGGCTCGAGCTTCTTCTGCTGGTTCAGCTCCTGAGCAAATCACCTTCTCTCTGCGCTGTGCGAACAGTCAAGAAAGGACAGCTTACTAGAGGCAAAGACTCAAGTCTCCCGACAATGCTTTTCCCTCCGAGTGTAACATCACATAGGCCACTTATACTGTTTAATGTCTCTGTTTCTCCACAGAGGAAGGCTTTTAATACAGTGGTACAGTAACTTGTCCTCAATGCCCGCAGATCCCGCCGTGGCAACCTGTGCCTATAACAATTGGTCAGCTCCGGCTTGCGAGTGACAACATGAATCACTGCACGAGTGTCAAGGCAATTGTGATTGTGGCTAGATGTCCCGCTGTCTTCATTCTACATCGCCTGTCCAGCCGTCTCCAGGTAATTAGTTAGATGGCGAATCGAGGGAAAGAGATACATCCCGGAGCTGTGCTCTTTGTCCAGCAATGCATGGCTGTGGATGAGGCACTGTTCTCGATTCCAGCGCAGAGCTTTCGAGTACAGCTGCTTCTTGCGATCCTAGCAACGCAGAGAGAGGCAGCAACCATATGCATAGCTATGGGACAATCTGCAAGATCATTTCATAGCTCCCAGCTTGATCAGATGATAACAAGTGCGAGGAACGCCAGTCCAAACTCTTTGTAGCGATGGAGAGCAAGGCGTTGCAAGCCTCTCCAGCATTAAAGGGGTTAATGCAGGCGGTTCTCAACTCCAGTCCTCAAGAACCCCCCCTTCCCCCCCCCCCAACAGGTCAGGTTTTAAGAATATCCCAGCTTCAGCAGAGGTGGATCAATCAGTAGTAACCACCAAGGTAATGAAGGGGTTAACTCCACCCGCAACCCTCCCGCAAGGCCTAAACACCCGCCACGGGCCAAATACCACCTTCACCCACTCTCTCTACCCCCAATAAACCGAGCAGTGGTACTTAACCCCTTCATTAGCTTAGCGGTCAGCCGCTAAGGTATTGAAGCTGCGTGTAAATGTATTTTTATCACATAGCATTGAAGGCGGGGGTCTCCGCCGGAGCTAGTATTAGTCAGCTCCGGAGACTCCCGGCTTCAATCCGATGCAGTAAAAATAAATGTTTTCTTCTAAGTCACAGCGTGGGATCCCATCTCGCCACCGTCGAGGTGGCACGACGAGAACCTGCGAGTTACTTGCGAGTTGCAGCCTCGATGTGTATCTCGGAATATTGATCGATATATATTTTTTTTTTAAATGGGAGTTTGAGCAATTTTTTTACCTCCTGCTACATCTGAAGACTGTATTTGTCCTGGAGAAGTACAGATTTGTCATAAGTTGTCATACCTTATTCACAAACCAACAAGAGTTCACTACACATGAGGAAGAGACCTGTGAGGTTTTCAAAGCTCTGTGGACATTAAATCGATGAAGAGCTGCCGTCTTTGTCCTATAACCATGAAACGAATCCCTTTGCTGCCAGTGGCAGAAACACTGACAAGTGAATGAGTTAAATTGAGGTTCTTTGGAAACAGTTGCGATCGTTCACAAAACCCGCCGACGTCAGACACCCAGTGGGTAAAACACTGGCCAAAATGTCAACATTCGCCAAAGAATTGTCAAACAGCCCACCACAATCTCAGAAGAAAGATAAGCAAACCGTGTCAAAGAAATGTCTGCCGAAGCCCTAGCATTTTCACACTGCTTTCAGCGTTTGCTCCACGTTTTCAGATTTGTACATGTCCCTCTTCATATTGCTTTTTCATAATGACTTTTACAAGCTTATTTACTAAAGCCCGGTAGAAGTTGTATTAGATGTGCAAAGTTTATGGCTCATTGGTTGGATTTCACCAAGGTCTGATCCACAAAAGGGTGTATGCCATGCCCCATGTCTAATTTATTAATGTCCTTCTTCAGGTGGCAAAGAAGGGTGGGGAGCCATGTTGGTCCTTTCTTCGGTGTTGGTCCTTTCTTCCGTGTTGGAACAAAGGAAGGAGAGGGAGTAGGGGGGTACGGTACCTTTTATTGGACCAACAAGTAGTTGATCTGTTACAAGCTTTCCAACCTCTCGTGGTCCTGGTTTGGGTATGGACTTTGAGAGGTTCCAAAGCTTGTAACATATCAACTACTTGTTGGTTCAATAAAAGGCATCATACCCCCTACTACCTCTCCCTCCTTTGTTACTTCTGGAAATATGATCTCCAGAACAGAACACAGTACTTTTTGGGCCCAAATTAACCAAACAGTGCTACGCTTTAGCATGCCTTTACTCCCATTCATATGAATAGCTGAGGCATGCTAAAGCGTTGTACTCGTGTTGTGGATCTGGTTAGAGATAGGCACAGCTTTTTGGTGGATTTGGCTCTGCAGCGGCGACTCTCTTTTTGCAGATTTTTTAAATTATTACTACCAATACACTCCGCGGATTCCACAGCCCGTGGACCGATTTTTTGGTCGTTTTTAATCCGCGCGGATTCATCAAAATCCGCCATTGGATACAACCCGTGGACGGATTTGCAGAATGTAATCTGCAGATTCCGCGTTCTTAAGAATCTTCCAACGGATTGTACCCAATGGCGGATTTTGATGAATCCGCGCGGATTAAAACCGACCAAATCCGTCTGCGGATTTTACATCACGAAATGGATTTTGGGGGGTTGGGGGGGGGGGGGGAAATTGCGAGAAAATCCGGGAAACAGATGTGGACGAATTTGACCATCTCTAGATCTGGACCCCCAAAAAGTTCTGTGTCCAGTTCTGGAACCCATATCTCCAGAAGGACATTAATACATTAGAGGTTGGGCATGGAATTCATCCTACATCAGGAAATACTGAAGGCCCTTCATAAGCACAGAGGAGAGAAGGGAGAGGGAAGATAGCATGGAAACAATGACTGTACAATAACAATTGCAGCAAAGTACAAGAGGGAAGCATATTTCAGAGAAAGAGAAGAGCTAGAACAAGAGGACATTCTCTGAAGCAGGAGGGTGTATGTATGTATGTATGTATGTATCTTTATTTATATATATCTTTATTTGTATCTTTATTTATACACGTGACAATCATATAAATAACAAGTAATACAAATAACACACGAAGGGAAGAAGTGCTTCAGACATAAATGTAACATTTAGGAAAAGGAGTCCCTGCCCCGAAGAGCTTACAATCTAGTTGGTAGGTAGGAAAAATGTACAGAGACAGTTCTGGTAAGTGCGTCTGCAGGGGGCCAAGCTTTATGTATCAGGTGTATAGTATCAGCCACGGAGCTACTCATATGCTTCGTTAAGGTGGGTCTTAAAGGTGGATAGAGAGGGTGCTAGTCGGCAGGCAAAGGGGAAATGTGAGGAAGTAGCTTCACTGAAAGGGTGGTTGGTTCATGGACAATGCTCCCAGCAAAGGTGGTAGGGGCTAATACAGAAAGGGAGTTTTCACGCTCTTGGGGTATACTTAAACATGTCCTAAATACACAAGAAAGTCAAGAATCAAATAGGTTTTGAGGTTTTACAGCAGATAGGACAATAGGCAGATTAGGGGGTCAGGTGGTTATTATCTGAAGCCAAATTCTTCGTTACGTACAAATGAAACCAAAGAGCCAATATGCTGCAGAAAAAGCCATTGCTTTAATGAATGAGCCTCCTTAATGTATTCCTGGAAGGAATTCATGTTTTCCAATCACCGGCCACTTGCCTTTCAGTCCATCAAAATAATAGCCACTTTCAGGCTTATCCGAACACTCGCAAGTTTTATCTCTGGCTGGAAATACATCTGTTTGGTTAGTTGATGCAGAAATAGGCTAAATTGAACATATTCTGACAATCTGAAGTTGCCCTAGGCCCATACGGGTAATCTATAGGACTAGGTCAGCATATTATTTGGAACTGGATGTAGGTGCCAATCCTCATATAATGAGAGCCCAAGAGAACCTCAGAGATCATTTCACCCACACCGGCAAATTCACTTGGCGACTGCATCTTGTGTTAAAGGTGAAATTCCACATAGCCAGGCAATTTCTTAGGGGCCGCGGAGTGGGGGGGTGTTTTATTTCCCCTTACCCCGACCCTGTCCTTATCAGAGAACCAATAAAGATAAGGGGAGGTGGGGAGGGGGGACTCTGGCTGTACAAATTCTTGCTGATCGCACAGTGACATGACACAGTGACATCACAAAGTGACATCACACAAAAGGGAGCAGCCAGAGGAAATCAAACCTCTCACTGGAAATAAATCATAAATACTTATACAGGTGTACCATACTTAGTTAAGTTATGGTGGGTAAAAAAAAGTGACACAAACCCTCCACAGCAAAGCATATAGCAAATGGAAATATTACTCTATGCTCATCTGCATGTCTTAGAAAGGTCTGCAGCCCCGCCTTTCACCGTTATCACCCAGCACTTCCACTGCAGCAAGGGATTCTGGGAAATGACATGCAAATGTGCACACAGTGCCACCTTTTGCTTCAAAACCATTAACATGGTGTAGATAGACTGTTTTCGGTGCCGCAATCGCGTGCAGCCACCGGACTGCGCCACATGTTGCATCCGAGCATGTCCCTGAAAACAGTGAGCGGCCCGGGAGGATTAATAATGCGAGGGGTCCCTGCTTCTGAATGGGACCCTGCAGTGTTCATCCTGTTTGGGCCATCAGGAAACTGATACTAACCTTGTGGATCAGCTCTGCAGCCGTCTGAAGGTACCAGCTCTGAAGGTAAGAAGCCGTCTCCGGTCTGTCCCAAGCCCCTGGATGACGTAGATTCCAGAATATGGGTTCTCTACATCATGAGAGGGAATACCATAGGACCATCTTTGGTCATTTACATCATCGAGGGGGCTGGCCAGTGTTAGATGTCCTCTCTAGTCCCCTTTATGACGTAGATGACTGAATACGGTCCTATAATATTCCCCCTCATGATGTAGAGACCCATATTGGGGCATCTACGTCATCCAGGGGCTTGGGACAGACCGGAGACAGCTTCTTACCTTCAGAGCTGCCGGGGATGGTACACCGAGACGGAGACAGGGATGGGCACGGCTGCACTGCACATCCCACAAGGTTAGTATGGGTTTCTTGATGGCACAACAAGTGAAGGATGAACCCCACGGGGTCCTTTTCACTAGCAGGGACACCCGCAATGTTAATCCTCCTGTGCCGCCAGAACCTTACTGTTTTTGGTGCTGCGGTTCTGCCGTGGATTTCAGCATGTTGGTCTACGGCAGCGAACACAGCTAGCCTGGCTACATCTGTAGGGGTCAGATTTGGGTTAAAATGAATCAATCACCTGGATGAGACTCATGAAACATGTCACTGCAATTAGTTCACTTTGTCCCAAAGTGGGATCGCCCCTTTAGCAAGTTTGTCTATGTCTTCTTTCCGGAGTTTGTCCTAAATGACAAGTTCGAATCAGAGAGAAAAGCGCCATTAGGCCCCAAGCTACCAGATTAAATCAAGAGAGACCTTTAAACATCGAATCTCTCCCTCTATACTCTGTAGTTCTTACCGTTTCATGCAAGGGTCTGTTTGTACGTATTGAATCTCAATGGGGAAAAGACACAATGCGCCAACTCTCTACGCATCAACGGCGTCACTTCAAAACCAGTAAATGATTTAAAAACTCTTAGAATGGTTTGATCTTTTCAAGGAATTAGACATTAAGGCAGTAAATAATAATAATACCACTTGTGCGTATATTTGCATGTTTCAGAAAGGTCTGCAACCATGCCTTTCCCCATTATCGCTTAGCTTCCACTGCAGCCAGGGATTCTGGGTAATGACATGCAAATAAAACAGTGCCACTCTTTTCCTCATCTATTTTAACATGGAACCCTATAAGCGTATGCCTGCCGTATTACACAGCTTTTCAGAACAGCCTGGTTTTAATGTCTGGTTATGCCCACGTACCAGCTTCACGTGGCATGGCCAGCAACCAGCCTCGCACTGATGAGACCCAAGAGGTCGAAAAATCTGTCTGTGAGTAGGCTTACTGACTCTGCACTTCTTTAACCCTGGCTGTGCTGAAAAGCTGTGTAATGCGGCAGGCATAAGCTTATAGAGGTACATGTTACAATGAATAAGAAGAAGTAAAGGGTGACTCACTGTGCTCATTTGCATGGCATTACAGTGCCCAGTCTCATACCTGGTCAAGGCACTGGGTTGGCCCAGGCCGGGTGTGAATAAGCAGATAGAAAAAGGATGGGTGTCAGGATCCTTTGTAAAACATCAAAGGTGCTTTATTTGACATCGGTCTACAAGGCTCCATCTCACTTGACAGAACTCATGGCCAAAGCTAATACTCTGGAATTCATCCCCTGGTAGCCCTGACTCCTATGCTGGGGAGGTACTTATACTTGTTACACATAGTAAGGATTACATTGGCAGCCTCTTGAATAGAGTAAGTAGTGCCCAATATCGAATGGGTCGCTCAGGAATACACTTCGGGCAAGTGAATTAGTAACCCATTACTATGTATTGCATACTTCGTCAATACCTACAGTATGTGATCAGGATTGCACCAGGACACTTCCGATTGGGCCTGTCCAAACATACTCCGGAGGTACTATGCTGGGAACTCCTATCAAGAGCATGCTTCCTCCTTTCTCAATATTCAGAACCATCTTGGATCCTTACTACTGGCGCTTACTTAATGGGCATGTATCTAACTGAAAACAACAAACAGTGACAGTACACTTTTTAAAACACTTAGCTATATATTCACACACCTATTTACAGGACTCACAGTGAGGCCCCCAGTCTGAACTCTGAAGGACCTGTTTCTAGAACATTGGGTGGAGCAATATACACCCTTCTATCTCCCTATGATGACATCAATAGTCACAAGACATACAAGGGAGTGGCAATTCCTCCTGCATAGTTCTCCTATATCACCAGGGGGAGGGGAGTAACCAGAGTGAAACCACACAATAAACCCATTAATGCCGTTAACCCCGAATAGAATTAGTATTCCCCAGAGGGGGCGTCACACCATCATTGTGCTTCCTCAATGTCACCCATGTTTCAATGCCTATGTATTATTACGATATAAACATTCTTCATCTTTATAAGAAAACCACAGAAAAAGGCAATGCAAGTGTAATAATTCTAAGCATATTTGCCATAGTTTCCTAACAACGCTACATTATGCCTTCCTGAGGTATGTTGTATGCAGATTCCATCAGCAAAATATTATAGCAATTCACCACATATTTGAAATACAAACAGAGGAAAATGTTAAACTGAAACACCTGCATTTTATTCAGTATACTATTTGGTATCTGCCAAGTGCAATTAAATTGGTTTGCAAGGCTCTTGAGTGTCAGCTGCAAGGAAACAATTCACTTTCACGCTTCTACCTTCTCAAGGCCATACTCTCGGCTGAAAATTCTGCTTAGTACCGATCTGGTTAATTCAATGCCCCTAGTGAGAGCTTAACGTTTAACAAAAATAAAATAAAATGCTGCTGTTACATCAAAGGGTTAGCTGTAGTGTCCTTGAGCAGGTAAAGTATAGGATTTTGATCTGGTTCCAATACTGACCTGAGTAACTAAACATCCAGGTTATTGATCTGAACGACAAAGGTGTAGATGCTGGCAATATGATGTCATGTTTGGTATCTTCACGTGAATTATCTGTGCAGGGACACTGCGTGCTTGCTGATCCATTAGATCTGTAACTGTCTTCAGTGTATCATTAGAGGTTCGTTTCTCTGCAGTTTCCTATCAAGCCCCAGATTAACTGGTCCAAAGAATCAATGAAGTGTTGGTGTCCTAATTCCATAATTAACAGGGACCGGCTGAACAAGGTTTGGCACCGTGTTCAGTGGAAGACGTATCTAGTTTGCTCACACGCACCAACAGTTCAGGGATTGTGCATAATATTCTGATGCAGGTTTTGGATACTGTGTTACACGCTTCACCCATTACAAGGGGAAAAGAATTACATTTAGTTAACCCCTTTGCTGTTGAAAGACCCTTGTACCCTTGGACATCCGTAATCTTGAATCCATGATGGCTTGGGTGTTGAAGGGGAGAGAAAGGGGGCCTTCCTTTTCTGTTCAGATTGTATTCAACGCTCCTGGAGATCTGCCTTTGGAAATGTGAAAAGGTGCAGTGATGGTCTCCCAACGTTACACGGGTCATTGGTGTGCTGAACCATGCGATATTCAAAAAGCATCATAAAGACAGGGTGGGCAACTCTAGTCCACACAGACTGAGTCACCGATTGAGCCACCTGTGCCGAAGCAGGGATATCCTTAAAACCGGACCTGCTGGTGGCCCTTGAGGACTGGAGATAGCCACCCCTGGTCTAGACATCGTACGGTTGTGACCCGCCCCATATGTTGCAAAAGGACCAAGCCGTCCTCTTGCATTCCGATCTTATTCGTAGATCTCTGAGAGCCATAGACGGGATCTCGCCTAGAAACAAACAAAAGTGTGACGCCGCTACAGATGGGTGACCCCACCCAAACCCGTTTCCCTGATTTTAGCTGATGTGACCCCCAACCCTTGGACGGATTTGTAGAATCCAATCAGCGGTTTCAGCAAACCTTTGGCAGATTCTTAAAACGGATGGCGGGATCCGCGGATTGGATCCTACAAACCCGCCCACGGGTCGCGGGATCCGCGCACGGTACGGGTAATAATAAAAAAAATCCACAAAATGCTAAACGCCCTTTTTGACATTGATCCGCTGAAATCCGCGGACCGTCTCTAGAGTCATCCCCTGGATAGCACAAGGTCCACCATACTTGTGGCCATCCATTTCCGATACCCAAAGGACATCATAGAGACACCGAAAAAACCACTGCATCCTGGAATGGCATATAATGGTGTAACGGGAAAAGTTTTGATTTTCTGCTAATAACTTCTTTGCGTTCTGAAGAAGAGGCCTTTGAGGTTTTGAAACTATGCTATCATCTATGAAAAATGGTCATGTTGGTCCACTAAGAGGCAGCACAACCTGCAAGGAATCTACCCTGCAAGTGTTCAACTGCAGCCACTTTTGAATACAGCTGCGTATGTCTCATGTATATAGCAAAGGAATTCCAGAGTCGTATTGGACTCTAATACCACGAAGCAACTTTGTTACAGAGCCAAACCGAACCCCCTTCACTTCTGCTGCTTGCCCCTGGGCTGCGGTGGCAGAATGGTTCAGAGATATGTTTCTGCCCTGTTGAGTTTCTGTGAAATAGGAATGCCCTCCAGTGGCAAATGGAATATATTACAAATGACTTATTCTGTAGCTAATTATCGCCTCCAGCTTTACTGACGCGTTGCATCAATTTTCCCTGGCAGAAAATTAGGCCTGAAAATGCCGCTTTCTGCTTTGATCAAATCTAGTGCTGTTCTATGAATTTGTTTTACACCTTGGAAATGTGAATTAATCCCCCCAATTTGTTTTATCTTTAGTTGGGATGGTACTGGATACTACTTTGGATCGTAGGATTTTAATTGCATCATTATGAACCCTTAATGGCGATCCTTTGGCCGCTCCTTGGTTGATACTACACATCTCACCGTGACCTTTTGCAGCAGACGCACTTACCTGAACACCCTCCTACTGTCTCTGTAAGGTCTCCCTACTTACCTCTTAGATCAGTGTTTTTCAAACGGGGTTCCCAGAAACCCTTGGGTTTCCCCGAGGCATCCCTAAAGGTTTCCTTGCATTTTGCAGGTCATTTGCAGATTGTACCAAATACAGACACGTTTACCAAGCATCTGATCTCAGACGCACTATTAGTGCGGGTTGGGGTTTCCGCAGAATGTCACATTATAATTCTAGGTTTCCTTAACCAAAGAAAGTGTTGGAAACCACTGACTTAGATTGTAAGCTCTTCGGTCAGGGAGTCCATTGGCTAATGTTCTCGAGCTTATTCCCATTATGTGTTATATTATTATACCACGTGTATTACTTCCTGTTTTCGACACCGGAGCAAGCCGTGTGACCGCAACCGCGATAGCCCCTGTGCCGGTGGATTATACCTGCGTAGTTATGGCCGCCCTGCTCCGCAGCAGCACTATCCCTGGATCCGCGGCTTTAAGCATTTTCAGCCACCGCGCCATAGTCAGCAAGTCTCACTACAACTGTATCTGTACTGGTTCTAAAAGAGTAGGCTCATTGCACTTAGCTGTGTGTATGGGAAATGATCCCAATCCTCAGGGCTCAGCTGTGTGTTGGCTCGCTTGTGTGGGAAAGGACTGATCTGAAAGTCTCAATTAAACATATATCTGGTCATATGAGCATATATTTAAGCTGTGTGAGGCTCTTATATATTATATACATCTGTAGGTGTACAGGTATAACTGGAGACAATACACAGAACTCTATATATACCATAAAGGCACGTCTAAATCCCAAAAACCAAAGTACATACCCTAGTGTTGATGGAGCCTCAGTGGAACAGTCATGCTCAGACTCAGAATGTGCGTGCATCACGCCTGCATCTCAGATAAGTTGAAGGTGGTCCGTGGGGGCGACGGCGGAGCACTGCTGTGAGAAGAAATCGGGGGCACACCAGTTCCAGTTAAAATCGATTTATTGAGTGGTCATCTGAAGGTACAGCAAACACTCTGAACGCGTTTCAGGACAGTTGTCCCTTTATCAAAGAGTAACTGCGCGTCTACTGAGTTCTCCATTATGTTCTTGGTCCCGCCGCTACTAGTGACGTCACACACTCTGTGTATACGGAAGCTTGATGTTATACAGCTATCTATAAAGGCTTAACCCAAACAACTTCCGGATATACACAGGTGTTGTGACGTCACTAGTAGAGGCGGGAACAAGAGTCCGTGGCTCCAATGCCAGTCTTACTATTTAATTATTCATCATGTCTTGCGCGATTCGCTGACATGGCATCCAATGGGATGGGGGCCTCCCGAAATCACGCGAGATTAACGAAAGCGTTGTGACTTCACGGTTTGGGGGCTGGGTAGTTATACTACATATGGAGAACTCAGTAGACGCGCAGAGTTACTCTTGATAAAGGGACAACTGTCCTGAAAACGCGTCAGAGTGTTTGCTGTTACACTTCAGATGACCACTCAATAAATCGATTTAACTGGAACTGGTGTGCAGCCCCGAATTTCTTCTCACAGCAGGCTCCGCCGTCGGACCCCAACGGGACCACCTTCAACTCATTGCACTTAGGATACTTTTAAAGGCCCACTATTGTAGCTATATTTATACCTGAAATTTCAATGGACAGATCAGCGCTAGCGGGGACTTAGCCTTACCCGGCCAGCTTCCACTCTCCGTCGCTTGGGGTTACCCCATTAATTCAGCATCGTGACCCCTCTGGAGATATAGACCACTAAAGGGGGTGTTGTTGGTAGCCGTTGGTCCACGGCCACCGCGCATAAGTTCATCATCCATCTGTATGGTCACCCTACACATACAGTGCACCCTAAATCGTGTGCAAAAAGTAAACCCCCCTGTCCCTTTTCATTCACTGGCCTTCTCTGGAAACAAACGAAGAATAAGTAAATTGCATAAACTGAATATGCAATTGGGATTCTGTCAATTAAAGCATTTACCTTCGCTCAACTTGCTGGCCACAGCACCCACTAATGTTCTGCGCGGCACACGATTTGCATTTAATAAGGAGAACTAATGTAATTGATTTTTTCTAATGTTTTTTTTTTTCTTGTCTAACCATCGGATATAAGCACGCACTGCGCAGCAGCCATGAATCATGCATCTGCTCCTCCGTACCATACGTGTCTCCGAAGGTTGTAGGTATCGCTGGCTATCCACTCGAGCATTTCTATCTCACGGCGTTCTTCAAGTGAATTCTCCGACACTGGTGTTAACGCTGGGTTTTATTTATTTTTTGGCAGGGGGTCTGCGGAGATGAACTGTGGTCATTTCACCTCTGGGGACCCCCTGCTCCCGAGATATTATATCCGTAGGGATTGCCATAGTAGACAGCTCCGGATGGGCATATGTTGCGGCGGATTCGGCCTTCTTTATGTATAATTTGCCATGATGCAGTACGTATTTATATGATGTAGAGCAAGGGGGGCGCAAACTGTTTGGGGATGCGTCCCCCTGACTGTCTCCCTCGCTCTCGTGTCCCCCCTTACCTTGTTTTGGCAGCGTTCAAATGACACCGCGGGCGTCTACGTGACATCACATGACCCCGTTGCCACGCGCGGGATGTGGCGTCATCCGCACGACAACCGTGGCGTCAATTTGATGCCGCGTCGCCATGGCGAGGCGTCACACGCAAACCTCTTCTGAATCCCGGTATAGTGAGTCGCAGAGGAGGCCTCACGCGCATCCCCCCCCCCCCCCCCCGGCATTTCATTAAATGCCTCGGGAAGAGAGCGGGTCCCTCTGCACAGCCCCGCCCAAAA
This sequence comes from Ascaphus truei, assembly GCA_036426205.1. Classification (NCBI taxonomy): domain Eukaryota; kingdom Metazoa; phylum Chordata; class Amphibia; order Anura; family Ascaphidae; genus Ascaphus; species Ascaphus truei. The sequence continues at coordinate 8,753,092 of CM071588.1, read as the reverse complement.
AAATCCACGCCCCCACTTTGCGCGCCGCTGATGTAGAGGGTGATCCATAGCTGGACTAAGTACCTACCGTATGTGGAACCACCAGAGTGTTCGTTTGTTGCCTAGGTGAGGGAACACCCAATAAATGTGGTCTTAGTGAGTGATTCCATATTCACTTATTAGGGATTCGGGGTCACGTGTTAATGGATCTTCAGCATTTCTCGAGGAGAGTATTGTTATTTTTAGAACCTTAATACTCCTCCCTTCGTGGTGTTATTAATACCAATCTAGGCAGTTGCATGTTGCCATTACTGCCACAACATTGTTTTTATAACCAATGGTAATATATTGCCACTGCTGTTTTGAATGTATCAATGTTCATATTGACACATGGACTTATTTCTTGTAATCTAAGTGTTTGTTCTGCAACACCTCATAGGAATGGTTTATAGTACAACCATTGGTTCCAGCACCTATGCAATCATTATCTGCATTTTTTGCTGTTTGTTGCTATGATACATTAGGCAGTTACACTTATACAGATGGGATCACTGTTTGATGCCTCAAGGGCCTTAGGGCTATTGAACCACTATAATTGTATGGATAATTTGCCACAGGCAAGGGAATATTCACTATATTATTATTAATTATTATTATTGTACCATAGCAATGTGGCTTACAAATCTTTTCAGAAATGTATCTATTATAGATGCAACATTATGTATTTGACAAGGGCCATTTGTATGTCCTGTGTGACGGTAGGTGGGTAACAGGCTCCAAAATAAAGGTAAAGCCCATTTAGTTACCTCTGATTCGTGTATAAGTGTCCAAGAGAGTCAGCTTGGGCCCAGTAACATTGTTGTCATGTCTTTTAGAATGTCTGAATAAAGTGTTTTCCCCGTTCCGGGCGTGGCCAGCGAGCAGGATTGCTAGGGTAGAGTTTCCTGGCGTGCAGCGAGCAGGGATGCTAGGGTATGAGTTTCGGGCGTGCCAGCGAGCAGGGATTGTTGGGGTATGAGTTTTCCGGGCGTGCCAGCGAGCAGGGATGTTGGGGTAGGTGCGGGGTGGCGAGGTTTCGGCTTAGTCGTGTATGTCGGCGTGCAGCGAGCAGGGATTGTAGGGTATGAGTTTCCGGGCGTTGCCAGCGAGCGTAGGATTTGGAGGGTATGAGTTTCCGGGCGTGCCAGCGAGCAGGGATTGTGGGGTATGAGTTTCGGGCGTGCCAGCGAGCAGGGATGCTGGGGTATGGTTTTCGGGCGTGCCAGCGAGCAGGGATTGCAGTAGGGTATGAGTTTCGGGCGTGCCAGCGAGCAGGGATTGCTAGGTATGAGTTTCACGGGCGTGCCAGCGAGCAGGATTGCTAGGGTATGAGTTTCGGGCGTGCCAGCGAGCAGGATGTGCTGGGGTATGAGTTTCCGGGCGTGCCAGTGAGCAGGGATTGCTAGGGTTATGAGTTTCGGGCGTTGCCAGCGGAGCAGGGATTGCTAGGGTATAAGTTTTCCGGGCGTGCCAGCGAGCAGGGATTGCTGGGGTATGAGTTTCAGGTTTTTTTTTTTTTGCAAAGGATCCGTTGGCAGAATGTGCTAGGGGTTGGCGCACGGAGTTGTCAGTTCCCCATAAATGTACCCGGGAACACTGCGTGATACTCGGATACATGTAGGCACATTGTCCCGGCAATATATCCCCTTGAAAACGCAAGCGCGACTCACCACTACGGTACCCTGCTTCAGCATAGCATAGGTATCCCTGTGCTTAGGGAATCCCTAGGTTAAGGGGTGGTACCCCCAGCTATGCGCAAAGTGACCAGAAGCAAGTGTAGGGTTTGTGGGTGCCCCAACCGTATATAAGGGTTTGAGGGGGGACTATGAGAGTCCAGCATGATGTCTCATAGAAAGAGTATGGGAATAAGGCAGCTAGGAATAAAAGACAACATCTTTCTTATTCTGTCCCCTATACCACAGCGCAGAAGTAACAGTATATTAAAACAATACCTTAGTGTATAAAAATATACTTTATTAATGGAATGTGCTTTTACGTGCGGATCCATGTCCAGACAGGCTGCCCGAGCGATAACCAATGTCCAGACAGGAAGGCTGCGACGTGGTCCGACGAACCAATGTCAGACAGGTGCCGAGCGAACCAATGTCAGACAGACGCCCGAGCGAAACCAATGTCCAGACAGGCTGCCCGAGCGAACCAAGTGTCAAGCAGGCAGGTGTTTCCGAGCGAAACAATAGGCCCGGGCTAAGTCTGCGGACCTCGAGGAGATCAAAGCAGTCAGTGATGCTAGAGTGTTGAAAAGCGTTGGGCAGGGGGAAAGGCGGAGTACCAGGTCCGGAGAACATGGCAGTCAACCCGGCTGCAACTGCTCTGCCAGACCTGGCAAAGCCTGTCAGCGGGTGGCATTGAATAGCCATTGGAAAGGAACTTGGGTGGCAAACTCTGCGCATGTCCCTTGGCAATTTCAGATTTCCCGTGACCCGGCTTTTGTAACCCCCCATGATGTGTCTTTTTGTCTGATTTTGCGTTCCATTGTGTGTGTAAGCGAATTGTGCAAATAACTTCAATTTATGTCATTACCTTGTTTGGCTCAATGAATGATCCTGGTAAAATGGTGTTAGTGTAGCGCCTGGTCTCACCGCGACATCCTGGAAGTGCAATACGGTTATGTTAACTTATTAGTCCTATGTGTATGGAATAGAGCGTGATGTCTAACTATCTAAGAAGTTTAGTCCTTTGATTCAAGAGACTGCACTTACAATGGTTAAAATTTATACCATATGGACTCGTTTTAAAGTGAATTACTGATTACTGTAGTTTCGATGTTTTAAACCTGTGATGTCATGTTTGTTGGGAGGGAATATAGGGTGTGTTCCCTCCCACAATTGAGATACTCCTGAAAATTAAACCACAGGGGTGAGTGTAACGCGTAGGAGAGTTTTTTTGTATTTTAATATGATCCAATAAAGCTCCAACTTATATTTTTTACTTACCTGGCGAGTTCTACTACAGTAATCCGGGTTTCGAGTCTCCGTCCACTGTATATATTTTTTTACACTAAGTATGTACCTAGCCTTTATGATTTATATATGGATTAGCCGTCCTCATTTGTCTAGTGAGCGCACAAACTAAAGCGACACCTTCCAGCCATTAAGTGAGCGGGGGCCGGAAGTCCAGTTGATTTTTTCTTTCGCCGTTTTGTTTAAACTCCGGATGTATCAAGGACTCATGTTTTCTGGTGGGGGAGTCTCCCCACCGGGAGGAGAAATGGAGGAAGCTGGGGGGGGCAGTACGGCTCGCGGTCGCGAGGACCCAGGGGGAGAGGAAAATGGACCCGGGAGGAGGGAAAGCTATCGGGGGGCTTCCTCCGCTAGAGACAGGAGTCTGCTACATCTGCAAATTAGCTGCTGCAAAAAAAGATTGAAAGGAAATAACCGATAAGGTTAGATTTACACGGCCCTATATAGAAAATAGAAACAAATGAAGGGCGGCCTGCATCGTTTTGTTGGAAAACAAATACAAAGAAATTGAGCAGAGTTGGGACTGTTTCGCTCGGTATCTATTCTGATGCTGTATCTGTTTGTGTTTTTTACGTCGACGTGCTCTGCAAAGTGTTCCTTAAAACGGATAATAGGCCTTCTAAAAAAAAAGCGGTTGGAATCCATTATTAATTATGCTGTCTCCCTTTGAATGCAAAACAATACCCGGGTGGGGGGTTTGGGGGGGGGGGGGGGGAGACGGTTCTCATCTCAAAAAACTCACAATATATTCAGCTCATTAGATGCATACGATAGTGCCATTTCTATTTACCAGCTGAGTATATAGAGGCATAATAAGTTATCAACAGCAACAGTTGGAAGTGAATTTACAACCGTGCTTAAAGCTGCAGACCCGGCATATCCTACGTGTGTTGTTTTTTTTTTTTTTTAATAAATCAGTTATTGGACTATGAGAAGATCTTTTTTTTTTTTTTTTTTTTTTAAACAACCTCAAATTACATTTTTAACTGTAGTGTCATAATGTAACAAGCATTTCAGTTATCTGTCCTCAGGGAGGTGTGTGTTACTATGCTCTAGATCAATAAGAGAGTTAATACTCTGTAGACTGAGTGCCTTTAACATAATGGTTTGACACTGACCTTATGCAGTTTTAAGCAGTGTTTTTTTCTGGGGTATGCCATATCGCCACATTTTTCCTACCGGTAATGTATAAGCCAGGGACGCACAAATTGGGGGGGGGGGTGCACGCCTGGGTCGCTGGTCTTGACGGAAGTTTCCACTGACTTCCGGTATCTGGCGCTGCTAGAGCGCGCTGCCGGCCCGCCCTCCTCTTCCACCATCAACTCCTCTGCCGCAATAATCTTCTCTCAGCTGCCACCTCTGCTGCAGCCGCTTCTGCTCCCACAAATTCATCGCCCCCCCCCTAAAAAATCTTGTCCCTGGTTGAAGAGGGTGGGGAAATAAGAGATGAGGTGGGTGGGGGGGAGAGAGATGAGGGTAGGAGAGTGGGAGAGGATGAGAGATGATGAGGAGGGTGTGTGGGGATGAGAGATGATGATGAGAGGGTGTGTATGGGTATTGAGAGATGATGATGAGGGTTTAGGGGCGGCACGAGATCAAATGATTGAAGAGTCGCTGTAAGTGACCCCGCTCCTCCCCTTCAGCACAGCGGCAGCCATTTCTCGGAGATGCGGCTGCACCAAGAGTTTCTCAGCCCAGGCATGTCAGAGACTCTGTCTCTTGATTTATAGTACACCAACACGCATTATTATACTTTATACCCGTATGGCTTAGGCCCCGCTCCAGACGCAGCGCGCCCACACTGCGACAGGCGGGGCCGTGTTTCCAGCGGGAGGTGGGCGGGAGTGGGAGGCTTGAGCGAAGGGGTGAGCGGGGTTTTGAGCGGAGGGGACCACGCTATCTCTCCCTTCTCCCCTCCCTCCAGGCTCGGGCGGATGCTCAATTATGTGATTAGTGTTAAAGCAACACACACACACAGAGCAGGCCACTCACGCAATCAGGCACACACAGTACACACTACACACACATACACACACACAGACAGGCACGCACGTCACTCAGACATACACAGACTAGTGACACTTTTCACGCTGATTTCACTCCCTTTTTTTTTTTTTTTTTTTACATCCTCCCCGGTCCCCGATATGCCCTCTCCTCCCGATAGCCTCCCCTCCCCATTTGAGCTCACTATTTGTCGCTACACCACCACGGGACGCGTCAACGTAGAGGAAAACCATTCTCTTGTATCCCATAGCGGTGACGCGCCACAGCGTAGTAAGCTGTGCCAGCCAGGGTTTGGGACGTTGGACCGTGCGTCTGCAGGGTTTCCCACTGTGCGTGGGGAACAACGCGTGTGGCCGCCCGCCCGCCGCCGAGGCAGCGGGACCGTTAGCCTTACAACAACAGGAATGCAAAAAGGCTACGAGGGTGATGAGGATTTTTTTTTTTTTTTTTTTTTTTTTTTTTTTTGTGGAGAGACCCAGGTGTTGGGGCTAGGCCTGCCTGGAAGGTTGCGGGATGAGGTTATAACCCTTCACTACCAATCGGTGGGAACCGCTTGGACTATGAGAGGGGTTTGAATTTCAAGTCCGCAAACCCCCCCGCAAGGCAGCTAAACACCACCAGGCCAAATTACACCTCCTCCACCCACACCTCAGCTACCAAGTAGTATTAACCATTCAGTGTGCCTTAGCGGTTTAGCTGAGATAATGTAATTAAGTTCCTTTTAATGCATTGTTATTGTCGTGTTATCATGCAGGGTGTCTTCGGTATTGATATTAATGTGTTATCAGATCCGGAGACCCATAGGATATAAATTACAGCCCCCCGCCATCGCACGAAAAGAAGCAGTTTTTTTTTTGCGGTTGTGCTTGGTAGAGTATGGCAGGCTTTTTAAAGCAACGGTGGATCAATTCACGTGCCAAACTGTTTGCTGTTGATCACTTTAATTAATCCTCTAATACTCAGCTGGGATATAGAAAATTGGCACTATCGTATGCATCTAATGAGCTGAATATATTGTGAGTTTTTTTAAAGATGAGACTCCTCCGCCCCCCCCCCCCCCCCCGGTATTGTTTTGGCATTCAAGGGAGACAGCAGATAATTAATATGGATTCCAACGCTTTTTTTTTAGAAGGCCTTTATCCGTTTTAAGGAACATTGCCGAGCACGTCCAAGTAAACAAAAACACATACAGCATCAGGAATAGAGACGAGCGAAACAGTCCCAACTCTTGCTCAATTTCTTTGTATTGTTTTCCAAAAACATGCAGCCGCCCTTCAATTTGTTTCTATTTTCTATATAGGGGCCGTGTAAATCTAACCTTATCGGTTATTTCTTTCAATCTTTTTTTGCAGCAGCGCATAATTTCAGATGTAGCGAGACTTCCTGTCTCTGAGCCGCGGCTCCGGAATTGCGCTGCCCGCAGGGGGGGGGGCGCTGCCAGGGTCCATTGTTCCCGTGTGTCGACACCACCGTCTTCCCTATTATAAAAAGATCAGCTAAGAGAGGGCATATGGATTGGCCTCTGTTGAGAAAAAAAGTAGAACGGGATAGGGCTCGTCTATAGAAAAAACGCGAAATGGCATATTGTCCAAGTCTAGTGGAGGGCTGAGATCAGTTTGAGGGTGCACAAAATAGGATCCGATTAAGAGACACGACGTTGGAGAGATTAGGGACAAAAGGAGAAAAGGAGTCGCAGGACACGAAAGTGATCAGTAAGGGGTGCCAAAAGTGAGGTGAAACAGGGTTCCTAGATTGCCTGTTTCTCCCCCGTGAGGCCAGTAAAGCAGTGACAGCAATTGTAAAAAAGGAGATAGGGGACAGACAGTCGGGAAACAACTATAATGTTCCAAGTGGAAGCAACGAGGGAGTGTACCCCAACCAGGGTGCGCTTCACCGGCGTCTTCGCCCCCGAAGAGGGCAAGAATAAGATCCCCACTTAGCCCTACGAGAAGTACGTCAGAGTTCGAGTCGCTGAGGAGAGGATGGTAACAAAGCTCGAGGCACGGGCGGCAACGAACAAGCCGACCGCGAGGGGAGGACCGGTCGCGCTGGAAAAATCAAGCGGGCCACCTGTCCTACCTGATGGGTAGCCGGCGATCGATGTGATCACTCGATATTTACGGCCGAACAATCATGCCCGAGGACAAACAATACCCCCGTACAATCGTTGGCTCGAGCGATATTACCGGTATCCTGATGAGAGCGAGAGTCCAAGAGGAGTGGGGAAACAACAGGCAGACTCGCTGCTAGATAACTAGCGGGGGGGAGTACGGTAAGGGCAAATGGGGTAGTTATCGGGTCTAAGTACAATGAAGGGACAAGAAAAAAAGTCCACGCGTATGAGAGCAAGAGGAGAAACTGACCAGAACGCCCGCGTCTTCGATCGGGGGCCCAAGAAAAGAGCGGAGGGGCAGAAATGGTCAAAGAATACCGCATAAGAACATGGGGCAATGAGAACTCCGAAAGAAGACGCTAGTGTTGGATTGCGGAGGGGGCGCTACGGAGGTGTTGAGAACACAATGATTTGCATGGTGGGAGAGCGGGACGGAGAGGGGCTTGGAGGGTACAGAGCTTTTTAGACTTGAAGCAGGAAAATGCAAAGGTTTCGTACATAAACGCGTTGTATCGTGCGTGGGGCGGCATCAAGCGTCGATCATGCTGTGACGACAGCATACATTGGGAGGGGGGAAACGATCAGTTTTGAAGCAAGAAGAGTAGAGCAGGTGGGTGAGGAGGGACCCAAAATTGGTAACTTGTCTACGGAGAATAGTCATAGGGAAGGAAGGGAGAAATGGATTGAGGGGAAGATTAAGGGAAACAAGTACGTCGGCGGAGAAGAGAGAAAGTAAAGGTTAAAAAAGACGCAACGGAATAGGGAGAGCTAGAACGCGGAAAAAAAGCAATGGAGGCGAGGCTGAGGAAAAAAGAGGCCGAAGGCAGCAGGAGATAAAGGTGATAGGAAGGAACCGGGTGGAGGAAGCAGCGGAAGGGAGACGAAAAGGATTACTGGACGGGCGAGAAGGAGGTGACACGGAGCGGGAAAAAGATGAAGGTATATCGGTGAAATCCCGCCATAACACTAGACTTCTTCATGGCGTGGGACGAGCATCGCGGAGGCAAGAAGCTACGAGGGATGAGACGCATGAAACAGCAAATCCACACCTACAGGGAAGCTGAAGAGCGGGAGAGAACGACGAAGGCTATTGGACAAGAGGACGATATCAAAAAAAATTCGAGCAGGTACCACGGGGATCCCCCTAGAACGGCTGTGCTATCATCGAACGCAAGGTCCGTGCACTATCAACTCCGCAGAATACTCAGACATTGTGCGGGCCGAGGGAAGGGTCTCGGAGTGTTAGTCGCTGATGTTCTAAGTGCACACAACCTCCGACTACGCGAGTGGCCCATAGATAATAGGGTGGGGTGGGTATTAGGCGCGTCAGCGGAGCTCAGGGGATTATTTAGGAAGAGGAACAAGGAGAGACATCCAAGGAGAGAAAATCTCCCCCCGCTCTTCTTCGCTTGTAGGAACTCGCCAGGTAAGTAGAAAAATAAAGTTGATGCTTTATTGGATCATTTAAAATACAAAAAAACTCTCCTACCGCGTTTCATCACCCCATGTGGTGAATTTTCAAGGAGTAATCTCAATTGGGGGAGGAACCCCCATATTCCCTCCCCACAAACATGACATCATCAGGTTTAAAAACATCGGAAACTACAGTAATCAGTAATTCAATTTAAACGAGTCCCATATGGTATAAATTTTAACCATTGAAGTGCAGTCTCTTGAATCAAAAGGACTAACTCTTCTTAGATAGTTAGACTCACGCCCTCTATGTCCATCACATAGGACTAATAAGTTAACATAACCGTATTGCACTTCCAGGATGTCGCTGGAGACCAGGCGCTTTAACAAACAACCATTTTACCAGGATCATTCATTGAGCCAAACAGGTAATGACATAATTGAAGTTTATTTGCACAAATTCGCTTACACACAATGGAACGCAAAATACAGACAAAGACACATACGGGGGTTAAAGCCGGGTCATCGGGAAATCTGAAATTGCCAAGGGACATGCGCAGTTTGGCCACCGTCCGTCCATGGCTATCTCAATGCCACCCGCTGGGACAGGCTTTGCCAGGTCTGGCAGAGCAAGTTGCAGCCCGGGTGACTGCCATTGTTCTCCGACCTGGTACTCCGCCTTCCCTTTCCCCTGGCCCAATGCTTTTCACACCTCTAGCATCCTCTGACTGCTTTGATCTCCGATGTCCAGCAGACTTAACCGGTCTAGGTTCGCTCGGGCACCCTGCCTTCTGGACATTGTTTCGCTCGGGCACTGTCTGGCATTGGTTCGCTCGGGCAGCCTGTCTGGACATTGGTTCGCTCTCGGGCAGCCTGTCTGGACATTGGTTCGCTCGGGCAGCCTGCCTGTCTGGACTTTGGTTTCGCTCGGGCAGCCTGTCTGGACATGGATCCGCACGTAAAAGCACATTCCATTAATAAAGTATATTTTTAATACACTAAGGTATATGTTTATATATTTACTTCTGCGCTCTGTGGGTATAGGGGACAGAATAGAAAGATGTTGTACTTTTATTATTCCTAGCTGCCTTATTCCCCATACTCTTTCTATGAGAACTCATGCTGGACTCTCAAGTCCCCCCTCAAACCTTATATACGGTTGGGGCACCCACAAACCCTACACTTGCTTCTGGTCACTTTGGCACTAGCTGGGGTACCCCCCTTAACCTAGGGATTCCCTAAGCTACAGGGATACCTATGCTATGCTGAAGCAGGGTACCGTAGTGGTGATCGCGCTTTGCGTTTTCAAGGGAGATATTGCCGGGACAATGTGCCTACATGTATCCAGTATCACGCATGGTTCCCGGGTACATTTATGGGGGAACTGACACTCCGGCCGCCAACCTCCTAGGCACATTCTGCCAACGGATCCTTTGCAAAAAAAAAAAAAAACCTGAAACTCATACCCCAGCAATCCCTGCTCGCTGGCACGCCCGGAAACTTATACCCTAGCTCAATCCCTTCTCGCTGGCCACGCCCGAAACTCATACCCTAGCAATCCCTGCTCACTGGCACGCCCGAACTCATACCCCAGCAAGCCCTGCTCGCTGGCACGCCCGAAACTCATACCCTAGCAATCCCTGCTCGCTGGCACGCCCGGAAACTCATCCCTAGCAATCCCTGCTCGCTGGCACGCCCGGAAACTCATACCCTAGCAATCCCTGCTCGCTGGCACGCCCGGAAACTCATACCCCACAATCCCTGCTCGCTGGCACGCCCGGAAACTCATACCCAACAATCCCTGCTCGCTGGCACGCCCGGAAACTCATACCCTAGCAATCCCTGCTCGCTGGCACGCCGGAAACTCAACCTAGCAATCCCTGCTCGCTGGCACGCCCGGAAACTCATACCTCCAACAATCCCTTGCTCGCTGGCACGCCCGAAACTCATACCCCAACAATCCCTGCTCGCTGGCACGCCCGGAAACTCATACCCTAGCAATCCTGCTCCGCTGGCACGCCCGAACCTCAACCCTAGCTCCCTGCTCGCTGCACCCCAAGGGGAAAACACTTTTATTACAGACATTCTAAAGAATGACACCAATGTTACTGGGCCCAAGAGCTGACTCTCTTGGACACTTATACACCGGATCAGAGGTATCTAAAATGGGCTTTACCTTTATTTGAGAGCCTGTTACCCCCTACCGTCACACAGGACATACAAATGGCCCTTGTCAAATACATAATGTTGCATCTATAATAGATACATTTCTGAAAAGATTTGTAGCCACATTGCTATGGTACATATAATATAATTAATAATATATAGTGAATATTCCCTTGCCTGTGGCAAATTATCCATACAATTATAGTGGTTCAATAGCCACTAAGGCCCTTGAGGCATCAAACTAGTGATCCCATCTGTATAATGTGAACTGCCTAATGTATCATAGCAACAACAGCAAAAATGCAGAATAATGATTGCAGATTGTGAACCAATGGTTGTTACTATAAACCATTCCTATGAGGTGTTGCAGAACAAACAATTAAGATACAAGATAATAAGTCCATGTGTCAATATGAACATTGATACATTTCAAAACACAGCAGTGGCAATATATTACCATTGGTTATAAAAACAATGTTGATGCAGTATGGCAACATGCAACTGCCTAGATTGGTATTAAGTAACAACACGAAGGGAGGAGGGATGAAGGTTCTAAAAATACAATAATACTTCTCTCTCTCGAGAAATGCTGAGATCCATTAACACGTGACCCCGAATCCATAATAAGTGAATATGGAATCATCACACTAAGACACATTTATTGGGTGTTCCATCACCTAGGGCAAACAAATAACGAAACCTCTGGTGGTTCCACATCCGGTAGGTACTTAGTCCAGCTATGGATCACCCTCTACATCATGCGGCGCGCAAAGTGGGGGCGTGGATTTTTTGGCGGGCGGTTGCAGGGGACCCCGCTCTCTTCCCCGAGGCATTTAAAATGAAATGCCGGGGGGGGGGGGGGGGGGGATCGCTGAGGCCTCTGCGACTCACTTACCCGGGATTCAGAAGAGTGTCTCGTGTGAGCCTCGCCATGGCGACGCGGCATCCAATGCCGCCCGGTGGTCGTGCGGAGTGACGTCACATGCCCGTCTGCGTGGCAACGGGGTCAATGTGATGTCACGTGACCCCGCGTGTCATTTGACGCTGCCAAACAAGGTAAGTGGGGGACACAGAGGAGGGAGAGCAGTCAGGGGGACGCATCTCCAAACATTTGCGCCCCCCTTGCTCTACATCATATAATTTACGTAATGCATCATGGCAAATTATACATCAAGAAGGCCGAATCCGCCGAAACCATATGCCCATCCGGAGCTGCTACTGGGCAATCCCTCCGGATATAATATCTCGGGAAGCAGGGGGTCCCCAGAGGTGAATGACCACATTCATCTCCGCAGACCCCCTGCCAAAAAATAAATAAAACCCAGCGTTAACACCATTGTCGGAGAATTCCCTGAAGAACACGGGGATAGAAATGCTCGAGTGGATAGCCAGCGATACCTACAACCTTCGGAGACACGTATGGGTACGGAGCCAGTGCATGATTCATGGCATGCTGCCGGTGCGTGCTTATATTCCGATGGTTAGACAAGAAAAAAAAAAACATTAGAAAAATCAATTCACTTAGTTCTCCTTATTAAATGCCAATCGTTGGCCGCGCAGAACATTTAGTGTGGTGCTGTGCCAGCAAGTTGGCGAGGTTAAAATGCTTTAATTGACAGAATCCCAATTGCATATTCAGTTTATGCAATTTACTATTCTTCGGTTTGTTTCCAGAGAAGGCCAGTGAATGAAAAAGGACAGGGGGGTTTACTTTTTGCACACAGATTTAGGTGCACTGTATGTGTAGGGTGACCATACAGATGGATGATGAACTATTGCCCGCGGTGGCCGTGGACCAACAGGCTACCAACACCCCCTTTAGTGGTCTATATCTCCAGAGGGTCATCGATGCTGAAATTAATGGGGTAACCCCCAGCGGACGGAGAGTGGAAGCTGGCCGGGTAAGGCTAAGTCCCCGCTAGCGCTGATCTGTCCATTGAAAATTTCATGTATAAATATAGCTACAATAGTGGGCCTTTAAGGTATCCTAAGTGCAATGAGTTGAAGGTGGTCCCGTGGGGTCCACGCGGAGCCCTGCTGTGAGAAGAAATTCGGGGCTGCCACCAGTTCCAGTTAAAATCGATTTATTGGTGGTCATCTGAAGTGTACAGCAAACACTCTGACGCGTTTCAGGACAGTTGTCCCTTTATCAAAGAGTAACTGCGCGTCACTGAGTTTCTCCATTATGTAGTATACCTCCCGCCCCCAACCGTGACGTCACAGACGCTTCGTTAATCTCGCGTGATTTCGGGAGGCCCCCATCCCATTGGATGCCATGCATCGAATCGCGCAAGACATGATGAATAATTAAATAGTAAGACTGGCATTGGAGCCACGGACTCTTGGTCCCCCGCCTCTACTAGTGACGTCACAACACTCTGTGTATATCGGAAGCCTGTTTGGTTAAGCCTGTTAGTTAGATAGTATACATCAAGCTTCCGATATACACGAGTGTGTGACGTCACTAGTAGAGGCGGGACCAAGACATAATGGAGAACTCAGTACGCGCAGTTACTCTTTGATAAAGGGACAACTGTCCTGAAACGCGTCAGAGTGTTTGCTGTACCTTCAGATGACCACTCAATAAATCGATTTTAACTGGAACTGGTGTGCAGCCCCGAATTTCTTCTCACGCAGTGTTCTCCGCCGTCGGCCCCCCACGGGACCACCTTCAACTTATCTGAGATGCAGGCGTGATGCACGCACACTTCTGAGTCTGAGCAGCTGTTCCACTGAGGCTCCATCAAACACTATGGGTATGTACTTTGGTTTTCTGGGGATTTAGACAGTGCCTTTATGGTAATATAGAGTTCTGTGTATTGTCTCCAGTTATACCTGTACACCTACAGATGTATTAATAATTAAGAGCCTCACACAGCTTAAATATATGCTCATATGACCAGATATATGTTTAATTGAGACTTCAATCAAGTCATTTCCACACACAGCTGAGCCCTGAGGATTGGGATCATTTCCCATACACACAGCTAAGTGCAATGAGCCTACTCTTTTAGAACCAGTACAGATACAGTTGTAGTGAGACTTGCTTACTGGCGCGGTGGCTGAAAATGCTTAAAGCCGCGGATCCAGGGATAGTGCTGCTGCGGAGACAGGCGGCCATAACTCACGCAGGTATAATCCACTCCCCGGCACAGGGGCTATCGCGTTGCGGTCACACGGCTTGCTCCGGTGTCGAAAACAGGAAGTAATCACGTGGTATAATAATATACACATAATGGGAAAACTCCTGCGAGAACATTAGCCACATGGACTCCCTGACCGAAGCTTACATCTAAGTCAGTGGTTTCCAACACTTTCTTTGGTTAAGGAACCTAGACTTAATAATGTGACATTCTGCGGAAACCCCAACCCGCACTAATATGCGTCTGAGATCAGATGCTTGGTAAACTGTCTGTATTGGTACAATCTGCAAATGACCTGCAAAATGCAAGGAAACCTTTTGGGATGCCTCGGGGAAACCCAGGGTTTCTGGAACCCGGAACCCCGTTTGAAAAACACTGATCTAAGAGTAAGTAGGGAGACCTTACAGAGACAGTAGGAGGGTTGTTCAGTAAGTGCGTCTGCTGCAAAAGGTCACGTGAGATGTGTAGTATCAACCAAGGAGCGGCCAAAGTACGCATTAGGGTTCATAATGAATGCAATTAAAATCCTAACGATCCAAAGTAGTATCCAGTACCATCCCAACTAAGATAAAACAAATTGGGGGGGATTAATTCACATTTCCAAGGTGTAAAACAAATTCATAGAACAGCACTAGATTTGATCAAAGCAGAAAGCGGCATTTTCAGGCCTAATTTTCTGCCAGGGAAAATTGATGCAACGCGTCAGTAAGCTGGAGGCGATAATTAAAGCTACAGAATAAGTCATTTTGTAATATATTCCATTTGCCACTGGAGGGCATATCCTATTCACCAGAACCTCAACAGGGCAGAAACATATCTCTGAACCATTCTGCCACCGCAGCCCAGGGGCAAGCACAAAGTGAAGGGGTTCGGTTGGCTCTGTAACAAAGTTGCTTCGTGGTTTAGAGTCCACTACGACTCTGGAATTCCTTGCGATATACATGAGACATACGCAGCTGTATTAAAAGTGCTGCAGTTGAACACTTGCGGGTAATTCCTTGCAGGTGTGCTGCCCTCTTAGTGGACCAACATGACCATTTTTCATAGATGATAGCATAGTTTCAAAACCTCAAAGGCCTCTTCTTCAGAACGCAAGAATTATTAGCAGAAATCAAAACTTTTTCCGTTACAACCATTATATGCCATTCCAGGATGCAGTGGTTTTTTCGGTGTCTCTATGATGTCCTTTGGGTATCGGAATGGATGGCCACAAGTATGGTGGACCTTGTGCTATCCAGGGGATGACTCTAGAGACGGTCCGCGGATTTCAGCGGATCAATGTCAAAAGGGCGTTTAGCATTTTGTGGATTTTTTTTATTATTACCCGTACCCGTGCGCGGATCCCCGCGACCCGTGGGCGGGTTTGTAGGATCCAATCCGCGGATCCCGCCATCCGTTTTAAGAATCCTGCCAAAGTTTGTGAACCGCTGATTGGATTCTACAAATCCGTCAAGGGTTGGGGTCACATCAGCTAAAATCAGGAACGGGTTTGGGTGGGGTCACCATCTGTAGCGGCGTCACACTTTTGTTTTGTTTCACCGAGATCCCGTCTATGCTCTCAGAGATCTACAATAAGATCGGAACAAGAGGACGGCTTGGTCCTTTTGCACATATGGGCGGGTCACAACCGTACGATGTCTAGACCAGGGTGGCTATCTCCATTCCTCAAGGCCACCAGCAGGTCCGGTTTTAAGGATATCCCTGCTTCGGCACAGTGGCTCAATCGGTGACTCAGTCTGTGTGGACTAGAGTTGCCCACCCTGTCTTTATGATGCTTTTTGATATCGCATGGTTCAGCACACCAATGACCCGTGTAACGTTGGAGACCATCACTGCACCTTTTCACATTTCCAAGGCAGATCTCCAGGAGCTTGAATAACAATCTGAACAAAAAGGTAAGGCCCCCTTTCTCTCCCTTCAACACCCAACCATCATGGATTCAGATTACGGATGTCCAAGGGTACAAGGGTCTTTCAACAGCAAAGGGGTTACTAAATGTAATTCTTTTTCCCCTTGTAAGGGTGAAGCGTGTAACACAGTATCCAAACACCTGCATCAGAATATTATGCACAATCCCTGAACTGTTGGTGCGTGTGAGCAAACTAGATACGTCTTCCACTGAACACGGGCCAAACCTTGTTCAGCAGCCGGTCCCTGTTAATTATGGAATTAGGACCAACACTTCATTGATTCTTTGGACCAGTAATCTGGGGCTTGATAGAAACTGCAGAGAAACGAACCTCTAATGATACACTGAAGACAGTTACAGATCTAATGGATCAGCAAGCACGCAGTGTCCCTGCACAGATAATTCACGTGAAGATCACCAAACATGACTCATATTGCCAGCATCTACACCTTTGTCGTTCAGATCAATAACCTGGATGTTTAGTTACTCAGGTCAGTATTGGAACCAGATCAAAATCCTATACTTTACCTGCTCAAGGACACTACAGCTAACCTTTGATGTAACAGCAGCATTTTATTTTATTTTTTGTTAACGTTGCTCTCACTAGGGGCATGAATAACCAGATCGGTACTAAGCAGAATTTTCAGCCGAGAGTATGGCCTTGAGAGGTAGAAGCGTGAAAGTGAATTGTTTCCTTTGCAGCTGACACTCAAGAGCCTTGCAAACCAATTTAATTGCACTTGGCGATACCAAATGTATACTGAATAAAATGCAGGTGTTTTCAGTTTACATTTCCTCTGTTGTATTTCAAATAATGTGGTGAATTGCTATAATATTTTGCTGATGGAATCTGCATACACATACCCTCAGGAAGGCATAATGTAGCGTTGTTAGGAAACTTGGCAATATGCTTAGAATTATTACACTTGCATTGCCTTTTTCTGTGGTTTTCTTATAAAGATGAAGAATGTTTAATATCGTAATCATACATAGGCATTGAAACATGGGTGACATTGAGGAAGCACAATTGATTGTGTGACGCCCCCCTGGGGATACTAATTCTATTCGGGGTTACACTGGCATTAATGGGTTTATTGTGGTTTCACTCTGGTTACTCCCCTCCCCCTGGTGATATAGGAGAACTATGCAGAGGAATTGCCACTCCCTTGTATGTCTTGTGACTATGATGTCATCATAGGGAGATAGAATGGTGTATATTGCTCCACCCAATGTTTCTAGAAACAGGTCCTTCAAGTTCACACTGGGGGCCTCACTGTGAGTCCTGTAAATAGGTGTGTGAATATATAGCTAAGTGTTTTAAAAGTGTACTGTCACTGTTTGTTGTTTTCAGTTAGATACATTGCCCTTAAGTAAGCGCCAGTAGTAAGGATCCAGATGGTTCTAATATTGAGAAAGGAGGAAGCATGCTCTTGATAGGAGTTCCCAGCATAGTACCTCCGGAGTATGTTTGGACAGGCCCAATCGGAAGTGTCCTGGTGCAATCCTGATCACACTGTAGGTATTGACGAAGTATGCATACATAGTAATGGGTTACTAATTCACTTGCCCGAAGTGTAATTCCTGAGCGCCCCATTCGATATTGGGCACTACTTACTCTATTCAAGAGGCTGCCAATGTAATCCTTACTATGTGTACAAGTATAAGTACCCTCCCCAGCATAGGAAGTCAGGCTACCAGGGATGAATTCCAGAGTATTAGCTTTGGCCATGAGTTCTGTCATGAGATGGAGCCTTGTAGACCGATGTCAAATAAAGCACCTTTGATGTTTTTACAAAGGATCCTGACACCCATCCTTTTTCTATCTGCTTATTCACACCCGGCCTGGGCCAACCCATGCCTTGACCAGTAATGAGACGGGCACTGTAATGCCATGCAAATGAGCACAGTGAGTCAACCCTTTACTTCTTCTTATTCATTGTAACATGTACCTCTATAGCTTATGCCTGCCGCATTACACAGCTTTTCAGCACAGCCAGGGTTAAGAAGTGCAGAGTCAGTAAGCCTACTCACCGACAGATTTTTCGACCTCTTCTTGGGTCTCATCAGTGCGAGGCTGGTTGCTGGCCATGCCACGTGAAGCTGGTACGTGGGCATAACCAGACATTAAAACCAGGCTGTTCTGAAAAGCTGTGTAATACGGCAGGCATACGCTTATAGGGTTCCATGTTAAAATAGATGAGGAAAAGAGTGGCACTGTTTTATTTGCATGTCATTACCCAGAATCCCTGGCTGCAGTGGAAGCTAAGCGATAATGGGGAAAGCATGGTTTCAGACCTTCTGAAACATGCAATATACGCACAAGTGGTATTATTATTATTTTACTGCCTTAATTGTCTAATTCCTTGAAAAGATCAAACCATTCTAAGAGTTTTTAAATCATTTACTGGTTTTGAAGTGACGCCGTTGAGCGTAGAGAGTTGGCGCATTGTGTCTTTCCCCATTGAGATTCAATACGTACAAACAGACCACCTTGCATGAACGTAGAACTACAAGTATAGTGGGAGAGATTCGATGTTTAAAGGTCTCTCTTGATTTAATCTGGTAGCTTGGGCCTAATGGCGCTTTTCCTCTCTGATTCGAACTTGTCATTAGGACAACTCCGGAAAGAAGACAAGACAAACTTGCTAAAGGGGCGATCCCACTTTGGGACAAAGTGAACTATTGCAGTGACATGTTTTCATGAGTCCTCATCCAGGTGATTGATCATTTTAAAACCCAAATCTGACCCCTACAGATGTAGCCAGGCTAGCTGTGTTCGCTGCCGTAGACCAACATGCTGAAATTCCACGGCAGAACCGCAGCACCAAAAACAGTAAGGTTCTGGCGGCACAGGAGGATTAACATTGCGGGTGTCCCTGCTAGTGAAAAGGACCCCGTGGGTTCATCTTCACTTGTTGTGCCATCAAGAAACCCATACTAACCTTGGGATGTGCAGTGCAGCCGGCCCCATCCCTGTCTCCGTCTCGGTGTACCATCCCCGGCAGCTCTGAAGGTAAAAGCTGTCTCCGGTCTGTCCCAAGCCCCTGGATGACGTAGATGCCCCCATATGGGTCTCTCACATCATGAGGGGAATATTATAGGACCCGTATTCAGTCATCTACGTTCATAAGGGGACTAGAAGATGACATCTAACACTGGCCAGCCCCTCGATGATGTAAATGACCAAAGATGGTCCTATGGTATTCCCTCTCATGATGTAAGAACCCATATTCTGGAATCTACGTCATCCAGGGGCTTGGGACAGACCGGAGACGGCTTCTTACCTTCAGAGCTGGTACCTTCAGACGGCTGCAGAGCTGATCCACAAGGTTAGTATCAGTTTCCTGATGGCCCAAACAGGATGAACACTGCAGGGTCCCATTCAGAAGCAGGGACCCCTCGCATTATTAATCCTCCCGGCCGCTCACTGTTTTTCAGGACATGCTCGGATGCAACATGTGGCGCAGTCCGGTGGCTGCACGCGATTGCGCACCGAAACAGTCTATCTACACCATGTTAATGGTTTTGAAGCAAAAGGTGGCACTGTGTGCACTTTTGCATGTCATTTCCCAGAATCCCTTGCTGCAGTGGAAGTGCTGGTGATAACGGTGAAAGGCGGGGCTGCAGACCTTTCTAAGACATGCAGATGAGCATAGAGTAATATTTCCATTTGCTATAATGCTTTTGCTGTGGAGGGTTTGTGTCACTTTTTTTTTACCCACCATAACTTAACTAAGTATGGTACACCCTGTATAATTATTTATATTATTTATTCCAGTGAGAGGTTTTGATTTCCTCTGGCTGCTCCCTTTTGTGTGATGTCACTTTGTGATGTCACTGTGTCATGTCACTGTGGCGATCAGCAAGAATTTGTACACCCGAGTCCCCCCTCCCCACCTCCCCTTATCTTTATGTTCTCTGATAAGGACAGGGTCGGGTAAGGGGAAAATAAAACACCCCCCCCACTCTCCGCGGCCCCTAAGAAATTGCCTGGCTATGTGGAATTTCACCTTTAACACAAAGCAGTCGCCAAGTGAATTTGCCCGGTGTGGTGAAATGATCTCTGAGGTTCTCTTGGGCTCTCATTATATGAGGATTGGCACTACATCCAGTTCCAAATAATATGCTGACCTAGTCCTATAGATTACTCCGTATGGGCCTAGGGCACCTTCAGATTGTCAGAATATGTTCAATTTAAGCCTATTTCCTGCATCAACTAACCAAACAGATGTATTTCCAGCCAGAGATAAAACTGGCGAGTGTTCGGATAGCCTGAAAGTGGCTATTATTTTGATGGACTGAAAGGCAAGTGGCCGTGATTGAAAACATGAATTCCTTCCAGAATACATTAAGATGGCTCATTCATTAAAGCAATGGCTTTTTCTGTCAGCATATTGGGCTCTTTGGTTTCATTTGTACGTAACGAAGAATTTGGCTTCAGATAATAACCACCTGACCCCCTAATCTGCCTATTGTCCTATCTGCTGTAAAACCTCAAACCTATTTTATTCTTGACTTTCTTGTGTATTTAGGACATGTTTAAGTATACCCAAGAGCGTGAAAACTCCCTTTCTGTATTAGTTAGCCCCTACCACTTTGCTTGGAGCATTGTCCATGAACCAACCACCCTTTCAGTGAGCTACTCCTTCACATTTCCCCCTTTGCCTGCCGACTAGCACCCTCTCTATCCACCTTTAAGACCCACCTTAACGAAGCATAATAGTATCGCTCCGTGGCTGATACTATAACACCTGAACAAATAAGCTTCCCCCTGCAGACCACTTACCGAACTGTCTCTGTACATTTTTCCTACCTACCAACTAGATTGTAAGCTCTTCCGGGGCAGGACTCCTTTTCCTAAATGTTACAACTTTATGTCTGAGGCACTTCTTCCCTTCGTGTGTTATTTGTATTACTTGTTATTTTTATATGATTGTCCACTAATACATTAAAAATGTCATTTAGAGTTGTTTAAAAAAAAAAAAAAAAAAAAAAAAAGTATCTTCTCATAATAAAAAACTAATTTTTTAAAAAAAAAAAAAAACACACACGTAGGATATTGCCGGGTCTGCAGCTTTAAAGCACGGTTGATAAATTCACGTCCAAACTGTTGCTGTTGATAACTTAATTATGCCTCTAATACTCAGCTGGGTATAGAAAATGGCACTATCGTATGCATCTAATGAGCTGAATATATTGTGAGTTTTTTGAAGATGAGAACCGGTCTCCCCCCCCCCCCCCCCAAACCCCCACTGGGTATTGTTTTTGCATTCAAAGGGAGACAGCAGATAATTAATATGGATTCCAACGCTTTTTTTTAGAAGGCCTTTATCCGTTTTAAGGAACATTGCAGAGCACGTCGAAGTAAAACAAAAACACATACAGCATCAGGAATAGAGACGAGCGAAACAGTCCCAACTCTGCTCAATTTCTTTGTATTTGTTTTCCAAAAAACGATGCAGCCGCCCTTCAATTTGTTTCTATTTTCTATATAGGGCCGTGTAAATCTAACCTTATCGGTTATTTCCTTTCATCTTTTTTTGCAGCAGCATAATTGCAGATGTAGCGAGACTTCCTGTCTCTGAAGCCGCGGCTCCGGGAATTGCGCTGCCGCAGGGGGGGGGGGGCGCTGCCGGGGTCCATTGTTCCCGGGTCGGACCACCACCTGCAGCAGTGATCCTCCAGCTCGCGCCGGTCTCGAAAACAGGAAGTCTTGATACATCCGGAGTTTAAACAAAACGGCGAAAGGAAAAAAATCAATCTGGACTTCCGGCACCGCTCACTTTAATGGGCTGGAAGGTGTCGCTTTAGTTGTGCGCTCACTAGACAAAATGAGGCTGGCTACATCCACATATATAAATCCATAGAAGGCTAGGTACATACTGTATGTAAAAATATATACAGGTGGACGGAGACTCGAAACCCCAGGATTACTGTAGGAACTCGCCAGGTAAGTAGAAAAATATAAAGTTGAGCTTTATTGGATCATATTAAAATACAAAAAAAACTCTCCTACGCGTTTCACCCCATGTGGTGTATTTTCAAGGAGTAATCTCAATTGGGGAGGGAACACCCTATATTCCCTCCCCACAAACATGACATCACAGGTTTAAAACATCGGAAACTACAGTAATCAGTAATTCAATTTATAACGAGTCCCATATGGTATAAATTTTAACCATTGAAGTGCAGTCTCTTGAATCAAAGGACTAAACTTCTTAGATAGTTAGACATCACGCTCTATGTCCATCACATATGGACTAATAAGTTAACATAACCGTATTGCACTTCCAGGATGTCGCGGGAGACCAGGCGCTTTACACCATTTTACCAGGATCATTCATTGAGCCAAACAAGGTAATGACATAAATTGAAGTTTATTTGCACAAATTCGCTTACACACAATGGAACGCAAAATACAGACAAAAAGACACATACTGGGGGTTAAAGCCGGGTCAGCGGGAAATCTGAAATTGCCAAGGGACATGCGCGAGTTTGCCACCTCCGTCCATGGCTATCTCAATGCCACCCGCTGGGACAGGCTTTGCCAGGTCTGGCAGAGCAAGTTGCAGCCCGGGTGACTGCCATTGTTCTCCGGACCTGGTACTCCGCCTTTCCCCGCTGCCCAAATGCTTTTCACACCTCTAGCATCCTCTGACTGCTTTGATCTCCGATGTCCAGCAGACTTACCGGCGCCTATGGGTTCGCTCGGGCAGCCTGCCTGTCTGGACATTGGTTCGCTCGGGCAGCCTGTCTGGACATTGGTTCGCTCGGGCAGCCTGTCTGGACATTGGTTCGCTCGGGCAGCCTGTCTGGACATTGGTTCGCTCGGGCAGCCTGCCTGTCTGGACATTGGTTCGCTCGGGCAGCCTGTCTGGACATGGATTCCGCACGTAAAAGCACATTCCATTAATAAAGTATATTTTAATACACTAAGGTATATGTTTTAATATACTTCTGCGTCTGTGGGTATAGGGGACAGAATAAGAAAGATGTTGTACTTTTATTCCTAGCTGCCTTATTCCCCATACTCTTTCTATGAGACTCATGCTGGACTCTCAGAGTCCCCCCTCAAACCTTATATACGGTTGGGGCACCCACAAACCCTACACTGCTTCTGGGTCACTTTGGCACTAGCTGGGGTACCCCCCTTAACCTAGGGATTCCCTAAGCTACAGGGATACCTATGCTATGCTGAAGCAGGGTACCGTAGTGGTGAGTCGCGCTTGCGTTTTCAAGGGGAGATATTGCCGGGACAATGTGCCTACATGTATCCGAGTATCACGCATGGTTCCCGGGTACATTTATGGGGGAACTGACAACTCCGGGCGCCAACCTCCTAGGCACATTCTGCCAACGGATCCTTTGCAAAAAAAAAAAAACCTGAAACTCATACCCCAGCAATCCCTGCTCGCTGGCACGCCCGGAAACTCATACCCTAGCAATCCCTGCTCGCTGGCACGCCCGGAAACTCATACCCTAGCAATCCCTGCTCACTGGCACGCCCGGAAACTCATACCCCAGCAATCCCTGCTCGCTGGCACGCCCGGAAACTCATACCCTAGCAATCCCTGCTCGCTGGCACGCCCGGAAACTCATACCCTAGCAATCCCTGCTCGCTGGCACGCCCGGAAACTCATACCCCAACAATCCCTGCTCGCTGGCACGCCCGGAAACTCATACCCCAACAATCCCTGCTCGCTGGCACGCCCGGAAACTCATACCC
Source organism: Ascaphus truei (assembly GCA_036426205.1). NCBI lineage: Eukaryota > Metazoa > Chordata > Amphibia > Anura > Ascaphidae > Ascaphus > Ascaphus truei. The sequence continues at coordinate 8,729,619 of CM071588.1, read as the reverse complement.
TAGCAATCCCTGCTCGCTGGCACGCCCGGAAACTCATACCCTAGCAATCCCTGCTCGCTGGCACGCCCGGAAAGGGGAAAACACTTTTATTACAGACATTCTAAAAGAATGACACAATGTTACTGGGCCCAAGAGCTGACTCTCTTGGACACTTATACACGGATCAGAGGTAACTAAAATGGGCTTTACCTTTATTTGAGAGCCTGGTTACCCCCTACCGTCACACAGGACATACTAAATGGCCCTTGTCAAATACATAATGTTGCATCTATAATAGATACATTTCTGAAAAGATTTGTAGCCACATTGCTATGGTACATATAATAATAATTAATAATAATATAGTGAATATTCCCTTGCCTGTGGCAAATTATCCATACAATTATAGTGGTTCAATAGGCACTAAGGCCCTTGAGGCATCAAACTAGTGATCCCCATCTGTATAATGTGAACTGCCTAATGTATCATAGCAACAACAGCAAAAAATGCAGAATAATGATTGCAGGATATGGAACCAATGGTTGTTACTATAAACCATTCCTATGAGGTGTTGCAGAACAAACAATTAAGATTACAAGATAATAAGTCCATGTGTCAATATGAACATTGATACATTCAAAAACAGCAGTGGCAATATATTACCATTGGTTATAAAAACAATGTTGATGCAGTAATGGCAACATGCAACTGCCTAGATTGGTATTAAGTAACAACACGAAGGGGAGGAGGGATGAAGGTTCTAAAAATACAATAATACTTCTCTCGAGAAATGCTGAAGATCCATTAACACGTGACCCCGAATCCATAATAAGTGAATATGGAATCACATCACTAAGACACATTTATTGGGTGTTCCATCACCTAGGGCAAACAAATAACGAAACCTCTGGTGGTTCACATACGGTAGGTACTTAGTCCAGCTATGGATCACCCTCTACATCAGCGGCGCGCAAAGTGGGGGCGTGGGATTTTTTTGGCGGGGCGGTTGCAGAGGGACCCGCTCTCTTCCCCGAGGCATTTAAATGAAATGCCGGGGGGGGGGGGGGGGGGGATCGCGTGAGGCCTCTGCGACTCACTTACCGGGATTCAGAAGAGTTGCTGTGACGCCTCGCCATGGCGACGCGGCATCAAATGACGCCGCGGTGTCGTGCGGAGTGACGTCACATGCCCGTCTGCGTGGCAACGGGGTCATGTGATGTCACGTGACCCCGCGGTGTCATTTGACGCTGCCAAACAAGGTAAGGGGGGACACGAGAGCGAGGGAGAGCAGTCAGGGGGACGCATCTCCAAACATTTGCGCCCCCCTTGCTCTACATCATATAAATTACGTAATGCATCATGGCAAATTATACATCAAGAAGGCCGAATCCGCCGAAACCATATGCCCATCCGGAGCTGCTACTGGCAATCCCTACGGATATAAATATCTCGGGAAGCAGGGGGTCCCCAGAGGTGAAATGACCACAGTTCATCTCCGCAGACCCCCTGCCAAAAAATAAATAAAACCCCAAGCGTTAACACCAGTGTCGGAGAATTCACTTGAAGAACGACGTGAGATAGAAATGCTCGAGTGGATAAGCCAGCGATACCTACAACCTTCGGAGACACGTATGGTACGGAGGAGCAGATGCATGATTCATGGCATGCTGCCGGTGCGTGCTTATATTCCGATGGTTAGACAAGAAAGAAAAAAAAAACATTAGAAAAATCAATTACATTAGTTCTCCTTATTAAATGCAAATCGTTGGCCGCGCAGAACATTTAGTGGTGTGCTGTGGCCAGCAAGTTGAGCGAAGGTTAAATGCTTTAATTGACAGAATCCCAATTGCATATTCAGTTTATGCAATTTACTTATTCTTCGGTTTGTTTCCAGAGAAGGCCAGTGAATGAAAAAGGGACAGGGGGGTTTACTTTTTGCACACAGATTTAGGGTGCACTGTATGTGTAGGGTGACCATACAGATGGATGATGACTTATTGCCGCGGTGGCCGTGGACCAACAGGCTACCAACACCCCCTTTAGTGGTCTATATCTCCAGAGGGGTCATCGATGCTGAAATTAATGGGGTAACCCCAAGCGGACGGAGAGTGGAAGCTGGCCGGGTAAGGCTAAGTCCCCGCTAGCGCTGATCTGTCCATTGAAATTTCATGTATAAATATAGCTACAATAGTGGGCCTTTAAAAGGTATCCTAAGTGCAATGAGTTGAAGGTGGTCCCGTGGGGTCCGACGGCGGAGCACTGCTGTGAGAAGAAATTCGGGGCTGCACACCAGTTCCAGTTAAAATCGATTTATTGAGTGGTCATCTGAAGTGTACAGCAAACACTCTGACGCGTTTCAGGACAGTTGTCCCTTTATCAAGAGTAACTCGCGCGTCTACTGAGTTCTCCATATGTAGTATAACTCCCGCCCCCAACCGTGAGTCACAACGCTTCGTTAATCTCGCGTGATTTCGGGAGGCCCCCATCCCATTGGATGCCATGTCAGCGAATCGCGCAAGACATGAGTGAATAATTAAATAGTAAGACTGGCATTGGAGCCACGGACTCTTGGTCCCGCCTCTACTAGTGACGTCACAACACTCTGTGTATATCCGGAAGTTGTTTGGGTTAAGCCTTTATTAGATAGTGTATACATCAAGCTTCCGATATACACAGAGTGTGTGACGTCACTAGTAGAGGCGGACCCAAGAACATAATGGAGAACTCAGTAGACGCGCAGTTACTCTTTGATAAAGGGACAACTGTCCTGAAACGCGTCAGAGTGTTTGCTGTACACTTCAGATGACCACTCAATAAATCGATTTTAACTGGAACTGGTGTGCAGCCCCGAATTTCTTACCTCACGCAGTGCTCCGCCGTCGGACCCCACGGGACCACCTTCAACTTATCTGAGATGCAGGCGTGATGCACGCACACTTCTGAGTCTGAGCAGCTGTTCCACTGAGGCTCCATCAAACACTATGGGTATGTACTTTGGTTTTCTGGGGATTTAGACAGTGCCTTTATGGTATATATAGAGTTCTGTGTATTGTCTCCAGTTATACCTGTACACCTACAGATGTATTATAATATATAGAGCCTCACACAGCTTAAATATATGCTCATATGACCAGATATATGTTTAATTGAGACTTCAATCAAGTCATTTCCACACACAGCTGAGCCCTGAGGATTGGGATCATTTCCCATACATGCAGACCCGGCAATATCCTACGTGTGTGTTTTTTTTTTTTTTTAAAAAATTAGTTTTTTATTATGAGAAGATACTTTTTTTTTTTTTTTTTTTTTTTTTAAACAACTCTAAATGACATTTTTAATGTATTATAATGTAACAAGCATTTTCAGTTTCTGTCCTCAGGGAGGTGTGTTGTACTATGCTAGTATCAATAAGAGAGTATTAATACTCTGTAGACTGACGTGCCTTTAACATAATGGTTTTGACACTTGACCTTATGCAGTTAAGCAGTGCTTTTTTTCTGTGGGTATGCCATATCGCCACATTTTTCCTACGGCTACTGTATAAGCCAGGGACGCACAAATTGGGGGGGGGGGGTGCACGCCGGCGGTCTGACCCTGAAGTCTTCACTGACTTCCGGTATCTGGCGCTGCTAGAGCGCGCTCCTGCCGGCCGCCCTCCTCTTCCACCATCCAACTCCTCTGCCGCCATCATCTTCTCTCACTGCCCACCTCTGCTGCCGCCGCTCTGCTCCCACAAATCATCGCCCCCCCCTAAAAAATCTTGTGCCCCTGGTGAAGAGGGTGGGGGAAATAAGAGATGAGGTGGGTGGGGGGATGAGAGATGATGAGGAGAGTGGGAGAGGATGAGAGATGATGAGGAGGGTGTGTGGGGATGAGAGATGATGATGAGGGTGTGTGAGGATGAGAGATGATGATGAGGGTAGGGCGGATGACAAATGATGAAGAGTCGCTGTAAGTGACCCCGCTCCTCCCCCTTCAGTCACAGCGGCAGCCATTTTCTCTGGAGATGCGGCTGCACCAAGAGTTTCTCAGCCCAGCATGTCCAGAGACTCTGTCTCTGCTTTACAGTTACACCAACACGCATTATTATACTTTATTACAGTTAGGCTTAGGCCCCGCTCCCAGAGTCAGCGCGCCCACACTGCAGACAGGCGGGAGCCGGAGCGGGAGGTGGGCGGGAGTGGGAGGCTTGAGCGGGAGGGGGGCGTGGCTTGAGCGGAGGGACCCGCTACTCTCCCCCCCCTCCCTCCATGGCTCGGGCTGCTCATTGAAGGTAAGTAAAGCAACACACACACACAGAGGCAGGCACTCACGCACTCAGGCACACACATACACACACACACACATACACACACACAGACAGGCACGCACGCACTCAGACATACACAGACAGGCACTCACGCTGATTTCACTCCACACTCCTCCCCGCTCCCCGAAGCCTCTCCTCCTCCCGAAGCCTCCCCTCCCCATTGGCTCACAGCCACACCACGTGACGCGTCAACGCTAGGAAACACCATTCTCTTGTATCCCATAGCGGCTGACGCGCCACAGCGTGTAGTAAGCTGTGCAGCCAGGGGGGACCGGGACCGGCTCTGCAGGATTCCCCTGCTGGTGGGGAACACGCGTGTGGCCGCCCGCGCCGCCGAGCGCAGCGGGACCGAGGCCTTACACACACAGGGAATGCAAAAGGCTACGAGGGTGGATGAAGGAGGTAGTAGACCCAGGGTGGGTGCTTAGGCCTGCCTGGAAGGTTGCGGGATGAGTTAAACCCTTCACTACCATAGCGGTGGGAACCGCTTTGGTAATGAAGGGGTTAACCAGTCCCGCAAACCCCCCCCGCAAGGCCTAAACACCACCAAGGGCCAAATATCACCTTCACCCACCCTCGCTACCCAAGTAGTTAACCCCTTCAGTGCCTTAGCGGTTAGCTGCTAATGTAATTAAGTTGCCTTTTAATGCATTTTTATTGCGTGTTATTCATGCCGTGGGTCTTCGGTATTGATATTAATGTGTATCAGCTCCGGAGACCCCCGGCATCAATCCGACGCACGAAAAAAAAGCATTTTTTTTTTTTCTAGGTCCTCTCTCGCCGCCTTCTCTGCAGGTTCTCCCCAGCCTCGCGCCAAACTTTTTTCCTGGCGTGAGGATTTTGGGGAGAATCTCGCCATTCTAGAGCCGCGATAGGCCTCGATAAGCTAATCGAGGCTACTAGAATTGCACGAGTTTCAGAACCTGCCGATAAGAGGCTTATCGCCGCCAAAAAATTTTTTGACGGCTGAAAAATTGGGCGATTTTTGCCTTTATCGCCCACTTATCGAGGCTTACTGAATAGCAGTAGGTATTTTGGCCAATAAATGGCTTATCGAGGCTTACTGAATAGCAGTAGGTATTTTGACCAATAAATGGCTTATCGAGGCTTACTGAATAGCAGTAGGTATTTTGGCCAATAAGTGGCTTATCGAGGCTTACTGAATAGGCCCCTAAAAATCCAACTGGGGTCCACCAGTGACATTTCCAGTAGGCTATCACTAATCCCACTTGCTGGAAGATTTACGAAGCAATATACTCAATGCTCAATATCCCGAATCTCCTCACAATAGGGCAGAGGTGGCCAACTCCAGTCCTCAACGGCCACTTGACTTCGCCACCTCTGCTGAAGCAGGGATATCCTTAAAACCTGAACTGTTAGTGGCTCTGGAGTTGAATACCCCTGCTGTAGAAAATCAATGTTATATGCAAACGACCGATTTACTGACGGCTCCCGGCACCAAACCCAATGCAGAAAAACACATCACCAGATTTAACCCGGAAGAAGAATCCCATTGAAATCAACAGTTTTTTTATTTCATAACAATACTGCAATTCAGTTTTGCAGCCGGGAGACTTTAGCATATAACCCCCGCATTGTGTTCATAATAATAATAGCATGTTCTTGTATAGCGCTACTAGTTTTACACAGCACTTTACAGAGACATTTTGCAGGCACAGTCCCTGTCCCGTGGAGCTTACAATCTATGTTTTTGGTACCTGAGGCACAGGGAGCTAAAGTGAGTTGCCCAAGGTCACAAGGAGCCAACACCGGGAACTGAACCAGGTTCCCCCTGCTTCAAACTCAGTGCCAAAGTCAGTGTCGTTACTCACTGAGTCACACCTTCGCCCATAGGGTGTTCATCTACTCCCAAGTGTTCATTTATTCCTCCAACCCCACTTCTTGTGTCCCGAACAGACACCGATCACTAGCCACTATTTAGTAAAAGCCCTACAAATAACACTGAATCCGACTCCCATATCCAGATAATGCAACCAAATGAAATTCCGTATGAAGTTTTTATATCCCTGGAGGTGCTAAGGATGGTTATTAAATTATCTACATTTCAGCTGGCTTATTCCCCCACATTAAATTGAATTAAAAATATTGCTTCGATTTGCATTGCCGCCTGTGAATTTGGTTCTGCATTTCATACATTACAATAAATCAAATATCTGAGTTGCTTCATCTCTGGAGGGCACTGACAAACAAGCATTTTATTTTAAAGAACACCCTACGCTGAAGGGTTGGGGTTTCTTTAAAATCAGGTTTGGGGTTTTTACCCGATATTGGATTTTCCAAATGGTTCTCCTTAAAATGTAGCCCAATCAATGTTAGTGTCCACTCAACCATCACCAGATGTGTTTGTAGCATCCCTTCCGCTCCCCCTGCTGAAATCCTATAAATGACTGCAGATCTTACAATGTAAAACCCTCACCCCAACCTCCCTAACGCCCATGATCGCCCCATACCTTCACCCCTTCCTAAAGACTCTTCAAACCCCTGCAAAGTCGCCCACCTCACTGATTCAATCCCCTTCACTATTCCCACTGTCAGACCCCATCACCATGCCACCAACAAGACTAAATCCAGACCTGACCCCAACCCTCAGGCCAGGGCCATACAGCCTTCGCCCGCGCGGGGGCCCACGCAGGCTGCGACGTCATCCGTGTGGAGCGGGTGCGTTTTGTGGCCAGGGTAGAAGCGCCGTGGGGGGGCGTCACGGAGCTGGTTCGCCCTCATTGGGCGAACCGCTCACGTGACTTGCCAGTCGCGCCAAGAAATCACTTTGAACTGATGTCTTGCAAAATGCACGCCCCCCTCACGCTTCCGTGTGCCCACGTGGTCTATGGGCGCGATCAAGACCTTTAGGCAATGTGATCAAGCCCCGCACCTACGCACGGTCTCCTCAACCACCAATAAAGTCTTGCGTCCCCCAGTTTGCGCACCGCTGGTGTAGCATGCTGGAGTTTACAAGTAGCAAAACATGTGAGATCTTATATATTATTTTAATAAATCAGTTCTGTGGTATTAGATAATACTTTTTTTTTTTTTAAATCCAACTCTTAATGCTGTTATTAATGAGTTTTAAAGCATCCTTTGATTTCTATAGCAGGGTTTAGCACACCTCACCAGCAGTGCAAGATCTTTGCAACACTATTCTGTTCACGATAATGCGTTGCTAATGTTCCCAGCAGTGTGAGCTGCAAACTGTAACAATAGATAATGTTACCGTTTTAATATCAGGTTACAGGCGGTCCTCGGTTATCCAACGGGATGCGTTCTGGAAGTAGCGTTGGATAGTGACACCGCTGTAAAGTGAGTCCCATGTTAATCAGTGGCGGTGAGCGTCGGATAACGCATTCAGGCGTCGAAAAACCGGCCCATAGGTTGCATTGTAATGTGTTGGATATGCCGTTCGTTGTAAAGTGAAACGTTGGATAGCGAGGACTACCTGTACATTGTAGCAGCTGAGTTTCACCGAATAAAGGATTGGTTGAAAATTGAAAGGCGGCCATTATGTTAGGCACAGAATCAGGATTGTTACCAATTTATAACAGGAGCACAGACCGATTCCCAGCTTAGGTAATAATGTCACAAGCTTTACATATAAAAATAAGGGAAAAAAGGGAGGGGGGGGGGAATGTATTATTGCTGCATTAAAGACCATTCGCACAGCTATTTAGCAACACCCTTGTAAAAAAAAAAATAAATACATCTAAACTAATTAGGTTTCAATAAAGCTACTATATAGGGTTTAGCTACATTGCTGTGGACTAAAATGATGTAAAGGAAACCTCATTCCATTACTGAGAAAGGCCTGAATTCCGATGACAACACGCAATATATTTCTGTACTTATATTTATTTCTATGGCATAACTGTCTGGAGATAAACTTCGTAAACAGGCAGGACTGTGAATAACAGGTTTATGGCAGAAAACGGCATTCTTTCAGCAACCTGGATCCACTTGTTCTTGGCCATCTGTAAGGTAGCTGGGCTGAACCCCCATCTTTATTTCAACCGGGGGGGGGGGAAATGTTAGAATATGGTGTATTCTGTGTGTTTACACTGAAACCTGCAACAAGTGTAGCCTTTCTTAATCGGTTCAGACGCACAATAACCTGCGATCTCTCGCCATTTTAAACCGCTCGCGAAAATCACTGCTGAATGGCTACTGTATGAACCGGGTTTGATAACTAAGTGGCTTAATTAGGAAAATGTAGCTTTTTTACCCCAGAGTAACTCATTTCCTCCCGAAATTGGTGGTCTTTCTCAGACATCACATAAGCCTCTGTACAATTCAGCATGATTAATGGTCTCTGCTAAGAGACTTATGAGGTGTTTTATGGGGGAAAAATGAACCAATTTCACACAATGTTAATGAACCGATTGAATACTAAATGGCTTCAAATTTTACGTACACACTTATACATAAAAGGGGGGGGTGGATGGTGGGGGGTGGGTGATGAATTTGAATATTACATATATACCCCTTTGCTTTTGAAAGCGGCTGGAAACTCATGGGGTCTGTTTATCAATCTAATTTTCCCATTACATGTGCAGTTTTGCCTGCGTGTTTATTTTTTGGTATTGTTTGAGAGGTTTGTTAACCATACTGTACAAGAAAGCGTTATTTCGACGTCTAGTGATATTTAAACTGTATTTATTCTTACAAAATGAGCCGAACACCTAAACAGCTAAAACTAGGGTTGCCAGGCAGCTTCCCCAAAAATACTGGACACAATGGTGAAAAATAATACACACACAAACACACTCCTCTTTCCACTCCTTGCTGTTTCCGACATATTAAGTACAGTAAAAATAGGTGATATTTTATATAAAAAATAAACAATACAACACTAAGGCTGAGGACCCGCTGCGGACGGCCACGCGCGCGGGCCATCAGCCCCTTACCTCCTGCCTGTCTGTCCCCGCGGCCTCCTTCCGACGAGGCTCACTACGCGCTGTGACGCGTCAGCCGCCAGGGGATGCAAGAGAATTGCGATCCCGAGCGGTGACGCGTCACGTGGTGCGCTGGTGAGCCTATCAGCTCCGGGGGCTGGAGTGTCAGAGCTTCCCCCGCCTCCAAAAGGCAGGGGGGGGGGAAGTGTGTGTGCGTATGTATGTGTGTGTATATGTGTTGTGTGTGTGGTGGGGGGGACATCTGTGGGGGCTCGCCGCACCCTCTTGAAGCCCGGGAGACCCCCGCTGCAGCCCTCCGCTCAAACCACGCCCCCCCCCCCCTGCTCAAGCTCGGTAGCGGTCAATTGCCTCTCCACGCGCCGCCTGCATGCAGTGCGGGCGCGCTGGCTGAGGGAGCGGGGCCTCGGCCTACCAGTAAAAAACGTATCCGTCCCCCCAATACCGGAGCTCCGATGTTGCCGTCAGCTGGTCCCACAAGAAGATATACAGATATCCCACACACATGGGGGGCAGAGTTACAGCTGGAAAACATCGTCATCTTAATAAATACTATACTGGGGTATAGTATTCCTGTATGGTTACATGAATATATAAAAGAGTTGGGTTCTATATGAATAAGCTGCTATTTGTGACTGCCTAATGGTATGGTATAGCGTTAAGATAATTACAAGCGAGGCGGGAGAGTGAGAGGGGGTGAGACGGAAGGGGGAGAATTACATGGGAAGAGGGGGGGGGGGAAGAGAGGGCGCTCGTGAGTGTGAAATGGGGGGGCAAGGGGCGGCTGGCAATACCGCCGACACGAGGGGGCCTGCTTAAAATGTTTGTCCTGGGCCCCACGATTTCTGTTGTCGGTCCTGTGCTCACTTGTTATATTTTTGTTTTAATTGGGTATTTTCTTCCCCAAAATTGGTCCGTGAACCTAAATTAGGGCTACTACTCCCCTCTCATTTAGTTGCGTTAAGTAGAACCTTATCTGAGAAGATTGAGGGCCCTTTTTGATAGATTCTGAAGAGGTAGCGTCCGCCATTTTTGCGCAATTAGGAGCAGGTGTCCTCGTTGTCCTGTTCAATTAAGGGTGAAGACGCAGCCGAAGAATCGCCAGGCCCAACTTTCTTCGGCCAAACAGCATGAAAATAAGTAATTTCCCCCAAATTCCTCATTCACGTGCTATTCCATAGACTCCAAAGAGCTGCGCAACGGTCGTCGAAGGCTTCTGGTTCGCAATCCTTTACCCTCCCCCCCACCCCTAGTCCACAGCGCCAAACCGTTAAATTTGGCGTTCACCATGCAGAAAACCTATTTGCTAAATTTGGCCTGGTTGGAAGAAAAAAACACACAGACCCCCCCAAAAAATAAATCACAATATTATTAACCCCTTGTTAACCATATTTGGTCTCCATGTTTGCTATGGTAATTAAAGGGCTAATAATCCTTATAACCCACCTCAACCTGTAACCCATTGCATGCCATGCAAAGACTTACTAACCGCTACGCCATATAAGAGGTTAACCCTCCCACTGCCCCATTAATAAGCTTCTTATTAGCTCTGGTGATGCGAGGGATTTAAATATACGGGGGCAATAACTTTCCCTGTATATATCTCGGGGGGAACCTGGAATAAATGGTAGCGGAGGTGCAGGGTGCCAACTACTCCTTTAACATCAAAGACCCCTACCAGGGCTCATGGTGTCAAACTTTTCACCGCTAGCAACCCTTATAAAAATGTAATGCTTACATTTGAGCAAACAGCCAACGGGAACGCAGAACATACATCAAAGCACGTTCCCCTTTTCCGTGATAAGATGGTCCCAAAATTGGATTTGTCAGTGGACCGGAGACGCTCGTTTTCCTGGTTTAATGAAAGCAGAGAAAAGATGAGCTAATCTCGCCATTAACTTCGTACTGAGATTTTTCTACCAGCGTTGCCTTGGAAAACGGTCCAAAATAATTTTACCGGTTTAAGACATTATTTACTTAGTTTCATCCTAATGACACAGTCATTGGCGCTTTTTTTGTTTTTTTTTAAGAATTACAGTACAGTGACTTTTTCTGGCCCTGAACTTTTAGATCCTAAACTTCTTGGCGCAGCGCGTGTATTGCTATTTTTTTGTCTCTTTATACCGTACACCTGTTGTACTGCTCTGCAGAATATGTTGAGACATTAGCATCAAAGCTGCAGACCCGGCAATATCCTACATGTGTGTTTTTAAATAAATCATTTCTGTGCTATGAGAAAATACTTGTAACATTTTTTTAAACAACTCTGAATGGCATTTTTAATGTATTATTATGTAACAAGCATTTTTGCTTTCTATAGCAACCATTTACAAAGTCACGTCCCCTTCCTCTTCTGAAACAGGCTCTGGCACACCCCTTTTTTGAGCCCCGCCCTCTCTCTAGCAGTGCACCAATTGTATCTAGTGACTGCCTGGTCACATGATCTTCCCCACAGAACTTTGCATCTTTGGTCCTCTTCTGCTGCACTGACAGCCATTTAGTGAACCCCCAAGCCGAATCTTCGCCGCTCGACCAAAGGAGAACGGATCGATCAACAACTTAGCTAATTACTTATCATTGTGTGAATTGTATTGATGCACATATTAAAGGGGGAAAAAACAAAAAAAAGGCAGCTGGGACTGCTGCTTTAAATGACAATAATAATTTGGATTGTTAGATTATTTCTCTCCCTGCATGTAGATTCATTGTATATTCTTGTAACATACAGAGCTTTAAAACATGTATGTACTGTACACACACAGCAACTAACATCTACAGCATGTCAAACCCTCAAACATGTCCATCATAGTGTATATCCATATATTTATATCTATCCTTTTGTTCATCCTTAAAATGTATCAAAATATATGTATGTACTGTAGCAAGACTCCCTATCTCCGGCACCGCGGTCAAAAAAGCAACCAAACAAGTCCCCTGGGCCGGAGACGTTGTCTGTTGAGGTCACGCCGCGGGGAGTCCATGCTACCTTATCGGACCCCCCACTGGGTTAATCCTCCGGCGCCCGATACAGTTTCTCTTGTTACTTCTGTATATTAGGTTTTGTGTGCTCGAAATCCCACCTTCCACGTGGGTAAATCTGTGACTTACTTGTTATGTCCACATACGCAACGCTGGTGTATTCAATAAAAGTTTAAGTAAAAAATAAATGTAAAAAAAAAGATCCACTGATAATAACGCTGAAATTACCTCTAATGGGGACGTCAATTGATAGCAAAACCCACAATAGTCTGTTATCAGACGCACCACTATTAAGCTGTGTTATATCTGTAAACTATATGTGACAGTTGCCATGATACAACCTCCGAAACAATGACGCGCTGTCTTCAAGTTACCGCTGATTTGAGCCGTGGCACTGCGGGATGCTATGCGTATCTTTCATTGCATAACGGGAACGGCTGCTAGTAACCAATAGCGTCATTAGGGTGCTTTTAATGAATGTAGGAAAAGGCCGGGAGGGTTAAGGGTTAAGCTGGCACATAAAAAGCTGAGCGTTAATTCGTAACTGGAGCATCTGGAGGTTTTGTATCTTTTCATTCTGTTCGGAAGCTCTGTTTAACCACTAGACAAACCACATAAATAATTTGTAAAAGGTATTAATGGATTCGTACAGTAGATGCAGAGAGAAAGGATGAACTCTGGGTGATCCAGTATTTCATATTTTTTTTTCAAAATGTAACAGTCAGAATACTTAGCATTATATACATACTGTATATCTATCTATCTACTGTATCTATCTACTGTATCTATCTATCTATCTATCTACTGTATCTATCTACTGTATCTATCTATCTATCTATCTATCTATCTATCTATCTATCTATCTAATACTCTGTGTTCAAGTATAATATAATAGTGCTTGAACATAGCACCCATAAAATGTACTGAAGTCTCACATTTTAATGAACAGTTCTTCCGAAATCCCGTCTTCCTCCTTCAGCACAATCGATAAAGCGATCGTGCCAACGGAAACTGCAGGGGTATGTCTCCAAACTCTTTCTATGAACAATTTCTCGGCACAGATAGAAGAGAATGAGATCAAATATACAGACTATTATCCCTGACAACAGAGTCGGAATAGCCACTCCCAACTGCCATCGTCAATACATCAGACCAGGCCTGAAATGGAACATGTTTGTGTTATGTAATGTTTGAATGTCCTGCAAATGAATTCAGATTGGGTCATCAAAGCCCTGTCCGAACTTCAAGAATGGTTCATATTTTCCAAGGTTTGCCTTAGAAATATGCTTGTCTCTCTCTAATTCAAAGCAGCACTGTATTTGATAGCAGGGTCCACATTTTTTGTGTAGCTACCATGATACTAAATGTGTGATCTAGAGATTCCCATCTCTATTTTAGGTTTTTGGTTGTTGCAGGTTGTACAGTAAGTCCTTCAAACACTGTGACCTCTTAAGCTGTTGAATAAAGATAGCCACTGTAGTGTTGGCTCATTTCCTGAGTCTATCCGTTTGAACCTTGAAGGCCTACCTGATGTCTGAGATAGAGGTGCAGGAACGTTTTCCCCACACTTTTGAACTTTGCCAACATTTTCGATTTGCGAAAAAAAAAATCTAACTTTTTCAAAGTTTGCAAGTAAAAGTCCACCATCCGCCACCAGAAATATGGGCTTTTGGGATTTACTGGAGAGAGACACGGAGGGGTAGAAGGAGAGAAAGAGAGGTCTAATTTTAGTAGGGTACACTTGGACACATACTTGTGAACACACGTGAGACACCTAAAATAGGACCTCGCTCTCTCTCCCCAATTCTTCAACTTCACCAATTTCGACCAAATGTTTAAGGTTAAAAGTTATATGGAATTTTATTTTATTTTTCCCTCAAGTTCAGGCAAAACAGAAGCAAAGCAAATTTGTATTTAGAAGACCACTCATCTCTAGTCTGAGTCTTGTTTTGCCCTTAATAAAAAATGGCTACCAGCGAACACATCACTGGCTATCCAAGCAATGCCAGCACTATTGCCTGCTTAGAACACATACAGTATGTTGGGCGCATCTAATGACATCATCACTTCTCCATTGTACAAGCACTGTGACAATCACAATGAAACTGTCTGTAGAACAGCTACAGCCACGTATCACAAACTCTCCCCTCCTCCATTTAGAATATGTGAAATAAAATTGCTCTGGAAGCATGGACTGACGCTAAGTTGAACCCCTTCACTATCAGAGGGCCCAGCAACGGTTTGGAAGCATATGGGTAAAAACTGTAGATTTACCCAAGTTCCCTCTTTAACTGTGTCACTTTGTATGTAAACATTCACTGTCAGTAAATGAAGCAGTGGAAGTCCTGCAGCGAGATTGGCACAGTCGCAGCCTGGTACAACACACACCTGTAAATGTTTTGACTGCAAAGCTATAGTTTGCAATCTGTTTAAATCCACACCACACTTTCTGGCTGCCAACAAGCCCCCCTCCCCACCCCCACGCGTGCTGTTTAAAAGGGATGCCAACAAGCGCTCGCCAGAGATAATCACGGTCACATCCTAACTAATTGACATTTCTTCTCTTCAATTAGCTGGGGAATAAATATTGTTACTTAGCCGGGGCGCTAAGAAAAGAAAGGGAAAGAGAAATGAACGTTGCTGTATGCCGCAAGGGATTTTTAAGAAAGCTTCGGTGCTGGGGAATGTGGTTTACAGTCTCATGGGGAACTGGGGAAACACAGCAGATAATATGATATTATCGCAGGAATCAAAACACACTCTGAAGGACTGTGCACAGGATCGAGTGATGATGTTGGCACATTATATCACAAGGAACACTTACAGGGGCAATACCTTCAACGACCAAAGCCCACCAGTGAAAGTGACATGGGGACATTTGGGTGGTTGGTGCCTAATTACCAACATTTGGCAACTACCATCATTTTTTTTATATGATTTATATTTAATTGGTTTGTAAACATGGTGAGCAGAGACTTGGGAGGGGTTCGATTTCCCCTGGCTGCCGCTGTGTGTCCAACCAGCGTCTGCACAGGTACAGACCCCCCCCCCCCCCCCCCCCATTCTCTCCCTGCCTTTATTCTTATTGGCTCTCTGATAAGGACCAGGTGGGGTAAGGATAAAGAAAACAGGTGATTGGCAATCATTAACCCATTGAGAGGCCCCTAAGAAATGCAGTTTGTAATTCATTACAAAGACTCAAACTCAGCGGAATCTTTGCATTTAGCACGAGTATATTTGTTTAAGGAAACTATTTGAATTCTTTACAAAAGGATTTGTTTTCGGCCCGCTACATGGTATCGCACTTTTAAGCGATGTTGTTATAGACTTCAAGAGGTGAAATTGTGGGTTAAAAAGTACTAATACGGTGTTAACCTTTACTGAGTATACCACTGTGCCACGGGACCTCAACCACTTCCACGTCATGTGACTGCTTAAGTCCTGGATATGGACATGAAACATGGACATCTATTAAGTCCTGGATGCCAGAAATGGAAGGGGTGGATTGGTTTCCACTTTCATTTGGATCGGGCTGGGCACTACATCGGCGCCCCATCTAAACACCTATAAAAGGATAAAGTGCGTCCGACGTGCCTGGTTCATCATGAAGACGTCTGGCGTCATCGTTAGCGCATTGTAGAGGCAAAGATTAAACAGTTCAGGTGAGCACAGGTCTGTGAATTCAAAACCGAAGAGGTGATACAGTTACCAGAAGCCTTAGGTCCCTAGTAAATATGCTGGCAAGCAGAGCAGGACTTTGACCTTCTGAGGTCCTAAGCTAGGTCAAGTTTAAGAGGCCCCAAAAATGAGAAATAGATTTATTATTCTGTCTGAAGGGATCATAGAAAATATAAACATGAAACTGCAATGAATGACAGCATTATACCGGAATTGTTATATACACAGATGATGGTGTGAAGCTAAAATGAACAGGGTTTACCCAACACATTCATTTCAATATGAAAACATTTTCTGTCGTGATTTTTGGAGAGCAAAGTCATTGAGGATGTCTCCAAACGATAAGCTACGCCGTTTGTCCCTTCCGATGCACACAATGCTTATGGTCTTATTTGAATGCAAATGTCCACATTTGTAGAGCATCTTCTTTCCCCCCCCCCCCCCATATCTTCTTTATTTATCATCTGATTTTAAAACTGGAAATGCATGATTTTGTTTCTATTTTTGAGACCCCTCATATTGTGAGGCCCTAAGATGTAGCTAAGTGATGTTAGGCGGAAGTTTGCCTGTGCCAGCTAACCACCTTCCCCTGGTGAAGCCCCCCATGTGTGTCTATCTATTGATTATTTGTTGCCCATGTAGTGCACTGAAGTGGTTAACAAAAGTCATACCACTCCCCCCCCCCCCACATGAATGTCCCAATGCAGGCTCTGGCCGATTGGCATCAGACAAATTTCCATTGTGTTCGTAGCATACTGAGAAGGTTAAGTGGGATCCTTGGCTCCTCAGCCCTTGTCTGTGAGGTAATGCATTTCACAGTTGGGGAGATGCTGAGAAATAAAGCAGATCGGGTAACTCATCAAGGTCGAAAACGATTGCTCCGAGCCAAGACCTTTGCCGAGGATCTGAGCCAAGACCTGTTCAAGATTTCTACTGAACACAAGCAGTTTGAGATAGCTGGCACTGGGACATCTCTGTATTTTCATCTTCATACGTTTCAGAGCCATTGTTAAATGTTCTTGGCACGTCAGCGGTGGCCAACTCCAGTCCTCAAGGGCCACCAGCTTCCTTATTGTTCCGCTATTGTTTTGATTTGCCAAAAGGCAAGGGGACCCCCACAACTGGAAGTATCTCTGGAACCGTGGGGGTCCCTGGAGCTGAAAATAGAGCGGTTTATCTCCTGGAGACCTCCTCCTCCACCCTTAAAAAATAGCCCGCCAGGATTGCTGCATTAAACTGTTTATCAAAGTCTCTTCGGGACAAAACACCTGCAGATTAACAGACAAAATAACTGAAAAGAAATCCTAGGGATTTTTTTCCTTTCAGAAACCTCGTCATTTTGCACTGTTTCTGGCCCAATTTTGCAGCTTTTAAACTCAAATAAATACCACCTGCTGTGTCACACAATGTATTGATTTATTTAGCGATATTGACTTTTGAGTGAGGAGAGGAACATAGCTGCTCCAAGGTCAAACATATGAAGATGACCACCAGGGCTTTGTAGCTTTTTCCAAGGTCCACTATGACCTACACTTGCTAAGTAGTCTTCTGCCATAAGACCCCCTACAGCCCATTCACCTTACATTGTATGGGCTACTGTATGTATCAAAAGACATTAGTGCCCTTTTTGGCATCGATATGAAGTGTATGGGCTTATTTTATATCCGCCAAAGTGTCCGATCGGGGGTTGTTTTCTGCCCAAATCCCCCATTAACTGGAGTTAATTAGGACCAACAATGTCGATATGGAATAAGCCCATTAGCAAGGCATTGATTGGGCATACACTTGGATCTTCTGCTTAAAATTATTAAGAAGTTTCTTATATTTGGGGCAAGAAACAACGCTTTACCTGAGACTCTCTTGGAGATGAAAACACCTGAGTCACAGCAAAGGCGGTAGCCAAAGGCTGTCATTTGTACTCCGAAACACACCCGCCTTCTTATCCCACTGCACCCTATATTTCCACTTGCCCTTCTTTATAGTGTGTAAGCTCCTTGGGGCAGGACCCTCCTTACCTCACCATGTATGTTAAGGCGTGTTATTTTATTGTTTTTCGTCCTCCGACTCTATTGCACCGCGCCACGGAATATGTCGGCGCGTTATAAAGAAATGATAAATAATTATAACAGCTAACTTATTTGTGTTGCGCTGTGTGTCTAAACAAGTTGAGGAGTTTAATACACAGACTCCTTAGATTTATGAAAGAAAGCATATTTGGGAATGTAGTTTTAAATGATAAAAGCACGGAACAGCTGAACACTTTCTTTGTAGTATTTCCTGTCCCCTCAGTTTGACTCTGTATTGTCTAGTATAAATTCAAAACATAATTCATTCAGCGTGAGTTATGTGCTCCAGTCCAACCTTAACAGCTGCATATTCTTAGCAAACTACAGAGAGAAGAACTGATTTTTTTTATGCTGGGTGAACCTATCACATTTGTACAAAGCTGATCCAATTTGCAAAGTGATAATCTAAAGCTTGTTCTGCATTATCCTTCAGTGCTATGGAAATATCATGCCAGGATCACATTTATAACTTGGACCTCAGATGCAAAAGACTAACCGTGAGCTGACCCCATTCTAGCATTTTCGTTTGAAGAAGATACATCTCTTAGATTATTGCAGCCAAAATGACCCAGCTTTAATATTCCTGCATTGCGGACAATTCACTCAAAGTTATGGAAGCCGGTACTTAACAGTGAAGGTCATACACTGGAATGTTATGTATGCACGTGAATACGTTCAATGCTGGACATTAGGATACGGGGAGCTATAATGTGACAAGTGCCTCAATAGGTGAATAAAACATGGAATCAAGCATTGCGAGAAAGGATACCTGCCATGAAGAGCTTACAATCAAAGAGGTATGTCCAAAGATGTACCACCCTCCTATTCAGCGTGAAGAAGAACATCTACCCCTTGGCTTGAGAAGGTGTGACCTTCAGAGTAGTGGGTGTAGCACCAGAGTGGCACTGGACATTCAGCACTTCCTGGTCATGTGACGGCTCCAGGCGCGATGACATGATGCAGCCACGGGAAGAAAGCCTACTTATGCTCCTCTATAAAGCGTTAGTAGGACCACACTTTGAATATTGAGGTGACCGCTGGGCAGCTTCCTTCCTGTGAACCAATCACTAAGGCCGCGATTATAGTGAGTGCAATGGCGCGTGCGATGGCGTGCGCGTCGCAAACAAAATGCAGGGCTGCTATGAGGCCGACCTTAGTGGCGGCAACCGCACTAGCGATGAAGAGCGCCCGCACGGCAGAATTTTGACCCGACACAAAATGTTGTTTTTTTTTCCGCGTGACGGCCGCGTCACGTGAACGGTTCAGCTAATGAGGGTGAACCATTCTGGTGACGCGTCCGCCACGCCTCCCCATCGCCTCCATCAGCACTGCACACATCGCTCGGGCGACAAGCGGAAGCGACGCCGTGTGCTCCGTCACGCATGCGCGCGCGCCCACTATAATCCCGCCCACTTAAAGGCAATTACAAGTAGCTTCTTGCTGGCGACTATATAAATCTGTAGTAAAGTTCCAAAGTGCGGGGGGAAACAGTTCAGGCGAGGGGAATCCTGCCTGCGCAGCCAACACAACACAGGCAAACACATTCCTCAAAATACAGGGTTCCTCTAGGACAGAGGTACAAAGTAGCGCTCTACTCACAAGGCCACCTGATGAAGAGGTCCATATGGGACCTGCAACATTGTCTCTCCTCTGTTCTTGGCTGTTACAATAAATGAAGAATTGCATTGTGAACTTGTGAGCAGAGCTGTGCTTTGTATCTCTGTCCTAGAGGAGACCTGCGCTTTGAGGAAATTGTTTGAGTACGGAATATAAATCTGCCACATGCCGGTGCACTGGAGGTTTTACGGAAAGACACCACCAATGGATCATCTTCCGGTTAAATCCAATAAAAACCATAAATGAAGCATCGTTTCCTACTGAGTTTCACCTCCTGCAGATGCATGGAAACTTAAGGAAAAGGACACAGACAAATAAAACATCCAAATACGTGTTACCTTTAGTCAGTTTTCAAAGGATTGGGTGTTTATTCAAAGGGCTAATAATGTCGCGAGAGGAGTCTTAGATTTATCAAATGAGTACGATTTTAGAGGAATACCGCCAGACGGCGAGCGAAACATGTGCGTCCTACATATAGTCCCAGCGTTACGCAAATCTAGGGATTTAAGAGTTTTGCAAATTAGCTTTTTAACCCCTATCGTGCCAATGCCCCCAAGAAAACTAGCCAAATGACCAACAGCCTACGTATATAAGGCACTGAAGTGGCTAAGCCAAATTGCAATGACCTTTGACAAGGTAAAAGGTTAAAAAAAGGCAATATTTGTCTGGCTCGTGACCTTGGCCGAATATTTCGCTTGTCTGTACAGATTTTTTTAAATCATTTGAAAACACCGGAAAAACAAAAAAAGGGTTAAACACCTGTTGTGCAGAAATATAAACGCAGAAAAACGGAATCACTAAATATATCATGAACCCACCCGCTTCCGATAAGTCCCTGTCCAATTAGTATGGATTGTTGCTTTAATTATATGGGGTCAGCTTGGAAAATGTATACATTGTATTTTATTCTTCGGTTAAGCTACATTTGCAGTTGCATCTGATACATTTGTTACTGGAATCTGTGTTAAAAGTTCAGATAAGGATAATAATTATTAATAGTTTGTTCTTGTATAGCGCTGCTAGATTTACACAGACATTTTGCAGGCACAGGTCCCTGCCCCGTGGAGCTTACAATCTATGTTTTGGTGCCTGAGGCACAGGGAGATAAAGTGTCTTGCCCAAGGTCACAAGGAGCCGACACCGGGAATTGACACCGGGAATTGACACCGGGAATTGAACAAGGTTCCCCTGCTTCAAACTAAGTGCCAGTCAGTGTCTTTACTCACTGAGCCGCTCCTTCTCCCTAAGACAACCAAAGTCTTCCTACACCCAGCTAACATCCCTTAGGCCTTGACCATGTTTAGCGCTTACTGGCGGAAGCGTGCTGACGCGCGCTCCCGCTCAGCACTGAGCCCCTACAGCCGCAATTAGAGCGGCTTTAGTAGGGGCTCACCTGCGCTTCCGCGCGCTTGCGGAAGCGCAGGTCTTAGGGGAATTTAAAATTCCCCCGCTTGCCGGCGAGACAGGCCGGTCACGTGAGCGGTTCGCACCAGCTACGTGACGTCACTGGCCCGCCCCCGGCCAGTGACACGCCCGCCCCCGGCCCGCCCCCTGACGGCCCGCTGACAGCGCGTGCGGTAAGCAACCGCAAGGCCAGGGAAAGCACCCGCTTTCCCTGCGCCTCAGCACGCCAGCAGGGAGCATGGCCGAGGCATTATACATCTTCAGATTAATGACTCCTAGTCGTGCTAGTTTGGGGCGCCATGGAAACTTTGATAACTCTCAGTTTCTGTGGTCTTCGGATGGCATTTACAAGCATTGCTTTTTCCATTACCTTTTTTTTCATAATGCTACATTTATACTACTTGGAGAAACGAGGCACCGATTGCCGTGAAAACGAGATTTGGAATGTGTTAAGCGCACCCATGAATGACAATTTCACATTTTCATCTCGACTCCTTCATCATTCAACAGTAATGGAACAGCTCTATAATACGGAGGTTTATCTTGCAGCAGAACTAGCGGTAGCCGTTTCATGGGTACAACCTTCGTGAAGATACTTTATATAAGTTTGTGGTAAATCTACCCAGCCATGAAAATTGCAGAGCCGGTGCCGAGCAAGATAAATATATCAGATTGATCAAAGAAAACTCCAATTTCTTTCAAGGGTACCCTATTCTCTTTAACCGGGAGTAAATAACAAATTGTTGGCTTCTTCCCACTCACAGTGCTGTATAATGACTGTGCACATCGCTAGAAGTGTAAGGAGAGGCGCCGGCATTAAGCAGCTGACTGTAGGGGTGGCGGGACGCTCCCTACCCAAGGCTGCAACGTCCCTTCTGCTGTACACCATATATACAGTGTAATGTGTATCCCTTGAGGTGCAGTCTATCATGTTGCTCTACCACTGCTCTAGATGAAAGAAATGGGAGGACGGTGTCATCAACAGTTTCAGATACCTCTGAGACTGTATCGAATTCCAGGAGTCAAGAGAAAATTGGACACTGGAAAAAGGAGTGATAGCAAGAAGCCGCTTCCCAGTTGCAGAGACCAATTCAGTAACGCAATAAAGAAATTGAAACTTTGAAGATTAAACAAAGTATGTACAGATGGAGCAGGGCCTGCTGGGAGTTTGGTGGGACTCGGTGCAGTGGGGTTTTGGCGGGGCCCTCTTCTCTTCTCCAGAGCGGCATCTCACCCTGCTGCGTCGCGTTGTCATGGTGACGTGTCACCGCGAGCTGGCGACGTCATCGTCAAATGATTGCAGAAGAAGTTGCCGACTCCAGAGAGAAGGTAAAGGGCACTTACAGGGGCCCCCGGGCTCTCAGCCAGCAATCAGTTTAATTGTTGTGGGGTAGAGCGCGTGGCCTCTGTATGTAAGCGCATGGCACCGATGGCACCGCCATCAAGCTGGCCGAGATGGAGTAAGCCTAAGTGTCTTCGATGCCGTGGTCACACGGCACCAAAAGATTAACACTATTGGGCGTCCCATTCAGAAGCATGGACCCCCGCATCTCCATCTCGGCAGACACTTTCCCGGGCGCCAAAGATTGTTGTTTGTTCGTCCGCACTATGAGGAGCGTACTGTAAGTCTTACTCCGTCTGTAAGCCAAGAAAATTCTATGTAAAAATTGCTATCAATCTTTCTACACTTAACACATAACCTGCATGCGATACCAAAAATGCAAGGCTAATGATATGAAACTTGTCCATTTATCTTATCGCCCACATTTGCGCTCCTGTATGTTTGTATGAAAGGAAAGCCGCCCCATTGACTTTTATTGAACGCAACGTAAATTGAGTTAGAAGGTAATTGGCAGAAGAAGTAAACACCTCGAGTAAACGAAACAGATCGAGAACTGAAACATTTTCCTGCTGATTACATTGGGAATTCACTATGTTATAATACACAGTCGATGTGTGACTGGCATATAAACCGGCGTTATGACAACTGGAGACAGGCACATTTTTTGGGACGGATTTGGATCCGTAGCAGAACGGCCGAGGTTTCTTTGGTCTGCGGATTTCAGCGGATTAATTTCAAAAAGGGCGATTCTCGTTTTGCGTTTTTTTTAATGATTACCGGATTATTAACTCGACGAATTCTGAGACCCGTGGACGGATTTGCAGAGTCCAAGCCGTGCATTCTTAAGGATTCGCCAACGGATTGCTGAATCCGCGGACTGGATTCTGCAAATCCATCAACGGGCGGTATCCCATGGCGGGTTTTGATGAATCCACGCGGGGTTGACACTGTCCAAATCGGTCTGCAGATTTGACACCGCGGAACGGATTTTGTGTGCGGAAAGATCGAGAAAATCCTGGAAACGGGTTTGTGTGATTGTGCCTATATACATCTTTATTAATATAACGCCATTAATGTACATAGCGCTTCACAGCAGTAATACACGGGGCAATCATATAAATAATAAATAATACAAATAACACATGATGGGAAGAAGCGCTTCAGACATAAAGTAACATTTAGGAAAAGGAGTCCCTGCTCCGAAGAGCTTACAATCTAATCGGTCAGTTTATCTATAATGAGAACCCTGAAAACCATACGCTCCATAAAGATGCAGCTTCCCTCAACAAGACCTATTTTGAAAATGAGTTCCATGTAATGTTCGTTAACCTCTGAGAGGCCATCACATAACTTGAGCCCTAACCCTATGGTCACCTTAGCAGTTAGTAGCCACTAAAGGGTCTAGGTAGTGTATTAATGCTATGTCTACCATCGTGTCCTATCATTTCTGAAGCCTATGATAGAAATATTATTAAAGCGATCGCGATGCGGTAATTAACTCGTTATTTCCAGTCGTGTTAATTCCGGCATCGAGACTTTGGGTCAAATATCGCACCCGGTAAATTATTTCTGCAATCTTAATTCCATCATACAATTGCGCTAATAAGATGTAGTATTTTTTTTTCCTACCAGGTGCGACATTAACTCAATTTTAATGAGGGGGGGGGGGGTGGGGGGGTGGGAGGGGGGTGATGCATCGGGAGATTTGAGCCGCCATATTTCACGCCAAGCCAGCGGTAAAGCAGGTCTCCGGAGCAGAAATGAACAGGATTCTGAATTTGGAAACCCCCTGCGTTTTACCTATTTAAATTCTATTCTATGGTTTTGTAACTCTGAGCGGTTTGAAAGTTTGTAACATATCAACTACTTGTTGGTCCGATAAAAGGTATCGTACCCCCTCCTCCCTCTCCCTCCTGTGTTACTGCATGGAAGAAAGGATCAACACGGCCCCCCACCCTTTTTTGATTACTACGGTTAGAATGCTTTCCGCAACATTGTCAACAGGATTGACCATGAAAGAATGTATTCAATTGAAGGCTTTGGTTACTTTCTGATTATCTTCAGAAAAATTACGTTTCAACACAAAATGCTGGTTGAGTCTCAGAAAGACCGTACCCAGAAATCTAACGTTTTGTTCCTCTATTAGTCTATTGCCGGGGTGCGCAAACTTTAGTTGCTGCGCCCCCCTTCCTGCTCTCCCCCAGTGGTCGCGCCCCCCCCCCTATTACCTTAGTGCGGTGTCAAAAGACCCCACCGCGCTGCCATGGAGACGCTTCCCGAAGGCGGCTGAATCTCGGTAAGTTGAGTAAGCAGAGGCCTTTCGTGGTCCCCCGGCATTTCATTTAAACGCCTTGGGGAAGAGCGCGGGGCCTCCGCAACCACCGCGCCCCTCGCAGAAAAATCTCAGACGCCCCCCAGTTAGCGCACCCCATATCCATTGTGTATTGGATTGTTGCCAAAACAGTTGGCCTATAAATTGCATCATTTTAGTTGGATGGGCCTTCTCTTTCACGCCCATTGAAATGATGGTTATTTGCAGTACAGTTAATGCCATTGTCGAAAAATCAATTTCTTTACTCCGACCACTTACTGCAGGAGTGGGCCAATGACAGTCCTCAAGGGCCACCAACTGGTCAGCCTTCTATGAGATCCCTGCTTCAGCACTGTTGGCTCAATCAGTGGTTCAGTCATTGACTGGCATTGGCCTCCCTTGAGTTAGTGTATAATACATGAAGTCTCTGCCCATTGAAATGCTAAATGATGGTGATTTAGGCAGGAAACTCGAGAATACACCAGAAGTGGCTATTAGTTATTCTCTGATTGTCTAGAAAATAGCATTACAATGAGTTATATTAGACGGAGCTGACATCTTTGAATGTAATTCTATCTCGCAGGAAGAGGCAAAGTGTAACTACGTGCAGGTGACTCAGGGTTCTGTTATGCTTTTTAAGTAACCGCAGCGTTGTTTTGATATAAAAATGCTGCCTTCTTTTATTATATTTGAACGGAGGGCTTTTGAAGTATTGACGGCAAGCAATATCATTATTAAAAGATGTGTTTTCAGTTATTTTTGCCTTAAAGAAACGCTGCGATTTACAGTATGGGACAAATCCACAAAGCTCTGTTAGCCTATTTAATTAACCATTAACATAAATTAACGTTAGGTTCATTATTATATAATGCCTATGCGTTAAGTGAATAACGTAACGTTATCCCAGTGCTGCTCGTTAAATAACATATGGTTATTTTGTTTCCGGACGTTAGTGCTAGTGATGTGCAAGGCAGGTGTTCCCCCTAACATCGCATATCCGCTGTTCAGGATAGCACAGAGTCAATTCTTTGTGGGGGAAAGTGTGAGAGCGTTTGTGTTGTGTGTGGGGAAGAGGGTAATTGAGTGTAAGAAGGAGGGGGGTGAGTGTGGGGAGGATTGAGTGTGAGGAGGGGGGATTGAGTGTGATGGGGGAGTGGGGATTGAGAGAGGGAGTCGATGGGGGCCTTGTGAGACAGGCTCTAGGGGCAGAGCGAGAGAGGGGTGTAAGGCTGAGAGGATTCGTGACAGTGCGCGCATGGCGAGAACAACATACTAATTCCCTATGAGGCCACCTGTAGTGCGCGCGGCCACACTAACGATGCAGAGTGACCACACAGCAGTTTTTAAAAAGTCAAATTATTTTGTCTTTTCGCGCAGCGGCCAGCGTCACGTGAGCGGTTCAGCCAATGAGGGCGAACCAGCCTGGTGATGCATCTGCCACGCCTCCCCATCGCCTCCCTAAATCGCTGGAAGCTGAGTTCATCCACCGCTCGGGCAAGAGACGCGTGCGACTCCATGCGCTCGCACCCACTCGCGCGCCCCCATTATTATCTCGGCTCAGGAGAGAGAGGTGGGGGAGTGAGAGGGGAGAGAAGGAGGCGGAAGAGTGAGAGAGAGAAGAAAGAATGAGTTAGAGGGGTGAGGGTGTAAGAGCGTGAGAATGAGACACGGGGGAGGGGAGAAATACATTAGGGGAGGGAGAGGTTGAGAAGGGGGAGTGCGAGAAGGGGTAGAGAAACAGAGGGAGGTGAAAGAGCGAGAAGGTGTGTGAGAATGGAGGAGTGTAAGAGAAATCACTTCTGTACTATGAGAAAATACTTTTTCTTTTAAACAACTCTGAATGACATTTTTAATGTATTATACTGTAACAATCATTTTTTTTGTTTCTATAGCAATCATTTACAAAGTCACATCCCCTTCTCTTCTGAAACATGCTCAGGCACATCCCTTTTTGAGCCCTGCCCTCTCTCTAGCAGTGCACCAATTGTATCTTGTGATTGCCCAGTCACATGCTCTTCCCCACAGAACTTGGCATCTTTGGTCCTCTTCTGCTGCACTGACGGCCATTTAGTGGACCCCAAAGCCGAAACTTCGCAGATTGATCATAGGAGAACATATTGATCGGCAACTTAGCTAATTACTTATCATTGTGTGGATTGTATTGATGCACATATTAAAGGGAATAATAATAATAATAATAAAAACGCAGCTTGGACTGCTATTTTAAGCTAACACAAGGCAGTGCTAACGTAACATGGCGTTAAGCCTATTCTTTTGTTTCAATATTTTTACTAGGCAGTCATCTACTATATATTTCTGAAAGCACTGTATGTCTGCGTCCCTAGCGGCAATCTCATTGGTCCCTTGGCCCGGCCGCCCCCGCACACCTCTCATTGGCCTGAGGCGGAGTGATGGGCCAAAGGTCCAAACACACACACACACACACACACACACACACACACACACACACACGAGTAGGGGGGGGGTGTTACATACATTAGCGGGGCTCACAGTGTTAGCAGCACCCGCGCGCACCTCCTCCTCTCCCCGTGTCTCCCGCGCTTTCACCCCGCCCCCCCCTCCCCCGGCGCCGCTACAGTCAGCGGGACACACACTATTATTACCCCTTCAGCGCCCCCCCCACCCAGTGTCAGCGGCCGTGCGAGACCCCCCCTCTCCCCCCCCCCACACATATACATGCCCCCCCCTCCCCGTCGCCTCCCCCACCCCTTCCCACCGCCTGACCCCCTTCAGTTTAATTTGGTCGTATGATTTGGAGGCACGTCCGGGAGGAAATTTAGGATTATTGAAAATTGGCGTGAGTTGCGAGCTGGTGGAGGCCAGATTAAATGTGGTCTTGGCTTTCAACCAGACCTCCCATGTGTGTTTTATCGCCCCCAGTTTAAGTTTGTATAAATGCATATCTCCTTTATATCGTTTAGCCTATTCTAATGATATAACTAAAGTTTTTTTCTTTTTGCATATAATTAGCTTTGTGAATACCTGTTAAGATCAGGAAAACGATATAGAGATAATACAATTATCAATCTAACTATGGGTTCTAATTAATAGAATGAATAAATGAGTGGGGCAGGTGGTCCCTAAAGATGACTGATTTCTGTAGACTGGTGGCATGTCCTCCTTCTAACTTATGATCGCCATTCGCTACAGTATGTTACTTGCAATTAGCCATCTCACACCAGTTGATGCTCACCGGCACTTAGACAAAAAGACATTCTCCATGATGGGGAAGAGTTCAGCTCCCTTCAAATAAAAGTGACTACACCTGTCTCTAGCACAGGGAAGGTGGCTTCACGATGTATTGAATAGGCACAAATAAGAAAACAGCGGAGCTGTGTATCCTTCCACTGAGTTCTGTGATGTTGGAGGTGTAACAGTACAGAAGGATCCTTATTTGAGATGGAACATGCCTGAGGGGCAGTGACGTAGCTAGACATCCGCGGGCCCCCGGACAAAGAAAATTCAGGACCCCATTAATATTAATACAGACTGCAAGTTTTTCTCCCTCTCCCCTCCCCCCCATCCTCTCCATGATCCTGTATCACATCATCTCTCATCATACCTCCTCATCTCTCCCCATCCCTCCTTGTCATCATCCCTCATCATCATTATCTCTCCTGGATCCCCATCATCATCTCTCCCCCTCCCCATCATCATCTCATTTCTCCCAATCCTCCTCATCTCTACCCCTCATTATCTCTCCCCCTCCTCATCATCTCCCCCCCACCCTCCTCATCATCATCTCTTCCCCACCTCCTCATCATCTCCCCGGGGGGTCTGAATGTTCCTAGAAGCGAGGACATAGAATTCCAAGCAGATGTGACCCAATTGCAATAGTCTTAGGACCTTATTCGATACGTTACAATGGTAGTGTTCAACCGGCCACGTTGTGATTGGCTGCTTGAAACCATAAATAAGGCCCTTTGAAGCAAGGAACGTGATGGCCGAAGAAAGAACTACACTTGGCCAGGATATGCTTGGCTACGAAGTGACAACTTGACTAAATAAGGCCCTGCAGTGGTCTCAGAAGAGTGTTCTTGAAGCATGTATATTAAAACATTCAAGAGCTTGTATACTGTAGGTATTGTCCATGTTCAACCATATCTTGTAAGGGCTCATCATTAATATGGTTCACTCATTTTTTACCTTAGTTCATTGAGTACAGGAACACATTTGACAAGAAAATACAGGCACATTTAGCATGTGGAGTGGGTTGTTAAACACTCTCCACCACTTGACGTCCTGTGTTGAGAGTACTGTGACATTTTTTCATTCTCTTAGGCCATGTGTTACACCATTTACATCACTTCAAAACATTATTATCAAAATAAGCCCAACTAATGAACAGATTTACCTATGCAACCAGCTATAATGTGACTCAAGTGAGGGGTATCAGGTGTTTTAAGAACGTCTCATTTTATGCTATATGAGGAAATGCTGTATAATGAATATGTATTTGTTATTCTATTTTCCATTTTCTACATTCATTAAATCAGAAAATGACACAGCTGTTGTTAAGAGCTAATTTTAGCAATACAAATATGACGTTAATTTGTAAAAAGAAAACATCACGAAAATACTTGGAGAGGCTGAGGCTGCGGCCCCGCCGGCGCTGAGCGCGCTCATGCTTGAGCGGTGACGTCACCAGCTCTCCAAGCATGAGCGCCGGGTGTCCTCTCTATTTCGTAAGCACGCGCGTGGGGTGACGTTGCGGTCAAATTGAGCGCGCTCGAAAGTTAATTTTTTTTGTTTACCCAAGCGCCAAGCATGGGTGAGTGTGCGTGCCCGCGCACCGCGTGAGTGGGAACTTACATATATAGATATATGTAAGTAAAAGCGGCCAGCGTCGCCCGCTCAGCGTGATCAGCGGGAGCGTGGTCAGCGGGAGCGTGGTCAGCGGGAGCGTGGTCACAGCCTAAGGCCGGGGCCATAGAGCCTTCAGGAGAGCGGAGGCGCGCTAACGCTGAGGCTCGCCTGCTTAAGTCAGCGCAATTCCACGGACTTGCGCCAGCGTGCGCGAAGGGAGCCGGGGGGAGGTGGTTGGAGGCGGGGCAGTGACGTCGCTGGGCCAATCGCCCGCGACGCACTGATGTCAACGTCACGGCGCCGACGTCACGGCGCCGTGATGTTGACGCTGCTTCAGGCTGATTGGATGTTTTCAGCCGACAGCGCGCTGAAAAACAGCTTGGCGCTCGGCTGAAAACTCCAAAGCCTCAGCACGCCTGCGGACGCTCGCGCGAGCCCCCTCTCAAGGCATCCTCATTGAGAATGCAGGGGCTCAGCGCTGAGCGTCCGCACGGCTCAGCGCGGCCTGTCCTTCTATGGACTCGGCCTAAGAAATGGGTACAGTCAAATGTTTTCAAATACAGTATCAACGTTGAAACATTATTCCAACTAAAATGTGAATTCTTAAGCCATCTTTAGAAATGATATCCACCAATTTTGTTCAGTGAAGGATTTACCACATGTAAGTTGGACTCTGGTTAACATCTTTCTGGGATGTGTTACTGCAGCTAATTTGTCTCCTTGGTGTTAGGAGATCTCGAGTTACCCTTAATTCTCTTAACCACCCCAATACCCAAACCAATTAAACACACACTCCAGGCTGGTGTAAAATGGGCCACAGCTTTTATTAAAATAATATACCCCCATACCAGCAGCGTCAGGTTGCACACACCCATGGTTATTTGAACCCACCTGCATCATGAACACGACCAAACCCAACAGCCATAATCAGTGGGAGATATATAAAATACCACTGGTCAAGTCAGAAGGACTTCCCCAGACCGGGCGCCATAGCCACAGCCCAGCTACACCTTCCCCACCATGTTTCCACTGGATCGCTGATCCAACCTTCCCATAAGCAATCTGAACACCACTGCACCGCTAGCTGTAACAAATAACACAAAGCACCCATAACAAAAAAGGGCGAGCTCGCGTTTTGCGGATCTTATTATTAGTATTACCAGTGCACTGCGCGGATCCCTGGACTGATGTGCCGAATCCGATTGGCGGATCCAGCAGTCGGTTAACGCGGATTCCTAAGAATCTTCCAGCGGATTGCTGAATCCGCGGATTGCGTTCTGCAAATCCATCCACGGGTTGTACCCATTCGCTTTTAGCTAACCTGTCTAGCTGCCGATGCTAAGACTGCATGAACAAAGGTAGCACAAATTAGAATGAGCTGAAGTCATGATTCATTTATATTGATTCTTCCTCTAAAAGGACTTGTTTAGTTCAATGGGCAGAAATGTGTAAAATTTGCTGCACTTAACAAAATGATTACACAGAGCCTGGAGCTCGCACATTCATTCAGCGTTATGTTACAGTATTATTTTATCTTAACTTTCTACATGCTGAACCTTCAAGGAATTGAGCAAAATTCGCCATCAATTTAAGTGGCACAAATGTTTTGCTCTCCTCAGTTAAATAAAGCGAAACGCAAACTCTCTTAGGCAAAACACCCGGATTTTGCCAGAGGTGCACCCTAATAGGGTCTCCCCAATACAGTCTAATACATTTAGCTGCCGGCATCTTGCCACAGCCATCCCACCGCTGCCACTGAGCTGGTGCCGATCAGCCACCAGGATATTTAGCCGCCGGCCAATTCGTCGCAAAAGGAAGCACTTAACCCTTACGCCTTCACATTAATCCCTCACTCTAAAAGCCCTAATCGGGCCCCTTACCCTAAAACCCCTAATCGGGCCCCTTACCCTAACCTTAACCCTTTACCCTAAAACCCCTAAAGTTAACCCCTAATACTAATAAACGCTAATGCGCTTACTTTTGCAGCGGTGGTTAAATAGCTGCGGCGAGATGCCGGTGGCGAGATGTCTGGCGGTGGCTAAATGGCAGCGGCGGCAAGTCTCATTCCGCCTCCCGATAGGACATCCCTGCTCCCGTCCACTAAGCCAGCGCGGACAGGTTTAACGTTATGAGGAAAAGACACAAATCCAAAAAGACCTGGAGTTTGTCATCCCCTCCCCCCCCCCCCCTCCTGCAGGTCTGCTATGAGGCGGTCTGTTTGCTGGGAGGGGGGTGTGTTTTTTGTGCACTAATTAATTCACTCTACCTCAAACTCTCTTTGACATAACACCAGCATCACGGCAAAGGTGGCAGCCAAAGGGCGTCAGCCGTTTGCTGCCATTAGCTGACGCTATAGCTACTCTGTTATTGGTCTAGAGCAGTGTTTCCCAACTCCAGTCCTCAGGGAACCCCAACAGGCTCAGGTCTTAAGGATATCCCTGCTCCAGCACAGGTGGGTCAATCCGCGGCTCAGTCATATCTAGCATAAGGGCATAGACGCGAAGGGTAGGGAAATAAGATCTGCAGGCTGGAAAAGCAGTACGCGCAAGGCTAGCTATTGCTAAATCAAAGTGACCCCCCAGCGATCAAGGGGTTAATAGTGCACACAGTGATAGTAGTTAAACTGTGATTAAAAATTCATTTTTAGGTTCACCATTATACACAGTATTTCTGACTTTAATTTGTACATATACCAGCTGACTGGTACTCTGAGTGCAAATATATTAGTAGGTATCTTTGTGTGTTCGAATAGTACTGTATTATCTACCTCCCTATTGTCACACACCTCTCCCCACCTGGGGATATGAGTTTACTCATCACCGCCCAATTATTCTGAGTTAGTCGAGTCCTGAGAAGACGGTCCTCTCTTTTGTTGGTCATATATGCAAAGATCATATCAAGAAATGGTGTATTTATGGATTTATTCGTCTATACTTATACAATAGAGTGGCCTTAAATCCGCCCTAACCAGTTGATCATTAGCAGAGAAGGCATCAATGTCGCAGTGTTTTAATTAGCTGAAGCTTCAGCCACTGGCAGAACTAGGTACGGCTGAATTTAATAGGTACAGGACATTAATAGTCAGTTACAATACCTGCTAAATAGGAACAGTTGGAGGGTATGTCGTAAGTGGTCATATCTCACAGTGTTCACCATATATGTATTGTGGGATTTCCATCCCACAATCCCGTTAATATTGCTATTCCACTGAAAAAACACAAATAGGTGATCTTCAGACATGAGGTTTTTTTTTTTTTTGTACATCGTTGGCTGAATCTCCACATTTCTTCTCTTGATTAGATGATAAATAGAGAAGTTATCGATCAAGATAGCAAGGCTGTCAACAATTACAAGCTCGCTATGGAACCTAGGGAGAAGCAGGTGCAACAGTAACCAGTGTACCACCTTCCAAAGGAAGTCGTTGCACTGTGCATAGCCACCGTGTCTTACTGTATCAAGTATGTCCATCAGATAATCGTAGGCAGTAGCAATGACCGAATCCGTAGCAGTGTTAAGTTAACAAGGTGGACTATTTGTAATGAAAATACATCTTTATAATAACGCAGGCAACCGTCTTTTATATCACAGAGAACACGATGACGCAGCGCAACATGGGATGACTCACTATTCTGGAATTGTTATTGTAATTACCTGCAGACTGCTGTAATTATCGACGCACCTGTGGAATAATCAGGCAATGAGCATCCCCCCCCAAATCCTCTTATCTGTAGCCACAACAGCTCATCGATATTCACTAGAAGGTAGTCCTTTCTCACCGGGTAAACTGGGCAGAAAGTCTCAAAGGAACACTCCTGGTAAGATGATGGTGTGAGATTCACTTCATGATAAACGAGGCAGGAGACATCAGGACAATGGACAGTTACTTCTCAATGACATCCTAATGTAAGCTGCTGAAAGTCTGACTGTATCGCGCTGCTAACTTCAAAGACTGAGCGACAAAAAGAACTTCCAGTCCCGCGCTCTGCCATTTGCATAACAAAAGACGCCGGTTTCAAAGAATACACGGCAATTGTATCGAGGACTTTAATTTGGCAGTTGCATTATTTATGAATCACACCTTTTGATACATACCTGGGGAAAAGATATTGAATATATATATATATATATTTTTTTTCATTGTCAGTTGTTCTCTTAGTACATGATACTACGGAGATATGTCCTTACTTCAGTTGCAAAGCAAGTAAAAATATCACTGGTGAATGCATTCGTCTCAGACAGGTTCGCCATCCTGCCTTTCCCCATTATCTCTTTGCAGGCAATGCTTGCACGTGCACTTCCCCCCACACATTAACCCTTACTCCCTCCCTCTCCCACACATTAACTCTTACTCCCTCCCTCTCCCACACATTAACCCTTACTCCCTCCCTCTCCACACATTAACCCTTACTCCCTCCCTCTCCCACACATTAACTCTTACCCCCCCCCCTCATTGCTGATGCACATGGGGCAAAATAGGGGCTATTTACACTGACATATCACCTGACATTGTATTTGCACGGCACAAGTTCATATAACAGAATGATATCTCTATCTGTAAATATATCCCTCTTTCAATATGTAACACGTGTTTCTTTGTGTTGTTACGCACATTTAGTCATGTTATGTTGAGCTATATTTTGGTAAATACAGTATAAGCATCATCAATAAACCCCTATGCAACTTCACCCCACAAATGGCTTTGTGTTTATAGATCTGCTCGCGGGGTTAACATGTATGTATGTATGTGTTTATTTATATTGCGCCATTACTGTACATAGCGTGTCACAGCAGTAATACACGTGACAATCATATAAATAACAAATCCTACAAATAACAGATCATGGGAATAAGTGCTTCAGACGTAAAAGTAACATTGTGGAAGAGGAGTCCCTGCTCCGAAGAGCTTACAATCTAATTGGTAGGGAGAACGTACAGAGACAGTAGGAGGGTGTTCTGGTAAGTGCGTCTGCAGGGGGCCAAGCTTTATGTATCATGTGTATAGTGTTAGCCATCAAACTACTCATATGCTTCGTTAAGCAAGTGTCTCTTAAGGTGGGTTTTAAAGGTGGATAGAGGGGGTGCTAGTCGGGTGTTGAGGGGAAGGGCATTCCAGAGGTGTGGGGCATAACATCTGTAATCCTATTACAATAGCATGTTAACTTTTAGACATGGCCTTTTTCTGTCCAGCTATTTTTATTGAGCTCTTTTGCTGTCAAAGGGTTTAACAAAAACTCACTGTCTAAAAGTAAAAATGCCTTCCCCCGGTTACTTTGTATCAGCCGAGGAATATCTCTCTAAGCCACACATCACACACCCTGTTACAGAACACAGAGCCTCTGCATGAATGAACAACAAACAACACTCACAACCTGTATTTTTAGGAGCTTTGCCCAGATATTCACAAATAGCCACCAAACTGTATTTTATCGCTGCAGGGGATCCAGCGATCTCAATGCAAGTGCACATAGAGCAGAGCGGGCTTACTCACTCAAACTATTTCAACACCGAAGGCGCCTGGTAATATATATAAATCTTCTCAACACCACAATGTTACATTTAGTATGAAGCAGTGTAATTCTGTATAAATTGGGTGTACTGTACTTGATTCCAATCAGCCCACACAAAATGCTACATTAATCACATTTTCTGCTGTGGCTTCGAGCGTTTGTGATATTTATGCCTTCTAATATAGATGTTGTTATGCCGTAATATCGTCTGATTTAGTACCTTTGTGGTTAAAGATGAAGGATCTAACAGTTATAGGTAATTGCAACCATTCGAACAACTGCCCTGGGCTGTAAACATTAAACCCCATTTGTTTTTAAGGGTTCCAGAAACCTACTAACGTTTTCAATTCATCTCGCCTGCTTTAAATAGATCTGTAGCTGCAATTAAAGCAGCAAAACATAGTAGCGCCGAGCAATATTCTTTTTTGCATTTGATTTGTTATTACAGGATTGAGGCAGGGGGTGTCCGGATCTGTGTTAATTTGAGCTCTGGGAACCCCCTGCTTCCGGAGATACTGACTTCCGTATGTGCTGCTGGGATCCCTGCGGGGTTTAAATGTCCCGGTTACGTGGGCCAATAGGAAGCTGCAAGGGATGATGTCACGGCATCTTATTGGCCTGTGTGACGCTGGACATGGAAGCCGCCACTTCATGTTCCCTGCGCCCCCTACGGAGGTAAGTATTTCTGGAAGCATTACTCCAAGCATCTCGGCAATCTCTCTAAGGAGGCTGATTACACTAATAGTTTGATTGAAAAAATATATATATATTTTTGCGACCCTCTACGTTACACTGCCCCCTTAACCCCTTGAGTGCTGGAGAGATTAGAGTGCCACGGTCCCTCCGGCACTCTTGATCACGTGTCACTGAGAAGCGGTCACGTGATCACTGCGTCACTGCTCATGGAACGGAAGGGGGGAGGAGTCATCCCGCTTCCCTCCGCCATCAGTGTACTTCGCATCGTGCGCTGCAGTTATTACTCCGGAGCTGAACCCTACAAATTTTAGCTCAAGGGACAACCCCCCTCCCCGCGCTTGTTCGTGAAACACTCCCCTTTAGGAAAATCAACATGGCTGTCAAATCTTGTGGATCCCACGGGCCAATAGCAAGGCGCCAGGTCATCAGAGAGGGAGGTGGGGAGGAGAAAATCGCGGCTTCCTATTGGACGTGCGTTTAAATGTCCAGGAAGTCGCACCAGCAACTGGACAGGTAAGTACCCCGGGAAGAAGGTCGCTCTACAGGACCACCCTGTAGGTTTAAAGTCTTCGGTGTAAGGTCTTCAAAACTACTGATGAAGCAACGAGCAGACACTTTACCTTTCGTTTCAACATAGCCCCTTATTCCCTCTAGAGTGTAAGCTCTCAGGATCAGGGCCCTTATTACCTTCTGTTTCTGTGTGTGCTTGTTTGTCTCTATTTGGTACATCCCTCTGTTTGTAATTTACCTCTCTGTGCACCCCCGTTTGTACCGCGCCACGGAATATGTCGGCGCCGTACAAATACACCGTGATAATAATGCGAGTGAGCCTTGGCGTGGCTTGGTGTTGCTTCCTGTTCCGGCAGCCAAGGTGTTAACCGGCCTAACCGGAATGCATCTAAACAGCTCTTTTATTGAAACAAGTCGTGACGGCAACTATGTTGGGGTTCTGCTGACTGCTTTTGTAACGGAGTTCTCACCGGGGCGTCTGAAAGCTGCGTGATGAAGGACTTCACTGTGCCATTTCTGTACTTGAAATGATACACCTGTCCCTTGGGGGGGTAGAGGTAGAGGGGGAAAGAAAAGCCCATGACTTAATTTGCATGCCGTGACGGAGACTCATGACTTGCCGGAGGCGTCGTATTTACATAAGCCCGAGGGGCTTTTTTAAATTTATTTTATTTAACTGCGCACACAATGCGCCGGAGCTCCTGGCTTTGTTAGCTAAAGTCTGACACATTCTTCTCATACAAGAGAAATGATGATTGCATACAAGTCGGCTGTCATGTTTCTCAGCGGAGCGGCGGCAGCTGATAAACTTCATCGCTCATGCTGGTTTGCCTTGCATTGCAAGGGTGGAGGTATTCAAAGTACGGTCCGACTTATACAGGACACACGCAAAGCGCGTCAATTTGTTCTTTGTCCAGTCCAATCCCGTTTCCTATAGCCAAGGGAGAGAATGCAGGCGAGCTTCTGTATATCTTACATGCACCCCAACTGTCCTC
This sequence comes from Ascaphus truei, assembly GCA_036426205.1. Taxonomy (NCBI): domain Eukaryota; kingdom Metazoa; phylum Chordata; class Amphibia; order Anura; family Ascaphidae; genus Ascaphus; species Ascaphus truei. The sequence continues at coordinate 8,692,477 of CM071588.1, read as the reverse complement.
GTTCACCCTAATGTCTACATGCCAAACAGTGGTTCAGTTGCAGACAAGGATTCTGGGTAGTGATGTGCAAATGAGCACACTGGGCATGTGAGTTTTAGCTTCCTGTCCACATTTAAATGGATTCCATTGGACTTCCGCCTGGTGGTATTACACTGCTTAGCCTGGGACTACAAGGTACAGAATTAGTAGACCTGCTGAGGGACAGTTTCCTCCTTGTGGACAGCTTGACTTTGGTCGCTGATTCTGCATTGTGAAGCACTGAACACAATAATGGTTTGGTGGGTAAGCTACACAAATCCTCAACCATACAATGTAAAGCAAAGAGTAAGAACCCCCGAGCGTATCTGCATGTCTTCTATAGGTATCTTAGGCCGTGCTTATAGTGCTAGCAACGCGACGTCGCCCGAAAACAAAAGCATTGCCGCCGCGTGCGCTTATAGTGCGCGCGACGGCGACAAAGCGACGTCGCCGACGCAAAAACTGGTAGCCGGCAAAATTTTATTTTTCAAGGGCTGTCGCGTCACTAGGGCGGCCCTTGAACCAATCAAATTGCCGGAAACCAATAACTTTCGCCGGTGGCGACGGTGACGGGTGACGTCACCTGTCGTGACGCCATCGACGGAACTATAGGCACGGCCTTATTATAAAATCCTATTAAAGCAGCAATCAAACCCTTTCGTGCTTCCCCCCCCCAGGGTAAGATGGGATCCAGGGGGTCCCCGTGGAGCTTAACTACACTATTCCCACCTCTGGCGCCCCCCTCCCCTGGTTTCTGAGATATGTACCGGTAAAGGTACCCGCGATACTACCTGATGTATAAAACCCCCTTATCCCGCAGGCCGAAAGGAAACCTGGGATTATTATAATACAGAAAATTGCATCCGTCTCTGATGGAAATTAAATATAAACGCAGACCCTGAATTTAGTTTTTAAAAAAAATAGAATGAAGGGCCTTTATCCACCATAGAGGGAGTCGGAGTGATGGACCGCTGACAATGCTGGAGTCTGTTGATGTTTAGAGGGTTATTTTGGGAATTGTGGAAGACTTTCTGTTTAGTGTCAAAATAGGTGCTAAAAGAACCCTCTTATAAACGAAAGAATATGGGAGTCTGAGCTGTTATTACCTTACTACCCTAGAATATATCAGGGGCGGCCACGCCAGTTCTCAAGGACCACTAACAGGCTAGGTTTTAAGGCTATCCCTGCTTCAGCACAGGTGGCTCAATCTGTGCTGAAGCAGGGATATCTCTAATACCCGGCCCCTTGGTGGCCCCTGATGACGGACGTTTGCCACCTCTGATATATGACAATGAATTGTAGGATTTGAAACAGAAAAAAAGAGGAGGGTTAAAAGAATGTATCTTGGGCTCCCTTTTGTACGTACAGATGTAGCAAGACCGGAGCTGCCGCTGGAAAAGCTTAAAAAAGCTACTCCGAAGATAGCACTGCCATGGTTAGCACTGCCATGGTTGCGGGACAGGGGGGGGGGTTCTATGGTTGCGGGACAGGGGGGGGGGGGTTCTGTGGTTGCGGGGGGGGGGGGGGGGGTTCTATGCTGTGAAAAAACGAATGATTTTTGTTTTTTTTTAAAATGCGAGTTGGACGCCTTTTTTTTTTTGGACAAACCGATCAGATTGGCAAAGCTGGAGTGAAACCACTTCTAAAAAAAAAAAGCCTTTTAGACACAGATCGGACATGCGAGAGGGGCTTACAGACCAGCACCGCGTGCCCAGTCCCGTCGGAATGGATGCGTTAGAAGCGGATTGTCAAACTTCGGAGGAGCTGCAAGAAGAGTTTGGCGTTTTCAGGAAGGCTCCTGTATATTCAGTGAGTTGGACAAATTGTGGGGGGTTGGTGTGAGAGGGCAGGCAGTGTGTGCCTGACATCAGGGGTGCGCAAACTGGGGGGCGCGAGATTTTGTGGGGGTGGCGCGGCGGTTGCAGATGCCCCACGCTCTTCCCCAAGGCATTTCAATTAAATGCCGGGGGAACGTGCGAGGCCTCTGTAACTTACTTACATTGGCTTCGGGCGACGCTTTGCCATGGCAACGCCCGTCAAATGACGTTGGTTTCTAGGTAAGGGGGGGGGGGCACAGGCACTGTGGCTGAGCAGGCAGGGGGGCGCAGCGCAGAAAGTTTAATCTATGAAGAATTCCCATTAAATATATCACAACCTACAACCGATCTACATTTGTCCAGCATCAGCACGGCTGCTTGAACTTTGAACGAGGTCAGATAACACCCTACGTCTATCACAGCGGTGGCTTATAAATGATGTATGTAAGGCACGGATCAGTTTCATGGAGACTGAGGGGCTGGGTGTCAAACTGGAGACACACGATGCAGAGAGAGAAACGTGATCCAGGAAAGGCAAAAATCCGCGGGATATTGGAAAATCCCTTAACCCCTGTGCTGCCAGTGGGACCGGTAACTCATCGGAGTTTAAAAAAAAAAAAGCAGTTCCGCTTTGTAGACAAAATACACTCTTTTTAAACCGCTTTGCCATTAAAGTTTCCTTAGAAAGACGGAATCACCCCAAAAAGAAGCAAAAATGTGACTTATTTGAGTCATGGGAGAGCATGATTTTAATTTTCAAAGAGAACACTTACTGGGACAGTCTGAATTTCCGAATGGTATTTGTATATATACAGAGGAACAGCAGTTTCCAATTATACAGATAAGCCAATAAAGCCTGGAAAACAAATTATGGGGGGGGGGGAGAAACTATTGCCAGTAAATAACATCAGTCATTTTAAATACCCATGTGCACATCTATACAGTATGTTTATACTGCATGCACTTATGGAAGCATAGAGAAAGACGAGGATGTGATTCATATCAGCCAAACGAGAATGAAACACGGGGAGACATGGAGAGGACGTGTTTTTGTTCATGTAAAACCAATTAAAAAATAGGATTTGTCTGATCTCAAAAGGTATAAAAGTGTTACAGCAACAGGCTGCCCCGGATTAGGAAAATGTGACTGTGGCGTACGGCGGGCATTGGTCTCTCTGACGCGATGCGCAATGGAAAGTTTGTGAGGGTCCGTGTTATATTGTGTTATTCTGCATTCTGCTGGCTATTCACATAGGCGAAATCTGTAATCATCTGTGTATATGATTTGAACATATTTTCCAAGTCCCTGTGCATTAGATTACATTAGAAAACCGATAGGAGCATATTATCTAAGCAGTGCTAAGGCAGAAGCCCCCTTCTGACACCAAATGTGTTGCCTATTCACTTAAAGCAGCAATACTACTTTCCAACTCCTCCCCCCCCCCACTTATTTGTATATGTAAAGTATGTTACAATGTATCATTCTACATTATTACCTAAGCTGGCAATCGTTTGCTGCTCCTGTTATAAATTGGTAAAAATCCTGATTGTGTGCCTAACATAATGGCTGCTTCAGTCAGTGCAACTCAGCAGCTACAATGTATCCTAATATTATTAAAGTAACATTACCTAATGTTACAGTTTGCAGCTCAAGTGCTGGGAATATTTGGAGCAAATAATCCCAAACAGGAAAGTGTTGCAAATATCTTGCACTGCTGGGGAAATCAGCTAAAACCTGCTATAGAGATCAAAGGATGCTTTAAAATACATTAAACATGGCATTGAGTTGAATAAAAACAGACAACTGCTGCTTTAAATGAGCTGTAAGGTGTCAACCAGGGCTTCAAGGTGTCTTATTGAATAGCACCGCTTAGTAAACATGGGCCATGATGTGGACAGTAAGGTCCCTAATCAATATACCGTGAAGCTGCTTCCCGGGGCTGGTGAAGAGTTCAGCTCCATTCAAATGTCTGGGGCTAAAATTGTCTCTAGCACAGGGAAAGTGCGCATGTGCCGGGCCTCTCTCTGCTGCCACGAAGCGGAAGCTGGGCCAAGCTTACTTCCGGCGCGCTGATGTCACAGAGGCCTGTCACACGACGACGTTGAAAGCTCGGCGTGGTACAGAGAAGGGAGAGGCCTGCAGCTGAGGGACCGGCGGCCGGGCCTGGCCAGAGGTCGGGCCCAACTTACAGCGCTGGCCGGCCCCCCACAGACACCGGACCCTTCCCCCCCCTCTGTCGGCGGCCCTGTCTATATATAAATATATATAATACATGTATAGATATATGATCCTTAATCAGATGCATAATGCACATATAGGTACAATATACATCACAAAAGTCCAAGCTGCTGGTTTTAAATTTTTTATTTTTTCCCCTTTAATATGCGCATCAATACAATCCCACACAATGATAAGGAATTAGCTAAGTTGCCGATCGATCCGTTCTCCTGTGATCAATCGACGAAGATTCGGCTAGGAGGTTTGCTAAATGGCTGTCAGTGCAGCAGAAGAGGACCAAAGATGCAAAGTTCTGTGGGGAAGATCATGTGACCAGGTAGTCACTAGATACAATTGGTGCACTGCTAGAGAGAGGGCGGGGCTCAAAAAGGGGTGTGCCAGAGCCTGTTTCAGAAGAGGAAGGGGATGTGACTTTGTAAATGTTTGCTATATGTTTGCTATAGAACCAAAAAATGCTTGTTACATTACAAATGTCATTCAAAGTTGATTTTAAAAAATGCTACAAGTATTTTCTCATAGTACCGAACTGATTTATTTTAAAAAAAAATACACACATGTAGGATGTTGCTTGGTCTGGAGCTTTAATGGAGAACAGAACGATGTTCAGAAACCCCCTTCTTACGCAGCTTTAAATATCATCTCGAATAGGGCACAAATATTTACACGATTCTAGGTGCTAACGGTCTGTCGCAAATGTTTGAGCACTGTGTATACAGCGTGGGCCTGGCCAAGGAGACCACGGTGTATACGGACCACCCGACTGTAGCCTCGTATAATATTTCACGCAGACTCCAGTAACAATGTCCCAGCCTGGGCGACTCTCTTATTAGAGAGCGTGGCGACTTAATAAAGGAATTTTCCTTAATAGATTGCATTTATTTTGCCACCGTAATGGTCCGCCCGCCTGTGTAAACTGTTTGCCTTACAGGCCTCTGTAGCACAATGAGCTTTGATTAAATAGTCTGGGAGTTATTCTTTTTTAACGTCACCCCACTGCTAGGTTAGTGCTCCGCGTATTCTGTCTGCTGCTAAATAAACATAGCCCGATAGGAGATTGGTGTTGTTGGATAGAAAGACTGGTGTGTGTGTCTCTCGTCTCCTTGCGTCAAGGAGCTGTCTCTTGCTGCAGTGGTTCTCGACTCCGGTTCTCGAGACCCTCCAACAGGTCAGGTTTTCAGGATATCCTTGCTTCAGCACAGGTGGCTCTATTGTGTGGGCCCTGATTGAGCCACCTGCGCTGAAGCTGCGAGCAACTGATTGAGCCACCTGGGATTTCCGGAAAACCTGACCTGTTGGGGGAGGTCTTGAGGACAGGAGCTGAGTACCTCTGCCTAACTGTGAAGACAAGCAGCCAACACCATACACAGTACAATAGCAGCACAGCGCCGTTGCTGTATAATCTTACCGGAAAAACATCCTTATTTTCGGCAACATTTTATATTCTCTTCATTGTTTGGGGGAAAATGTTGTCGCTGTTATTTTTTAATATTTTTTTTATTAGTAGGTGCATTGACACCTACTAAAGGTCATAAGCTTAATGAGTTATATATGCAATGTGTTACTGTTGCCTCCAGTGCTGAACGGGTTAAACACTGCAGTACATACCACTGTATTATAATAATAATAATAATAAGTTCTTGTATAGCGCTGCTAGTTTTAGCATTGTGCTTAACAGAGACATTTTGCAGGCACAGGTCCCTGCCCCGTGGAGCTTACAATCTATTTTTTGGTGCCCGAGGCACAGGGAGATAAAGTGACTTGCCCAAGGTCACAAAGAGCCGACACCGGGAATTGGTCCAGGTTCCCCTGCTTCAAACTCAATGCCAGTCAGTGTCTTTACTCACTGAGCCGCTCCTTCTCCTGTATGTTGCTTAATTCACCATAAAAACAGCGGGGGTGAAAGTGCAAGGCATATTTGGATCAAAATTGATGCAAATTGTGTAATTTGTATCGGACTTCTGCTTGCGTCAATGTATCGAAGCCTTTGCTTCACGTTTTGCTCTAGTTGCGAGTTGTGGGGGTATAAGGTCTCAGATATAGCAGGCGCGCGTGTGACGCCTGCTGCAGAGGCGATCCGTGTTCTGCGAGATGTGGAGACGGAGATGCGACGAGGGGTGGGGAGGAGTGTCGGAGGCGTGCCCGTGATGTCACGTGTGCGGTTCATCCTCATTGGCTGAACCACGCACGGTGACCCGCCCATCATGTGACAAAATAAAAAAAGTTGTTTGGTCGAAAAATCGGGCGCTCCATTGCGCGCGCACGTGCGCTCTATGGCCGTCCTCATTGAGCTACAGCCATTTTTGTTTTTGCAACTTGTATTTGCGTGTCTGAGGGGGCAGAAACTTTTACGGCGAACAATTTGCATATGATGTAAGAAACACTTTGGTACATTTGACGCAAATGCAGAACATGGAGTAACGCGTCAAAACAATCTTCTACTCGCTATTTCTTTGCGTTGATACATCTCGCGGGTGTTTTTTTTAGTTATCTCTTTGTGCCCTAAATATTTCTGTTCTGTTTCCACATCAACATAAAATCCTCTACCAAACAAATACGGTCAATAGAGAAATAAAAGAGATATTATTAAGAAAACAAAATGGACGTGAAAGTCCCTTAAACAGCATTTAGCAACCTCGGATAGTGTTAGTCTATTATGCCAACACAACATCTAAATCTATGATGGTTCCATTAGGCCAGGAGTCTCCAAACTCAGTCCTCAAGGGCCTGCGTCAAAGACTGAACCACTGATTGAGCCACCTGTGCTGAAACAGGGATATCCATAAAAGCCGGCCTGTTGGTGGCTCTTGAGGACTGAGTTTGGAGACCCCTGCATTAGGCAATTAATGGAACATCAAGATGAGATTACTTCTGGGAGGTGGGACTTGGAAATGGAAGAGCTTCCTTGGGCCTGTTCGAATCCATGGCAAATCCCTTCCCAAACAGGTGGTGGATTGGGGTAAAGAAGGCCATCTCCAGCTAGGGCTAAGCTGACAAATAAGGGGGCGTGTATTCATTTCGACGACTTTCTGCCCAGGAGGAACGCTCCACCATTTGTCGGCTAACCTCACCCAACCCAGATGGCAGCCGCACGAAACGTGAAACACTGCATGTAAGCAGGAACCCGCTGGTCAATCTCCAATCTCCCTTGGCAGCAACAGACTTGATTTAGGTAGATTCAGGGAGAGTCATCAAACAATGGCATGTGGCATGATGGGAAAAAGGCACTCTGGGGCTGATTAATGGGAGGCACTTTATAAGAGGCGCCCATGACATAAAATATCATAAAAGTCAAGCTCACATTTAACACCGTCATACCTTTAAATAGAATCCAATTATGGATATTCTGTATGCTCTACTTGACATGGGTTTTGAAGGCAACATTAATTCAAATAACTTGGGGTGACCAAGTTTAACAATGTGCAAAACATTCATGGATACACTTTATCATGAACCACAGAGCACCTTGACAATAGCAAAAGCTCACAAAGCCAAAACTATCTTCTAGCTGTTGACATGTTAGAATTATAATGAGGAAATAACAGAAAGCCAACCTGTGGCAAGCTCTGCAACATAAACTGCCAGAGAAGTATACAGTATAATGCATTATAATACACAATATTGTAATTATAATTGTTTACTGCATTATAATACACAAGACCTGTAAGCCTGACTTCATTAGTGGGGAAACTACTTGAAGGTTTAATAAGGGATAATATGCAGGAATACCTAATGGAAAACAAAATCATTAGTAATAATCTGCATGGATTTATGAAGGATAGATCGTGCCAAACTAACCATATTTGTTTCTTTGAGGAAGTAAGTAGGAATTTAGACCAGGGTAATGCAGTTGATGTGGTCTCCTTAGATTTTGCCAAAGCTTTTGATTCGGTTCCACACAAGAGGTTGGTGTACAAAATAAAGCAAATTGGACTCAGTAATAATGTATGCACCTGGATTGAAAACTGGTTGAAGGATAGACAACAGAGGGTTGTCATAAATTTAACTTTTTCAGGTTGGGCTAAAGTCGTGAGTGGAGTACCTCAGGGATCGGTACTGGGACCCTTGCTTTTTAACTTGTTTATTAATAACCTTGAGGTTGGCATCGAGAGCAAAGTCTCCATCTTTGCTGATGATACTAAATTGTGTAAGGTAGTAGAATCAGAGCAGGATGTAATTTCTCTCCAGAAGGACTTGGAGAGACTGGAAACTTGGGCAGGTAAATGGCAAATGAGGTTTAATACAGATAAATCTAAAGTTATGCATTTGGGAAGCAAGAATAAACTGGCGACTTACACATTAAATGGGGATAAATTGGAGGAATCCTTGATGGAGAAGGATTTAGGAGTGCTTGTAGACAGCAGGCTTAGCAATAGTGCCCAAAGTCGTGCAGTAACTGCAAATGCAAACAAGATCTTATCTTGCATTAAACGGGCAATACAGAAAGTGAATCCCTGCGCTTCTCCCATAGGGATAGCAATCAATGAAAGTCTCCTTTTTTCTTATAGGTATTTACACCATACATATATATATTCCCCATTGATTGCTATCCCTATGGGAGAAGCGCAGGCATTGATTGCTATCCCTATGGGAGAAGCGCAGGGATTCACTTTCTGTTTTGCACATTTGTATGGCCATTTCCTTCACTAGCTGCATGCTCATTAAACGGGCAATGGATGGAAGGGAAGTAAACATAATTATGCCCCTTTACAAAAGCATTAGTAAGACCACACCTTGAGTATGGAGTACAATTTTGGGCGCCACGCCTTAGAAAAGACATTCTGGAACTAGAGAGAGTGCAGAGAAGAGACACCAAATTATAAAGGGGATGGACAATCTATCTTATGAGGAGAGGCTAACTAAATTAGATTTATTTACATTAGAAAAGAGGCGTCTACGAGGGGATATGATAACTATATACAAACATATTTGGGAACAGTACAAAGAGCTTTCAAATGAACTATTCATCCCAAGGGCAGTACAAAGGACTCAGGGCCATCCCTTTAGGTTGGAAGAAAGGAGATTTCACCAGCAACAAAGGAAAGGGTTCTTTACAGTAAGGGCAGTTACAATGTGGAACTCATTACCCATGGAGATGGCAGATACAATAAATTTGTCCAAAAAAAAGGTTGGACATCTTTTTAGAAAGGAAAGGTGTACAGGGATATATCAAATAAGTATACATGGGAAGGATGTTGATCCAGGGATTAATCCGATTGCCAATTCTTGGGAGTCAGGAAGGAATTTATTTTTCCCCTTAATGGGTTTTTTTGTTTGCCTTCCTCTGGATCAATAAGTAAGTATAAATATAGGATAAAAGTATATGTTGTCTAAATTTAGCATAGGTTGAACTTGATGGGCGAACGTCTTTTTTCAATCTCATCAACTATGTAACAATATGTAACTATGTAATATCACAGACTTTCCATAGGATTCAGTGGCAGTGATATTGTGGATTATCAGATAATATCCCATCATAACACCAGTGGTTGATGTAACCTAGAAGCACGGGAAACACATGGTACATCAACCAACCTGATTAGTTGATCTACCATGTGATCTCAGGCCTTCAGAGACGGCCCATGCCCTATATAAAGCTGGGTCCTCTCAGAAGACCGGAAGATACTGAAGAGGCCACATCTGGTGGCCGAAGCCTGCAGAAGAAGAAAGAAGACATCTTTGAAGAAAAGAAAAAGATATAAGAACAAAAATACTTATAGTAGAATACTCTTCAATTAACAGAGGATTGGAGGCTTTGTGGCAAATTTAGGATCCAACATCGTAACCCCAGGATGGCACTAGATTACTGGATAGGGCCTGGATTTATCTTTAACCTTTTTTGGTTTGCTATTGGGCCTAGATTGATAGTTTCTGGGTTGAGTTTTTTTTTTTAGATAGCCATCAGACTTTGGATGTTTTAAAAACAAATGTTTTAATGGTTGGGCATTGGCTCTTTGTACAGTATCAGCCAGTGGAGCTACCCAAGATGCTTCGTTACTGGTGTGTTTTAAGATAAGTGTTAAAGGTGGAGAGAGGGTTCCAGTTGGATATTGAGTGGAAGGACATTCCGGAGGCGCGGGGCATCATACATTGTATGCGGGACTGTAACTTTATTCAGGGGTTTTGAAATGCGTTCAAACCCTTTGCATAAACCGTTTCCAATTAGATTTCAAATGATCCCATAATTGGCGTTTCTATGGTATAATGCAGGGGCGCTCAACTCCAGCCCACAAGCTCCCCCAAAAAGGTCAGGTTTTCAGTAAATCCCCGGCTTCAGCACAGGTGGCTCAATTAGTCCCAACTTCAGCACAGGTGGCTCAATCAGAGGCTCAGTCTTTGACTGAGCGTCTGATCAAGCCACCGGTGCTGAAGCAGGGATATCCTAAGAAATCGGACAAGTTGGAGGGGCTGGAGGACTGGAGTTGAGCCCCTCATGTCTAATGGAAAGGGGGAAAGGAAGGAATACAAAACCTAACTAAGCAGCTAAGCTTTGTCTCCTTGGCAGCTGCAAAATACATGGTCCACCGATGGATATCTTCCCTCGATATAGACCTTTTCAGAGAAAGGCATTTTTTTTTTTATTTGAAATGGATTGAATAGAAACAAAGAAATACATAGAAAGAGACAGACAAAATGTTCAGGGTGTAAAAACATTTTATTCAAACGCTTCGTAGAACAACAGAACGTCTTATAATTCACAGTTTTCAATGTGCTTCAGTGGTTCAGTCTCAGGTGGTTCCCCCCGTCAAGATATAATTCTAAAGAGAAAAGAGCCCACAAGAGTCGTAATTATAAATATAACATAATTAATTGGATAGACTGAACTTCGAATGTCGTTTACAAGGAGTCAGCACAATGAGAGCAGTTGTGTTCACTTTCTGAATGGAATATTATTTCTATCTCGAGATCGCAGCCTTAGTATTTTTCTTTCATCATATTTCTGTATGTTAATGTTAATCCATCAGACCTGGATATATATAATCGTAATGTAATATCTGGTGAACTTTGCAGTATGTATGCAGTATAATTTTATTTATTCAGCCAAAACAGTGTCCGCAGCACTTTACAAAATTATAATACAAGGTTCAATAACGTACAAACAATGGGGGTAAGAGCAGCAAGTTGTATTGTATTGTATGTCTTTATTTTATATAGCGCCATTAATGTACATAGCGCTTCACAGCAGTAATACATGTGACAATCATATAAATAATAATAAATAATATATATAACACATACAGGGGAGAAGTGTTTCAGACATAAAAGTGACATTTAGGAAAAGGAGTCCCTGCTCCGAAGAGCTTACTATCTAATTGACAACATAAGGAGGTTCCTGCCCTGCAGAGCTTACAATCTAAGTGATGTTTTTATGGCAGTGCGGTTGAAATAGACTTAAGCAAGCAATTGACTCTGAAGTCCATTACAGAAACGTTGAAGGCCATGTACATTGTGTCTGTTGATTAAACGAAAAATATGATCTGTCTCCACCATATATGAACAATTGTTGGTATGAGCCTATCTTGTATAAACTTGTCATACACTAGTCTTCATTTGCACAAGAGTTCATCTTACGGGGGCTGTAATGAAGTCAATGCTTTAACCCAGCTGTGCATAAATAATGTTGAATAAAACTGCCCACACCATGTGTCTGTAACCCCACTGGATGGCTCTCCTGTGCAGTGTGCTACAGAGTCAGTCAATGGTAGACATATCCTCAGGCCAATAACTCTGGAAGAGGGGGGACTAAGGGGGGGAGTGTTTTAAGAATCCTTGGCAGAGTGGCCGCGACCCAGAGGAGCGTCTGCCTGTGCTGTAGAGACCAGAGGACCAGCGTGTGAGCAGGTAGACCCAGAGGAACGGCTGTCTGTGCTGTAGAGACCAGAGGACCAGCGTGTGAGCAGGTAGACCCAGAGGAGCGGCTGTCTGTGCTGTAGAGACCAGAGGACCAGCGTGTGAGCAAGGTGACCCAGAGAACGGCGTCTGTCTGGAGGAACCCAGAGGACCAGCGTGTGAGCAGGTAGACCCAGAGGAGCGGGTGCCTGTGCTGTTGAGACCAGAGAACCAGCGTGTGAGCAGGTAGACTCAGAGGAGCTGGTTGACCGAGGTCACAGACAGGTCCTCTGGAGGTCTACGGCGAGCAGCAGCCAACTGGTTAGGGGAGTTGTGAGTAATCTAAGAGGGGATTCTCATTACAGACACAGGTACTGAAAGCTTTGCGAAGACACAGGCCTACTAGGGTTACACACATTTTCAATAAGAGCTCCAACGTTGTGCCTGCACCCACCAATGGGCCCCTTATAACATGGGGTCATTGGGACTTGGGAGAGGCACTGATACCCAACCGCTCAATACTTATGTGATGTATATTGTACCTATATGTGCATTATCCATCTGATTAAGGATCATATATATACTGTATATACAGTATATGCTGCTAATTCTTCAATTAGCCTACATTTGCATACACATTTGCAGATACTGTTGTTAAATGTAATTAGACAATGCATACTAATCTTGGCGTTAAATTTAGTCCAGACTTAGCACTGCGATAAAAGGGGAGTCAACCGTATTATTGATAGGATTGGGGTACTGATTTATAACGATATGATACGGTGTGGTAATATGCTCAGTATGTAAAGCAATATATGATATACTGTAGGGCTCAGACCCTGTAGCTTGTCTAGAATGGCTGTTATCCATTAAAATGCCTTTTTTTGTACAAGAGAATAGAGATCCAGGAATGTGCTAAACAGTGAGTGAAAAAAGCAGGGGGTGCTTTATATGCAGATAATCAGCAAGTGAAACGTAAGACGATTGCGCAAATACATTGTATTAAGCGGGGAATCATTTCTCGCTCCCTGTTTGTACATGTGACTCCCATTATTCTATTATTGCTGAAGAAGACTTGGTAATAATACTTTGTGACAGTGCGTGTGAACGAACGGATGTAACCCTTCATGTCTACCAAAAAAATGCATCATAACCACGTCTTTCCCGAGCGATGAGGATTATCCATCCACTCATCTCTTTGCTCAGACTTGGCCTTTCGTAACTTTATGGATGAGCAAAGATGGGAGTTGCCGAGTTTTACAAAGAGAGCCCAGTTTTGTCGCTGCTTTCATGTTATCATGGTTTGCATTAGCTTTGTCAGCAAGGAAATTAAAGAGAACCCATAGGAAATATTCTGCATGAAGCATTCACGAGACATTACAACATATATCTAAGACACGCTGGGACTTATCGGTCGGTTCACGCAGAGAGGAAACTAACATATTCCCTATATACAGGATATCAAATATATATTTATCCATATATCTATCAAGTAAAAAGATCACTTGTGAGCACATTCAAATGTCTTAGACAGGTCTGCAACCCCGCCTTTCACCATTATCAGCTAGCATACAGCGCTTCCACTGCAGCAAGGGATTCTGGGAAAGGACATGCAAATGAGCACACAAGTGATCTTTTTATTTGCTATATGCTATACGGTGGAGGTTTCTTGTCGTTTTTTTTCATCCACCATAACTTAAAATGTGTAGAGTATATATATATATATATATATATATATATACGTATATACTCTGCAGTGTATAGGCAGAGGGGAGGAGAGATGAAGAAACGTGGATAGAAGGATTGGAGTGGGGACGGTGGAGAGACAACAGAGACGTTTACAAAGGAGTGAGGAAACAGCCACCAGAAAAAGCAATAGGGAGCACATAATGAGAGGCAGTGGCATAACTGTCGTGCCGCTAAACCCCGCAATGCAGGGGAGCCCGCCTGGCCGGTGCGGGTTGCTACCCCTGCTTGATGTGTGAGGGCGGGGTCCTTGGCTGCACACAGGGAATCCCTCCTCCCGCTGCCTGACTCCCTGCCCCTTGCATGGCTCAGCACACCGCAGCTCTATCTCTCCCCCCCCCCATGTGTGTATATATATATATATGGGCAGGGCTGCCGACAGGGGGGGAGCAGCCAGGACTGCTGTCCTGGGCCCGGCCTCCCTGCCGGCAACCCTACATCTCTATCTCTGTGCAGACAAGACGGCCGTCCCCTTCGCAGGGGCTGCACCCATCTGTCCCTCCCCTCCCTGCAGGACCGAAGGGCCCTGTCCTTTGCTTGGCACTACCCATCTATCCTTCCCTTCCCTAAGCCTGGGATTGTATAATGAGATGCAGGGACAGAAGTAGGAGGAGACAGGCCCCATGTATTGGAGGAGGTGAGAGAGCAGGTGTATAAATCAGGCCTATCAGGGTATAATGAGATGCAGGGAGAGAGGTACTGTAGGAGGAGAGAATGACGTCTTCCGAAGTGGGTCATGATTTTCTTGCAAATTTGGATCCGCAGCGGATCGTCCGGCTCCTTTAGTCCTCGGATTTCAGCGGATAAATCTCAAAAAGGGCGAGTCGCGTTTCGCAGTTTTATAATTGTTATTACCAATCATCTCCGCGGATTACGCAACCTATGGACGGATTTCTGCAATCCAATCCACGGGTTCAGCTGCCGATGCGCGGATTTCTTAAGAATCCGCCAACGCGTTGCTGAATTCGCGGATTGGATTCTACAAATCCGTCCGCGGGTTGTATCCAACGGCGGGTTTTGATGAATCCGCGCGGATTGAAACCGCCCAGATCCCTTTGTGGATTTCACACCACGGAATGGATTTTGGGGGGAAAAATACGAGAAAAATCCTGGAAACAGATTTGGGCGGTTTCGCCTATCTCTAGTCGTGATATTGAATCCCATTTGCATACACCCCAAAAAGTGGCACTGTAACTGTTAAATATTGCTAGCAAAACTACTTTGTGACAGCGCATGTCAATGAACGGATGTGACCCTTCATGTCTACTAAAAAATGTGTCATAACCACATCTTTCCTGAGCGATGAGGATTATCCAACCACTCATCTTGCCGGCTTCTGCTCGGAATTGGTCTTCCGGAACTTTATGGATGAGCAAAGATGGGAGTTGCCGAGTTTTACAAAGAGAGCCCAGTTTTGTCGCTGCTTTCATGTTATCATGGTTTGCATTAGCTTTGTCAGCAAGGAAATTAAAGAGAACCCATAGGAAATATTCTGCATGAAGCATTCACGAGACATTTCAACATATATCTAAGACACGCTGGGACTTATCGGTCGGTTCACACAGAGAGGAAGCTAACAGTTTCCCTATATATATATTATTAAGCTCATCATCAACACCCAACCATGACTTAATTATAAACATTTAGTACAAACTATTTCTAACTTTGCATGTATCTGGCAAGACTATAAAGGAAGGAAATAAAAAGTGTATACGCTGAAAAAAAAAAGTCCCTCCTCATCTTCAAAGGCATTCATGTGTCTAGGGTATATTGGGTTTTCAATAATATTAATAACTTAATAACTTTATTTATATAGTGTTTTTGTCCCAATGGGACTCAACGTGCTTCACAGTTGCAAAAAAGTAGAAAATATTTAAGGTTATAAGAGAGACCTAAGACAGGGAACGATACAGTACAAGATAGGACGGTACTGTCGCTATTAAATGCCGGACTGGTTGTGGGTCATTAATTAAATGCCTGGGTAAGCAGGTAGGTCATGATCCTGTTATTATAGATTCCCAGAGAGGGTGACTCTCGCACTGTACGAGGCAGACTGGTCCAAAGAGTGGGAGCAGAGTGGCTAAAAGCGTGGGCGCCAAAGGAAGTCAAGGAGATTCTGGGAACTGTTAGGAGTCCTTCATCTGTAGATCGAAGAGAGCGACTGGGAGTGTAGGGAACTAGAAGCTCTCTCGCATAGCTGGGACCCTGGGCAAGTAGGGATTTGAATGTCATCAAGCCAATCTTGAAATATGTTTGTAATTTTACAGGCAGCCAGTGCAGAGAATGGAGAACAGGCGTCATGTGGCAAGAACAGGTCTGGTGAGTTAATAACCTGGCACAGAATTCTGCATCAGCTGCAGGTGGCACAGCTCTTTTTCCAGGAGACCCATGTAGAGTGCCTTGCAGTAGCCCAGGCAAGAGGACACAAAGGCTATGGACAAGCGTGGTAAGGTCCTCTAGGGGGATCAAGTGCTTAATGCTAGCTATGTTTTTAGGTAGAGGAATGAAGATTTGATCACGGCTGACCCCTGATGTTGAAGGGTCAAGTCACAGTCAAGAACAGCACCAAGATTTTGCACACACAGACAGGAAAGCTGATATTGAAAAGCTGTTTGTTTACAAAAGAGGCACAAGTAAGATAAAGGAAAATAGAAGTATGTGAAGTTAGAGTGAAACGGTTATAATGGTTAGTATTCTGTCAACAAAATGTATTCAACAAACAGCATCTACTTTACAAGAACAACACACGTTAATATTAACAAGCCTCACTGAACAATGCGTTCATTTGTGTACTGAAAGAAAAGCTTCATTCCGCATACATTAAAAAACCTTACATCAAAAGGGTTTATCAGGAGTGCCAAGCGCTATGAAAGAAAAGGCGTACTGTATTAAACAATTATCGTACAAGTACCAAAATTTTGTTCGGTAATGACCTAATGAGGGCCAGGGAACTGATAGAAATGTTGGCACAGATGAGTCAATATTTATCTATATAAACATAGGCTTAAACATGTAATTCCCCCAAATATGACCCTCAATTGTTTCGTGCTATTTTCAAGACACTTGTACCAAATACAGATTACAAAGCATCTGATCTCAGACATGCTATTATAGAGGGTTGGGGCTCTTTACAATGTATATGATCTCAGATGTGCTATTAGAGAGGGTTGGGGTTCCTTACAATGTATCTGATCTCAGATGCTAATAGAGAGGGTCGGGGTTCCTTACAATGCATCTGATCTCAGACGCGCTATTAGAGAGGGTCGGGGTTCCTTACAATACATCTGATCTCAGACGGCTATTAAATGCCGGACTGGTTGTGGGTCATTAATTAAATGCCTGGGTCGACAGGTAGGTCATGATCCTGTTATTATATATTCCCAGAGAGGGTGCTCTCGCACTGTACGAGGCAGACTGGTCCAAAGAGTGGGTACAATGCATGGCTAAGCGTCTCCCAATTCAAAGTCTGTCATTTGTGATTCCTTCATCTTAGATCGAAGAGAGCGACTGGGAGTTGTAGGAACTGGCTCTCTCGCATACTGGGACCCTGGGCAGTAGGGATTTGAATGTCATCAAGCCAATCTTGAATATGTTTTGTAATTTTACAGGCAGCCAGTGCAGAGAATGGAGAACAGGCGTCATGTGGCAAGAACAGGTACTGGTGAGTTAATAACCTGCGCACAGAATTCTCGCATCAGCTGCAGGTGGCACAGCTCCTTTTTCCAGACCCATGTAGAGTGCCTTGCAGTAGCCCAGGCAAGAGGACACAAAGGCTATGGACAAGCGTGGTAAGGTCCTCTAGGGATCAAGTGCTTAATGCTAGCTATGTTTTTAGGTAGAGGAATGAAGATTTGATCACGGCTGACCCCTGATGTTGAAGGTTCAAGTCACAGTCAAGACAGCACCAAGATTTTGCACACACAGACAGGAAGCTGATATTGAAAAGCTGTTTGTTTACAAAAGGCACAAGTAAGATAAAGGAAAATAGAAGTATGTGAAGTATAGTAACGGTTATAATGGTTATATTCTGTCAACAAAATGTATTCAACAAACAGCATCTACTTTACAACAAGAACAACACACGTTAATATAACAGCCTCACTGAACAATGCGTTCATTTGTGTACTGAAGAGAGAAAAGCTTCATTCCGCATACATTAAAAAACCTTACATCAAAAGGGTTTATCAGGATTGCCAAGCCTATGAAATAAAAGGCGTACGTATTAACAATTATCGTACAAGTACCAAATTTTGTTCGGTAATGACCTAATGAGGGCCAGGGACCTGAAGAAATGTTGGCAACGATGAGTCAATATTTATCATATAACATAGGCTTAAACATGTAATTCCCCCAAATTGACCCTCATTGTTTCGTGCTATTTTCAAGACACTGGTACCAAATACAGATTACAAAGCATCTGATCTCAGACATCATTTATAGAGGGTTGGGGCTCTTTACAATGTTATATGATCTCAGATGTTCTTATTAAAAGAGGGGTTG
>CM071588.1:8612851-8674159 GCA_036426205.1 Ascaphus truei | reverse complement strand
CTATTAGAGAGGGTCGGGGTTCCTTACAATACATCTGATCTCAGACGCGCTATTAGAGAGGGTTGGGGTTCCTTACAATGCATCTGATCTCAGACGCGCTATTAGAGAGGGTTGGGGTTCCTTACAATGCATCTGATCTCAGACGCGCTTTTAGAGCGGGTTGGGGGTCCTGCTGTGTACTCTCACTTTCTACTTTTTTATATCCTAATTGAACTCAAATATACTTTGCATATCATTATTAGCACCTATCTCAGGTATCTCAGCTATGCTCCTTTTGGAGCACAAATGTATCGTCGCTTCATGTCAATAACGGAGCACTTTGTAATATATATGTGTCTTCAGACAAAGGGGAACAGGCAGAGGAAATCTAAAGCCTCCCAAATCTTTGCTCACTTAAAAAAAAAAAAAAAAGATTTCAAATTCTTCTAAGTGAGGATGTTCTCAGTCACCCAGATACGACCCCTTAAAAATGTCAGTGCCATTAGCAACATAGAAAGTGACGGCACCTAAGAGGCACTTGGCACACCTGTCTTATCACGTTGATCCTACTGTAGGTGGGACTTGCACTTAAGAGAAGGGAACTAGCTAAGGCTATGCCAAAATCCTAAAACCCTAATGAGCACTGCTCAGCCTAACCGCTCCGGTGCCAAAACGTCTAGTAGCACGAAGACATCTTGGCACCAAGGTCGTGCCACTGTTATAGAGATAACATGACTCTGATCCGTCTGCCAGATACTCTGAATGGAAAATTATGTTTCTTTAAAGGAAGAAGGGCCACTGAAGGTTTGTATATAGGATAGTAATGAACAGTACTCCTGGTTAGTTAAGAAAAAGTAGTTATTCTCTGCAACCCCTGAGAACATCACATAAATCGATCAAAGACATACTATATAAAATAAATTACCTCTCTCTCTCTCTCGTCCCTGCCCCAAAGAGCTTACAATCTAAGGGGTAAATGGGGAGAATTTACAGAGACACTAGGAGGGTGTTCTGGTACGTGCGTCTGCAAGGGGCAAAGGTCAGTGCATATGAGTTGTATAGTATCAGCCACGGAGCTACCCATATGCTACGTTAAAGCTGCAGTTCAAGCAATATCCTACATGTGTGATTTTTTTTTTAAATAAATGTGTTCTGTACTATGAGATAATACTTGTAGCATGTAAACAATTTTTAAAGACATTTTTAATGTATTCTAATGTAACAAGCATTTTTGTTTCTATAGAAACCATTTACAAAGTCACATCCCCTTCCTGTTTTGAAATGGGCTCTGGCTCTTGAAACCTGCCCTCTCTCTAGGAGTGAACCAATTGTATCTAGTTACTGCCTGGTCACATGATCTTCCACAGAGAACGTTGCATTGTGGGTACTGTTTTGCAGCAATAACAGTGAATTAAATAACCCAGAGCAAAGCGTTCAATTACAGGATGTCCTCCTCCACATTCTCCATACTCTTGGTATTTGTAACAAAGCTCTAACCTGGATTTCCTCTTACCTCTCCCATCGTACTTTCAGTGTCTCTTCTGCTAACACCTCCTCCTGTATCGAGCTCTCTGTGGGGGTACCCCAGGGCTCTGTCCTGGGACCTCTCCTCTTTTCTCTGTACACTCTCTAGGTGACCTTATCACATTTCTTGGGTTCATGTATCACCTCTATGCTGACGACACACAAATTTACTTTTCAACCCCTGACCTTACACCTGCTGTACAGACCAAGTTTCTGAATGTCTCTCTGCGATATCATCCTGGATGGCCGTCCACTGACTTAAACTCAACATGTAAAAAAAAGAGCTTCCCATACTTCCTCCCAAACCTGGCCCTACTACCTCCTTCCACATTACTGTTGGAAGTTCTGTCATACACCCAGTAGCCCAAGCACGCTGCCTAGGGGTCACACTCGACTCCTCTCTCACATTCAAAACATTTCTAAAACTTGTCCCTTTTTCCTCCGCAGTATAACAAAGATACGCCCTTTCTCTGTTACTCCACTGCTAAAACACTGACACAAGCCCTCATTCTCTCCCGTCTCGATTATTGTAACCTCCTGCTGTCTGGCCTTCCTGCCTCTCACCTGTCTCCCGTACAATCTATCCTAAACACTGCTGCCAGAATCACTCTACTCTTTCCTAAATCTGTCTCAGCATCTTCCCTGAAATCTCTCTCCTGGCTTCCTATCAAATCCCGCATCTCACACTCAATTCTTCTCCTCACTTTTAAAGCTTTACACTCTTCTGCCCCTCCTTACATCTCAGCCCTAATTTCTCGCTATGCACCATCCCGACTCTTGCGTTCTGCTCAAGGATGTCTTCTCTCTACCCCCTTTGTATCTAAAGCCCTCTCCCGCCTTAAACCTTTCTCACTGACTGCCCCACCCCTCTGGAATGTAGGTTACTTTGGTCCGCGGATTTCCGCGAACCAACCTCCAAAAAGGGCGATGTCGTCTTTCCCGGATTTCTGTTTTTCCAGCACCGACAATCCAATCGGCGGATTGCCGAATCCCTCCGGATTGGATTCTTTAAACCCACCAGCGGATTGTATCCAATGGCGGTTTCGGATGAATCCGCACGGATTGAAACTGGCACAGTCCGCCGACGGAATTTTACACCGCGGAACGGATTTTGAATGGAAAACTCGGGCCCATTGGGCGAATCCGATTTTGACAGTTTTGACGGTCTCTAGTTAAGAGGCCAACGCTGTATGTCTTTACCAGAAAAACGTAGGTCTGCGAGTTTGTGCTGCTGGAGTTGTTCCTAGCCGGGGATTTATTCCCAACATGACTTTTCCAAACAATATTTTGAGGATTGCTTAGCATGTACAATTATGGGTTATTTACTACACACTACAAGTTTTTCCATTGTTTCCACAGACTGCTTTATAAAATAATCTTGAAGCTGGCACCACTTCTAGCAGATTGATTACACGGCTCCTGACTGCTATATATATATTTAATTTTTTTTTTAACTTTAAAGTCTAGAATTTCAGTCTGGAGTTGGAGAAAATCCTGCGACGACTTTTCAAACTGCTATCTCCCCCTGCCCTCGGTTTCCAGTGTACATCATGCTTTTATTAAAATTATGTAGTATTTTTTTATTTGCCGTGAAATGTTAGTTCCACAGCCCTAATCGGAATCAGATGGCGATATTTCGCATACAAACGCAGAGGACCGTGCTTGATGATAAACAACTAAAAAAACCACTAATCTATCTGTTGCCATAGAAAAGCATACCCAGTCAATGCAACCGTGTATCTCGTTCACGGAAGAATTAGATCTTAATGGGCGTTATGGAAGCTTTTTATAACAAGGCGGGAGCTCCGGAGAATATTTCACAGCTGTTTATTTTCGCATCTTTCTTTGCAGTAGAAGGTCTTCTATCAAAAAAAAAAACAGTTTTTGCATAAAATTACGTGAAATCTTATGTTTTTTTTTGTGGTTGCTGTTTGTTTGTTTGTTTATTAAATAAATCAGTTCTGTAGTGTTAGATAATAGTGACAGGTTTTTCTTTTTTGTACGAAACTCAGGTCGTAAACCATGCAAAATGTGCCCTTCTGTTCACAAGCGATTCGCCGAGCATTGAATTTTGGTGCGTGCATTGCAATTTCATTACGGTGCAAACGTTTTCTAAAATCACATGGCTGGCTTGTGAGATTCTGTACAAAGAAGAACAAAGAGGGGTCAGGGAGAGAGAGAGGGTGGGGGTGTGGGAGAGAGGGGACGGGGAGATGATGAGAGGGAAGAGGGCACGGTGGGGAATGTCGACGCGTCACCATGTGAAGTCGCAGCTTCATTTGGTTGCAGCCCGCAGACCAGACCAGTCCCCTGTACTGAGGTGGGATGTTGAGTATACACACGGACAGCAGAGGGAGCGGGTCCGGGATGTGGTTGTAGCGTGGCCAGGCCTGGGTTAAGATTCAGAATAGTCGTTAGACTTGCCGAGTTCGGGAGTATAAATTAGTTTCCGTGTTCGAGGGTCAGAGAGGTAAGAATCGTGATGGGTAAGCCGAAGTCGGGAGCCAGAGAAGGTAGTCAGACGAGCCGGTACAAATCTGCTGTAGTAAAGTCAAAAGGGAGCACGACACAGTTTCCAGGCTATACAGGAAGCAAGGAGCTATGCAGAGCAAGGAGGAAGTGACAGAGCAGGGTATTTAAAGCGGTATCCACCAATCCGGACGGGGGCGTGACGAGGAGCAGCTCCTGAGAGGCTGGGAGTAATTGGCCAAGCTGAGAGTGCAGGGGGTGTGGCAAGGACTCCCACACCGAGCGGGGTTGGAGGCAGGCATGGCGGGTGTGTTATAAGTGCCAGGGCTAGATGTGCGCTCTGTAACACCGGCGTGAGAATCCAAGATGGTGGCCACGGCGTGAGTAGTGTTAAGTGCCGCGCGGCGGCAAGGGTATCGATGGGGGGCAGGGGCAGCGGCAGCTGCAGTACTCGTAGTGGGTAAGGAGGGGTCACATCGCATGGGACGCAGCCCCCCGATTCCTTACACACAGTTACACAAAGTATCTTGTATTGGCGTGAAAAACAATTCGCGTCGGACGCAAGAAACACTTTGAAACATTTGACGCAAACGCAGAAAATGGAGCAACGCGTCGAAACAAACTTCTACTCGCTATTTCTTTGACGCTGATACATCTCCCCCCGATATGTCTTTTTTTTTCCTCCTACAACTGCACGGTACCAATTTCCTTCCAAATGTTTTTCCAGGAACGTTCTCAGGGCCCCAAAGAAACCGGAGCTTTTATTCCCCCCAAAAAACTTCACGGTCGACTTACATCGGGAGTAAGAAATGCATGTTAAGAAGAATGGTCTTCAACGCCGTCATGTGTTTATGAGAACCTGGTAGACTCTTCTGTAAGACACAGCAGAATCCAACTGCTGGACCTGAGGGGATGCTGTGTTTCCTGATCAACATGTAAGAAGCAATATGGAAACTGAACTTGATTTGTTGAAGAATTTCAGGAGACCATCACTACTTGAGATGCAAAAACTGAAAGGAACTGTAATACACATACAACCAGTTCTTCAAAGGAGTCAGGGCAGAAAACGTTTACATGTAGGTACTGTAGAAGGGTCGCTAGCTTATTGTAATGTCATTGTTGATACATTTAAAGACTTTATTCATTATTTCTCAACATTTTCCAAGCATTTATCACATCTGTACGGTGTACAGTATATTTACAGGACCTTTACTTACAAGTGAGTTTCCGTGTGAAAAGCTGCATGTAGCTGCCTAAGCAACTGGTATGAAATAAGCAAAAGCAGAGCATCCTTGGGTCAAATCGTGGCTGTATTTGGCCTGTGGGCTGCCAGTTGAAGACCCCTGACGTGTACCAAATCTTGCTCCTCTTTTTCAAGCTGGACACACAAAATAACTCCCACAAACATTATCCAGCTGTAGGATAGTGGTTCCCATTATATTAACTCCTCAGGAGACTGGAAGACTTGGGTATACCGCCTGATCTCCATCTTCATTTGTTTCTTTTTAGAAATGACCAACTGGAATTTATAAATGATGCTCCGTGGAGAATTCTGTACAGTAATAATTCTTGGCCAAATGTCCTATGTAGATAACTCGATGTTAAGCAGATCTTAATACCAGTAACTATGGGGACACTGGGGATGGTACTGAACCTCAGATTTATTCAACCAGACTGGATCCTTTGGACACTCTAAACCCAGTAGTACCTTGATATGCACAGAACCGGGATGTCTTTTGGGAATTAGAAGGACTAAAAGACTTGAAGCCAAAAGAAACAAGCATTGTTCTGGCTCTCCATAAAACTTACTCTCTGGATTACTTACCTAGTCAACTGAACACAGCTCGCAGCTTTCAAAATCAGCTTTGAATCATGATGCTGCATAAAATGCATATGCATGATTAAATACAAACAAATAATTATAAGTTGTACCGTTCATTCTGTTTACCCAATGCTGGGTGCAAATATCAATACTCTGGTACAAAATCAACCCTGCAACTGATCCATGCAACGTTAGTCTACTCTAAAAGATACATGACCTTTGTACCTTCAACTCTGCCATTCCATTTAATAACCCACCCAACTAAATACAGATGGCCCAAACCAGTGAACTGCTTTCTCCTCACAGGTGCTACATAACCTAGTGAACACTCATGGTTTGTACCACCTGGCGCCCCTCCCTGGGGTCCCACCTGGGATCCCCCATACCACCTGAGGTCCTGCTGCACCTGGCCCTGGACTCCTCACATTCCACCAAATTATCAACCTGGGCAAATATGTATATATATAATATACATATATATACTGTACAATGTGTTCAGAAAAAACAGGACCCCTTTTCTTTTTCCGAAAATAAGAAACGCTGCCATGTTGTGCTCAAGGAAGTACCGTAGAGCAAATGCTCCGTGGAGCTAACGATAGGATAACCATAAATCGCAACCATAGGTCATATGGTCATTCTTAAAATGAATATGACACCTGTCCAGGACAGGTAAATTATGGAGGGCAATGAAGATCTGCTTACCTCCTTAAGTCTCTGGATTGCTGGTGTTGAGGCTTTCCTAGATTGCTGCTGTAGAGGGAGAAAGGGGGTGGCCCGGTATTAAAGGGGTTGCACCCCATTTGGCCATCCCCTGACCTCACCAGGGAGACAAGGGGTTAACTGTGCTGCAGTCCAGAAATGTGGTTTAACCCTTGTTATAGCATGAAAATGTACATTCCCCTGTCCCCATGCTTTATTGTTATATCTTGTTATATCAGTGTCTGCATCACACACACACACTGGGATCCATCCGGGAGGGCAAGGGTTAATAGTTATTTAGTGATTATAGACCTTTGTGTAATTTTCCCGCCTTTTCAGGCACCATTTTGCAGAGTCCCATAGGCCGCCATTAGAGCTCAATGCATTTCAATGGCGGATCTTGCTGTTTTGGACCTGTTCCCTCGAAGACCTTGCAGGTGGCGTCCGAGAGGAGGAGCAGCAGTTCCCCATTGTAAGTCAATGGGCTCATTGACTTCAATGGTGATTCCCCGACGGCGCTTTCCAGGAACGAGTTGGCTGCCGTCCAAACCGCAAAACCGCAAAGCGGATACTTTTTCTGAAAAAGAGCTTTGATCACTGATTAGTCAAGTTCAACGTTAAGTGGCGTGGGAATCTACAGTTCTAGGGCACCCAGAAATAAAATTCTTTTTGCCCCTAGTTCCTAGACCTCCCCGCACTTGACCACCACCGGGTCCCCGAATCCTGGACTCCCAAAAAGGGTCGTGCCAAGAGAGCGGGTCGTGCCATAGGTTCCAATGGCGGCGGCAGAAACAGCTCAGGAATTTGACTAAGTCCGAAAAGCTACAAACCATGAATCCATACCTCCGGTTCCGGAGGGTCCCGAGGGCCAGGGTTTGGGGTACCTGTAGGCACTGCTCCGGCATGGCTGCAGAACCATCCTTGACCCTCTTGGACCAACCCGACGGAGTATGGACCCCCTTGAAAGTTCAGGAATTCTCCCATAGACTTCAACGGCGACCAATTTCCATTGACCGGCTATGGCGGAGAAACCCCATAGACTTCAACGGCGGCGGTTTGCCATTGAAAGTCTATGGCGGCGGAGCCCGTTGTTTTCGATGGGGATTTAGTGAAAAAAACGTGATTTAATTTACAGCGGAGTTTTTTGTATTAAAATAGGAAACAGTTTAAGTGGTATTTGTGTAACTCCGGTTCCGAAGGTCGTAGCGGGCTGAAACTCGAACCATATGGTGTCCTATTTCCGGTATTGAGATCTGGGTAGTTTGAACTAACGGAACCGGATATTTTAATATGTTTGTATTTTACCTATAATACTGTATCCCAAGGCAGGGATAAAACCCAGAGGATATTCCTTTGCATACAAGGAAGCATATGGTCAGAGAGGCGACCCAATGTCTAGGACCTAAGTGCTGTTCAAAGGGTTTTGCCACCCTCACTGTTTACCTGAGGGCGGAGACGACTCAAACCAGAGCAGTCTGTGAGTGTCATATTTTACACCTTCCAACAAAGGGTATCCTGCCAGAAATTCCATTTGGTAGACTGGTTGGCATTCCCGATGTAAATGTGGGGCTACAGAAATGAGACCCCAGGGTCCTAGTGCGCATGAGCTAACTAGCAGGGGGGCATGGATTAAAATGTGTTCCCACGTTAAAGATTGGATACAGCTAATTGTTATCCAATAGCCTGTACTTAAGGTTAAGGATAGGGTTACAAAAGATATATAAACTGTGGTCAACCCTATATCCTTTGTCTTCTATACCATCTTGATTGTTACCTGATTGCTAGAGAATTGCTATCTGATACTTCTCATTCCCCACCCCCAAGTAAGTGTTACTTCTTGCCTGTTACTGTACTATATTGCTGTGTTCACCTATTTAAGGAATAAATATACTTTATTATATCTAAGCCTCATTCAGTTCAACCCAGTTATTTTGTGTATTATTATAGCCTGTCACAAAGCTCCCGTCACAGCTGCTGCCGGATGTTAGCAGAGGGGCTTGGATGAAGCTAGAAGACTGTCCCTGTGTGCGTGCGTTCTTGAGAAAGCACCCTAACGGTGTGAAACGTGTGGGATAGTTTGGTTTTTAACTACGCGTTTCTCTTAATTTCGCCTTTATATATTTTTCACATCTCGGGTTCCTGAGTTTCAGTTTTCAGTTCGTTTGCAGTGCTCCGTTCTTTTTTCATTTTTTTCTCTACCGCTTTTATTTTTTGTCTTGTCTGGCAGAAAAAAACCCTATATTTTCCTGAAACATTTGAGCAATTCTAGGTCTGTCACAGTAGATGATTACATTTCAGAATGATTTGATAATCTAATAAATATGCTTTGGAATTGGTGACGGCGTGATGACCTCATCAGGTGCATAGTTACAAAATGGTGTTTAGCGAAGACGATAAGCCTGTTATAAAGTGCTTGAGACAGAGCCAGAATTAGGGTTTAAAACGCCGATATAAAATGTTTCTTGATAAAGGACGGACGTTAGGAGGACTAAAAAAACCTATTAGTAAAACAACGTATCGTTCAGGAGCGGGAGCAGCTGAATCAGCGCGTTACCGGTGATACAATCAGACAGCGGCGTTCTCGTCTTCAGGCGTGCGTTTCAGAAAGAGGACATTTTGAACACACAAGCTTTGAACCATACTTTAAAGTCAAACTTGATAGCAATCTTAGTGTTTCAGATTAAATTATAAATTTAACACATTGACGAGCGACGAAGGAAAAACTCCTCTGTCACGTTTAATGAACATGAACCTCCCGCAGTGTACCTGGTACTTGCTGATATAATACAGTTACATCAATTGAGTTACCATCAGTTGATTGTCTACATTGTGCTTCTAATATATAGTGTTAATCTACATCACAGTCCTACATCTGTGCACATTCTCATGGGGATTGAGCGAGGAATATATATGGTAGGATGAAAAAACGCAAGGGGTCTCTTTTTTCCTGAACACGGTATATTTATACAAAGACAGAATGTAAATTTCCCAAAGGCAAAAATATTTTTCTCCCTACATGCGAAGGTAGATGTTTCAAAGCCAAAGTACATAGTCCTTGTGATTTGAGCATTCCCAGTCAGTAAGGTTCGGGTGCAGTCAGCAGACATACACACGTTATAATAACACTGAATTATGCATTACTGCATATTCTTTTTGTCTCGTTATTCACATTTTCTCTTATTTTTGATGCCATAAACTTCCATAGCCAACGATCTGTGTCGAAATGCAGGAAACTTGATCGACACATGTTCTTGCATTTGACGCAGGCGAAAGAATGAGTGAAACCAAGCTTTTCTTTGAAATAACACACCATATTCCTCTGCTCTGAACGAGGGCCTTGGATGCTTAAACTATTTTCAAGATATCTGCAATATATTCGTGAAATACCCTTTGGACGCAGAATATCCCAAGTTTTTAACAGCTTCCCCAATCATCCCATGATTTACATTTTCCCCGTAAAGTGCTGTAATATATATTAAAATTGGCGGTCTACAAACTGAGCCATTGCCACCTTAACCCAGACCAAGAAGGATCATCGGCCTCTTAAGTGGTCAGAGTGGTGAAGTTTCAAGTTACCTTTCAAATATTTAAACGTAGGTCTCCAGAGCTTGAAAGACTGGCTCACTAATCCGCCTCCCACCAACTTCCCAGCTTTTAATCAACTGCTTTATTGTGCAGCGCAAAACTTGGAGTGAACTTGACCTCTCACCCAGAAACCCAAAAACAAAACACAGATTTGGAAAGTAAACCAATTACTCCTTCAGCCGATGTCAGACGCTAATGCTTTCTACTTTATGTGAGTGAGTTTACTTACAGTATATGTATATGATTAAGACCCACACTGGCTAATGTTTTTTTTTTTCTCTCTTCTGTTTACTAAGTGTTTTGTGGTTAAAACTATTTAAAAACAAGTGTGTGTGTAACTGTGTTTGTTGGAAGAGAAGACGGTATAGAGAAAGCTGAGACCTCGCCACTGGAATTAGCATCTACTGCAGGAGTGGCCAGCTCCAGTTCTCAAGGACCATATCCCTTCTTCGGCCACTGATTGAGCCACCTGTCCTGAAACAGGAATATCCTTATAACCTGACCTGTTGGTGGCCCTTGAGGACTGGAGCTAGCCACCCCTGATCTAACGTATGCAGAAGTGCGTCACTCCATACCTGAACACCCAAGCAAAATGGCGTCCACCAATCTTCAAATGTGATATTATGTGACGTGAAGATATGGTGGATCCATCATGAACACGAAAAATACTATAAAATTAAAAGCAATGCTGCGTATAACTACAGAATCCTAACCTACAGTACTAACGTTTCTTATTCTTAGAGAAGTTGGGTCCGACTTTCAGCGCTGACTGGTGGGTAGGGAGGCAACACCAACAACAGCACCAGGGGCCCGGTAGCAAACAGAACCTTGGCAGCTGGACTCAGAAGCTCAGGCACCGGGCCCTGGACAGTTGTCCCAGATCTCCCATCCCTGGCCCTGCATCAAGGCACTATAATAATGGGACAACTCCGTAATGGACTGGACATCCGGCAAACCCTAAGTGTAGCACATCACTTACAACACGTCCACACGTCTAGTGAGATGTCAAAACTGATCATTTCTTCACCGGCTTATTGAGAAAGCTCCTGTCACTGACAGCTGCCAAACAGGGTCAAAAGGCAACATTATTTATCAGTGGGATTTATTTCTTTGATAACCTACTGTAGGGTTGCTTTTTACTTAGACTGCTACCCAAGTTTTGTAGCATGGAGAGTTTGATAAGAGACGTTGATAAGTCCTGACCAGCCAGGATAGGAGAGAAACACAACATACTGTGCTGTCGCAGAGATAATATTCCTTTTTGTTTCTGGATTACAAAAGTGCTTCCAAGGCATAATATAACTTATTATTAAACAGTTCTAAAAACCTAATCTGGGTATTTTTTTTTTTTTTTTTTTAAAGGTACATGGCAATCATTTTCTCACGGACAAGCCAGATATACGGTGCAATCAGAATTTGTTTCAACTCATCAAGAGATGAAAAACTAGACTCTTGGCTTTTATCTTTGGATTATACTCAGACAGGATGTGAAAAAAAAAAACGAAAGTTGATAGAAAACAGCGAGAAGAAAGAATGCTAAGAAGGAACGCGAAGGCTCTGATCAATATACCAGATGGTCCCGCAGACCACAGAAAGGACTTGTGATTAAGGCTTTAGTGTAAATTAATAGCAACTTAATTGCCAAGCATTGTATTAAAAGCTCGGCATCAATTAAACACTAATCACGTTGAATTGCAATATGGCTTGAATATAATGATCCAAAAATGGTAGGCTATACAGGTCAGTCCACGTCCATCTGTAATAATTGCCGATGGTTTTATTCCCTTTTTTTCATGAGATACTCGCTTCATATATTTCATATTTTATGCCATATTTGAATAGGCTGCATCAAAGTCCGCGTCTCCTTCATCTGCCGCAGTGTTTCTATCGCTGGCCTCATGGCCCACTTTATAAATAATAATAAAAGTCCAGTATGTGGACATTCTGATGTAGAAACAAAGAAGTTGATACCTGCAGCAGACAATTACCATTGGGTCCACCTGATACAGCTCAACCCTGTTATAGCGCGATCCGTTACAACGCGGATCCGCTTATAACGCGATACTAAGGTGGCTCCCATTTTTTTTTATTTATAGAATACTTTACAACACGATTATTGGTATCTTAGATACTTTATTGTACAATGCATACAATTGTACATTATTTCTAACGCGATCCGCTTATAGCGCGATGTGATTCTTTGGACCCCAAGCACAGCGTTATAAGGGGGTTGAGCTGTATGTCCATTTTCTGGGTGGAATCTAAAGTAATTGACCACACTTGTTCTGAGAAAGAAAAAAAAAAACATTTCTTTTTTTCTCCTCTGTGCCACTTGTGAACTTTTTCTAATTATCATTTTGTATTGTATTTTTGATACATAGGAACGGGCGCAGAACATAAGAAGGGGGGGGGGGAAGGGAGGCGAAAACAAAAAGACAGATTTATAGCATGGTATGTGTATAAAGCAGGCAGTGGTCACAGTCACACAACTCACATATCATTTTAAACACTTTAAGATTATTCATCATAGATCATTAATAAAAAGGCCTACACTTATTTTTCAATATTGC
This sequence comes from Ascaphus truei, assembly GCA_036426205.1. Taxonomy (NCBI): domain Eukaryota; kingdom Metazoa; phylum Chordata; class Amphibia; order Anura; family Ascaphidae; genus Ascaphus; species Ascaphus truei. The sequence goes on along the minus strand of CM071588.1, from coordinate 8,661,511 downwards.
GACTCTTACATGAAGCTCCAAAGTGCGGGGGAAACAGTTTCAGGCGGGGAGAATCCTGCCTCTGCAGCCAACACAACATGCAGCAGACAACAATTTCTTCAACGTGCAGGTCTCCACTAGGACAGATACAAAGTAGTGCTCTACTCACACGTTCATAATGCCATTCTCCATTTAATGTGACAGCCAAGAACAGTGGAGAAACAACGTATCAGGTCCCGTGTGGTATTCTGTCCATTAATAACACTGACTAGAGACAAGAGGTATACGACTAGAGCAGATGTATATAGTAGGTATAGAGATGCACGAGTTGGATGGCTAATGGTGGTTGAAAATAACTAAATATAGGTAACAAAAAACACAAGAGTGTGAGTCCCATTATCTACTCCCCAAGGCCCATAGGGCATCTACGCTTATTAGTACTTATCTGTATAGATATATAGAATAGGGTAAGGGTATCCAACTCCAGTCATCAAGGGCTACCACCAGGTCAGGTTTTCAAATATCCCTGCTTCAGCACAGGTGGCTCAATCAGAGATATCCGGACGAATGGGGGAAGACATTGCTGAGTCCCTCTGGTAGACGCTACTCCCATTGGTCTGTTTGTATTTTCCTCCATCCGCCTTTTAACTCTCAGCCCCGCCCCCAGCCCTGATTGGCCAATGCAGACGAGCCCTCATCTCCTGCTCCGTGTGCAGCATCCGCGCTGTGATTGGTCACCAGCCCTTCTACCATACTTTTATTATGGCAGCGGGGAAGCTAGATAAGGGGAAGCCGAGCAGTGCTCCACAGCTCATTCTGATCCTGACATGGAGGTGATCTAAGCGGTGTGCTCTAAGGCTGTGCCTGAAAATGAGGCTGGGTAACCAGGATTCCCCTTAGCATGCCCCTGTTTTCGGGAGTATAGCTCTGATCTGTGTTTTTGTGCTGTGCTTGCTGGCTCCGGCTGGAATAAAAAAAAATCTTTATTGACCTGCTTTGTCCTGTCTGGTGCCTCGATCCCTGGGCTAAGTTCTGGTCACTTTGTTACAACCAGACACAAAATAAGTTATGGTGGGTACAAAGTGACAACAAAGTGACAAAGTACAAAGTGACAACAAAAAAAACCAGTATACAGCAAATAAAAATACCACTATGAAGCACATTCTCGTCTCTCAGACAGGTCCAAATTTGGCCAAATTAAGCTACTAAAACAACTTACAGAGATTAGTTAAGCATATCCAAATATTTTGGGTGGCTTCCATATGCCTTTAACAGTAAGTATATTGTAACATGTTCCAGTATCTTTGTAAAGGGGTTAATGTTATTTTGTTGTATATTATTACATGGATATCACGAGGTCTAGACAGGTTAATCCTTTAGCTTCCAGAGGGTCTCATAACCCACATGTCTTTGATCACGATACATTATTGGCCGGTTTTAGCGTGGCCCGACCCGCTGATACCCCATGTAATACACATTTAATGATTGAGATAGTGTTTTCAATTTCAGGGAGCACTGCTCCCTCTGAACCGGCAGCAGTCGCTTAACTTTAGACTTCCAAGAGCAGTCTACCAGTCAGCCCCTGCCAAACCTACCTGCGCCGGGCCCTGATGAAGTCCCTCGCTTTTTTCCACCCCCTTCACATTGTCAAGTTAGAAAAAAATCAATCAAAAGGGCAGGAAGGACTGGAAGTCGGTAACAGCTGAGACAGGCTGGGGACAAAGGATTGTACTACACTTGGCTGCACTGGCGGGTGCCAGACATTTGATGTGACAAATTACATGGCACATTTTTCTGACTGTGAACAACGTGTATGAGCAAATGAGGGGAAAGGAAACATAATAACAATGAAGTTTATCTTGCTTCTTTTTTTATTTTTTTAGAGACGGTGCTCCCCTTTTAAGTTGAAGATTAACACTATATAATGGTACAAAGTATTTCTACACATTCCCAAAACTTACCAATGCTACTTATCCGTTCGGAAGATATAACCCCATACAGAACTTTGTATGGCTGCCCATACTGTCGACCCTATAACTCACTGCAAGATGATCTGCCATGCAGTAGTGGGCTCCACACTGCGATTCGCAACAGTAACACAAAAATAGGGGCGGGCTGCAGTGCCATAATTATTAAAGAGCCCCATTAAACTACTGGGTGTTGGTTCCGTAAATATAAAGTGCCTTAGTAAGTTATTTACACAGACACGGTCTTGTCCAATCCTACTCCGCCACTTGTCTCCTGATTGTCCTAGTTGGTTTTACATTTCAAGAGAGAAGCCTTTCATGCCTCCACTGTTCATTTTCACGCCTGCGCGTGAGCATTCACCTTATCGTAATGTCCCACTTCCTCTTAACATCCATTGCCACCAGATATCCCCCTTCCAGCACTGTATATAATACTCTCTATTTTTGTCACACCTTATGAATAAGGTAGGGTTGTGGAAGAAAAGGCCGAGCACAGCAAAAAAATAACAATGGGCTGGAGGTTTTTTTTTGCCGTGCTCAGCTTTTTCTTCCACCACCCTACCTTTTTACATCCGATCGGGATTGAAGCGCGCTCACCGGAATCAGGCTGCTTCACCTGTATCGTTTGTAACTGCTACGAACACTTGTTAACAGCAGAACTGTTTATTCTTCAGCCAGTGTGGTCACGGTACTTCCGCTCACCCAAGCGCGGAGCGGCGGGAGGGGACTCGCGCCCCAACGAGGTGCCTCCGTTATGCGGGGCCCGTTAATGAGTTCTGTAGTTTACCCTCCCCCCCCGTTACCTCCTGCACGGGGCATCAGGTGAGGTGGTTACCGCATTATCCCAACATCCAACTGGGCTTGATTGATGGACTACAGCTCTACTTTATTTACTGCATATTTTTCATGGTTCCAAACATTTTGATGCACAATATTACATTTCACCGCTTTCATATGTACTTTTTTACTTATGAATCTAACCACATCGTTTTCGAAGCACCAGTCACGGATTCATTCCCCACATTTTTCTATACCTAACGAATGACCCTGCGACATTCGAAACCTTGTAACATATCAACTACTTGTTGGTCCAATAAAAAGTATCATACATAGAGATGGGTGATTTTTCCCGCCGCTGATTTGGGTCCGCGGCGGTTTCGGCCGGTTCCTTTGGTCCGCTAATTTCTGTGGATCGATCTCAAAAAGAGCGATTCGCGTTTTCGTAATTATTATTACCAGGGCGCTCCCATGCTCGGATTATACGAAATCTGTCAACAGATTGTATCCAATGGTGGATTGTGATGAATCCACACGGATTAAAAGCAACCGAAACGGATTTTGGGAGGGAAAATGCAGGGAAAAAATCCGGGAAACGGATTTGGGTGAATTCAGCCATCTCTAATAATAATAGCATGGTCTTGTATAGCGCTGCTAGTTTTACTTAGCGCTTTACAGAGACATTTTGCAGGCGCAGGTCCCTGCCTCGTGGAGCTTACAATCTATGTTTTTGGCGTCTGAGGCACAGGGAGATAAAGTGACTTGCCCAAGGTCACAAGGAGCCAACACCGGGAATTGAACCAGGCTACCCTGCTTCAGACTCAGTGCCAGTCAGTGTCTTTACTCACTGAGCCACTCCAAATCATACCACCTACGCCTTCTCCCTCCTTTGTTATTTTACTACTTAGAAAGTTAGGACTGTATATGAATAAATGACTTGTGACTTATTTTTATAAAAGCATGACTGCTTTGTATTGTAATGCCTAACAAGACATTATACTGTAGCATTATTGTTCATATTTATGGATACAAGTACACATATGGGGAATGGCTTTACAGTACTTATTTTGTTGTATTGTATGTGGGCTGGCAGCTTCTGCTTTTTTTCCCCCTTTCATTTTATGTACTTTGTAATTGTTTTCAGATTTCGTGCTATTTATATTATAACACAAGGATGTTCATGAACTCTGAACACGAATCTGGTTTTATTCATCTCACTGGTTTGAAAGGACCCGTGTAGCCATTATACATACAAGCGTTCCCCGCATCAACGTACGCAATGGGACTGGAGCATGTATGTAAAGTGAAAATGTACTTAAAGTGAAGCCCTACCTTTTTCCCCCACTTATCAATGCATGTACTGTACTAGGAATTCATTTTTTCCTCTTATGAGACATCATTGGGGTTTGTGTTTGCCTTCCTCTGTATCAATACCCTGTAAATACAAATATAGGATGAGTGTCTCTGTGATCTACATTTAACATGGGTTGAACTCGATGGCCAAACAGTATGTCTTCTCAGCTAAAATGTAACCGTGTATGTACAGTACTGCACATTGATCGACTTTAACATCTATTGTTCTCTGGCAAGCCAAGAAAAGCCGTGTAGGCTTCATTTCTTTCCATCTCTAAATGCATTCTTGTCGTTGCAATGAAAAGAAGGGGAGCAGAGTTATGCTTCTTTGTTTTGCAGAATACATAGTTTCATCGATTACACCGTCTCCAGGAATTTCCTGTATGAAAAAACTAAGCACATAATCCGTGGTGCACTCTTGTGTTTGAACTACAATATGCGTAGGAAATCCATTAAATGTTTTAAAAGGCTGGAGTTTCATATTTTTGGTAATGTGCGGTCTTTGCTTTGACTTTGGTACAGTCATTTTTTCCCCCCTGATATATTCCTCGGAATGCTGAATGTGGCAGGAATGTAAAATGATCCGGTCAAAACAAAAAAGCACTTTAACCCTTATGGTGCGGTTAGGAGGTACAAAGGAATGTCAGGGGCATGTGCCCCCTTTTTTTAGGGGGTAATTGGGCTGAGCAGCCAACTCGATCGAACAGGAAGTGGAACACCCCCATCCGTTTCTGGCATTCCGGTGCCAGTCCTGTTATGTGATCAGTCCCAGTTGGGCCCAACTTCCAGGAGCAGCCGCCATGCCCGGGACGGTTGGCCTGGCGCTCTCCCCCCTGATGGCAGCACTGGTTAGGACTATATAAAGGGGGCATTAAGCTATTAAAGATACATTGGTTCTAGAGCATATACTAAAATGAGTTACATGCATGAGTGCTTACTTCATTTCAATTCTTTATTGCTGTTTTGAACGACTATATCAATATTTCAAAGATCTAAAACAAGGTTGGGAACGGAACTGTTGCAATATGCCGTTTTCTTCCATATCTGCCTTAGGCTGCGCTTATAGTGCCGGCGACAGCGGCGCAATGTCGCGTCAAAACAAACGCATTGACGCCGTTGCGTGCGCTTATAGTATGCGCGGCGCGACGGCATGGCCCGATCGCTGGAAGTCATCTCAATTTGATTTTTCCAGCAACCGTAGCCTGACGTCACCGTCGCCGGCACTATAAGCGTAGCCTGACGTCACTGTCGCCGGCGCTATAAGCGTAGCCTTAGAACAAGGATAGTCGTCCGCAAAATGTAACATTCATTAAAATCACGCAATGCAGCACTTAGCAAACAAATCTGTCGGCTAAACAAGACGTAATTAGTGTCCTTTTGCAGTCAATAATATTGGACGTCTTACCGTCTCCATTTTCATTTCTTTAAAGAATTAACTAACAGAAACAAACATCCACGCAGGAATCATATGGGCCCACAGTCCAAGATTTCAATATTGCCCCAGGAGAGGGTTGCTAATCTCTCCGATTGTAGATGTATCGCTGCGCATAACACTTACCTGTAAATATATATGTTTGTACAAAGACTACACACAAAAAATAAATCAGGCACTATTCAAGACGAAGCGCTGTTCCATAGCGCGAAACGCGTTGAGGGGGAGGCCGAGGTGTAACCTGGGTATCATGTGTGTCTCATCGGAATAAAGTTTTTTTTCAATTGCAAACCGGAAGTTGGCCGGGATTTGGGCCGCAGTAGCGCCGGGCTCTCTCTTTTACTCCAACTATTCAGCCCTGTCTTGTAAGGTAGATAAGGAAAACGTAACCATGTTAAAATCATTGTAGCTCAATGGGAATGTGACTGCCTTCAACGTGGATGAACTAGGTTCCAATCCCAGTGTCTACCCTTGGGCAAGTCACTTTATTTCCCTATGCCTCAGGCACCAACATTAAATTAGGAAACTATTAATAGTATTGTGTACAATGTCAGATATACTATATCAACACTACATCACTATTATATATTTTATATCAGACACCTTCTCTGCCAGAAGGGCCTTCTGGCAGCGATGAAGGTTGTTAGTGCAATCCTTTCTGGCAGCGATGAAGGTTGTTAGTGCAATCCCTTCTGGCAGTGTAGGGGTTAATGGCCATGCTGATGCATGGAACAAATACTTGGTCAGCACTTACGTGTCCCTGGTTCTTCAATACAGATCAAATAAATATCCAATGTAATGTAAAGCTTTGTCCCCCAATAATAATTAAAGATGTAGTGTATGTATGGGGGGGGGGGAATAGCTCCATTCCTATTAGACACTTGTCGTACTTATTGCCAACGTTTCCCCAATAGCGAGTCCCAACAATCTCTTCTTTTGTACACTGGTCAGTTGCGTTTCCCATGACCCGTTTTCAAAGAGAATATTCTTTTTTCTACATGGAAATGTTCTCCTTTAAGCCTTTGCTGAGTTGCGTGTCCTTCAGCCTCACAAAGGTTGCTAAGGAAACAAACTGTAGACTGCTAGCTGTCACCTATAGAGAAGGCTTCATACCATTTCAAAGACACCGGTGTTCCATCAGCCATGAATGCTGTCTAGCAACAAAGATGACCATGTTGCATGGTTCAAGGGTTTCTGGACAGCACCGCTTTCTCTCTCTCTCTTTACACGTGCTCTACTGTAGTGCATTTTTGAAGCCTAACGGTTAGAAAGCCACAAAGATGTGTTTCTAAGGAATCGTGCCATTTATTAAATAGTGAAGAGTCTGCTAACAATGAAATGTGGATGGAGAGCGTTTCTAGAGTGCTTCACACCTTGTTCGATGTCTCAAAAGCCGGACAACATTCTCATTATGCGCCCGTTTATTTCACATGGGCACCGCGTTTTTCCGTAGCGTAACTAACGAAAGAAAGAAATGTCTTGTGATGACGACCTCCGGTGATGGAAATCAGTGGGATTCGGGAATTTTGGATCAACAACATGTATTTGAATAGAAAAGTGCATTATTTTATTAGCGAGACGTTTATGAGACTCAGAAATATCTGACCTGTTGGTGGCTCTTGAGGCCAGGAGTTGGCCATCCCTGCCCACAAGCGCAAATAAGTTCAGGCACAAGAAAGACATGTTCCCTATTCTCACCTTTTTTACCCAGAAGCCTTCACAGTGACATGACAGACTCCATGTCGCCTGTGAAACGTGGTTCATTATGTATACAAGTCTTTGAAGTCATACAAGGTCCTCCGGTTTAATATGCAACACATTTTGTATCGACTCTGGTAAGATTATTGTTTGCTTATTCACTAAATAATGCTCAAAGACATATCAAGTCTCCTATCCCCTGGGATTATAGTGGATTTACTTCAAGAGCGCTAAAATGCTATAACTTTTATGATAAAGGAGTTCAGAACAGCGCTGTCAAATATACATTGGCTAACATAATATATTAATAGAAGTAATATATCAACGCGCTGTCACTCTACTGGAAAATGATTTAAACCATAACATGAGCAGTGGAAGAGATGATCTAATGGGATACAGGCAAATAACTAGGCGAGATGGGGCCCTGATCAGACAGTACAGGAATGTAAATACCAAAGGGAAAATACTTCCTCATCTTGTGTTAATATCGGCCTAATGTAGATTATAGTTCCCTCCGTTGGCATTCTGGGTTGTTTACATAGTTTTCATTTCAATTGCAGGTCTCCCTTTATGACACGTTTTATGTATGGAAGCAGTGTTTGCTAAGCGATAATGGGGAAGGGCAGGGATGCAGACCTGGCTGAGACATGTGAATGCACCCCACGTGATATGATTATTTATTATACATGTGCTACTAATGCAAAAGAAAATGACTCCACAATATGGAGCAAATTACAGCCCAACATGTAAAACGCCTCTGGGATTCACCGAGCTTTCTCCAAAGAGCATAGGAGCTCAATCTGCCTCGGGCATGAGAGGCTGACGGCGCGACACAGAGCTCGGCAACACCGTAGCGAATCTTGCCATAGGAAGTGTACTTAAACATGGAGGTTGCATGGGTGAAAACGTTGCCTTCACAGCAATCAACTCTACAGCGGAATCAAGTCATCATTAACTGTAACCCCCTGAGATACCCACACTTATCCAGTTTATCCTCAGCTAGGTCAGTGAGTTCCTCCTCCACCAATCTAATCCCCGGGGCCATCATTAGCAGAATGTTGCTACTTTTTGGGGAAAAAATAAATAAAATAGAATTGATTTTAAAAACTGGCCTTCTCTCGCGTTGTGTAGAAACAGGCCTGCATTTTTTTTTCTTCAATTCTGCCCTTTAAAGATCAAAGCAGTAAGAACAGCATCCTCTGCATGGTATAATTAGGCCAGTCCGTTATTGGCATTCAAAAGAATCATTTGTCTTCCTTGATCAAAACAAATATGATGAGCCAACGCAGGTGCATATCTGTAAACTCCTTATTTCTGTGTTTTTATGGGGGGGGGGGGGGGGGGGGGGTTTGGCCATACATGTATTTGGCAAAAACACACCCTGTTTTCCCAAGAAGTGAGGAGGTTAACCGTTTCGCTGCTAAAGGGGACCGAATTAAGCCAACTGTGGAGCAGAATTGATACAAATAGTATTATTCTCATCTTGCTCCTCTATGGAAGGTATACTGTACATTGGGTATTGCAGATTGGAGCATTGCTGCAAGACAGGTGTAAGTGGTGTCATTTTAACACTGCGTGACTGTGTTAATGTATCTGTCTTCACCATGAGCTTTTGGGTAGGAAGTCAAGAGAAGAGATATTCAGCAATAATGAGGTGTGCCAAAAGTTGCACTCATTACTGACTCTTTGGAGCCTATTCAGGTTGCTTCGATGGTATCACTGCAACATCACACGTGTTGGCATGTTGGTACCGTACGGTATGAAATTTGTATAAAAACGGTATTCTGTAAGATATATTGTTTGATAAATTTTTTATTTATAAAAATGTGTTACCAGGAAGTAATACATTGAGAGTTACCTCTCGTTTTCAAGTATACCCTGGGCACCGAGTTATAACAACACACGGTTACATTAAATGAACAGAGGTTATACAGTCAATTCACAGATATTTCATGGACAGATAGAGTTGGAAAATTGGGTGGAGGGGATAAATGGGCTGGTGAGTTTCAGATTGAAATAGAGAAGCTTTAACGTCAGCAAATGGCTCACACCCTTCAGCTGCCCTTTGGCTGTGCCAGAGGCTGTCCGCCTTTGGGGCGATGCAGATGTACACTGAAGGGGTTCAGATTAAATGCAGCTGTGAATTCAAAGCTTAGTATGGTGACCAATATTGATCAGAGCTTAATACGGGGACCAACATTGATCAGAGCTTAGTATGGTGACCAATATTGATCAGAGCTTAATACGGGGACCAACATTGATCAGAGCTTAGTATGGTTACGAATATTGATTAGAGCTTAGTATAGTGACCAATATTGATCAGAGCTTAGTACGGTGACCAGCGTTAATCAGAGCATAGTATGGTGACCAATATTGATCAGAGCTTAGTATGGTGACCAGCGTTAATCAGAGCATAGTATGGTGACCAATATTGATCAGAGCATAGTATGGTGACCAATATTGATCAGAGCTTAGTATGGTGACCAGCGTTAATCAGAGCTTAGTAGAGTGTCCAATATTTATCAAAGCTTAGTACGGTGACCAATATTGATCAGAGTTTAGTATGGTAAACAATATTGATCAGAGCTTAGTATGGTTACGAATATTGATTAGAGCTTAGTATAGTGACCAATATTGATCAGAGCTTAGTACGGTGACCAGCATTGATAAGTGCTTAGTATGGTGACCAATATTGATCAGAGCTTAGTACGGTGACCAGCATTGATAAGTGCTTAGTATGGTGACCAATATTGATCAGAGCTTAATACGGGGACCAGCATTGATCAGAGCTTAGTATGGTGACCAGAGCATATCTTTTCTAATGTAAATAAATCTAATTTAGCTAGCCTCTCCTCATAAGTTAGATTGTCCTTCCCCTTTATTAATTTGGTGGCTCTTCTCTGCACTCTCTCTAGTTCCATGTCTTTTCTATGGAGTGGTGCCCAAAACTGTACGTTTCTGTTTGTTATGTTACAGAATGGTGAGTGCTACATAAATCTAGCGGAAGGATGAAAATATCATACCTGTAGTTGTCAGTAGTAAAGACAAATGATCCTCCTTTGAAAGATAAAAACTAACAGCTTTAGGCTGTCTATTTCTATCTGTTCAATTTGTTGCAGATAAAAGTGCAATAAATTATTTAGCTTGCAGATCTTGTTTCTCCCCCTGCAGGGATGTCCTCGTACCTCTGTTCCTATTAATAGTTCCAGGTCATTGCAGAGGAATTTGTGGGAGATTCTCAGGCTGATAACCGTATTGCAAGTCGTTAAAGGACTCACAGATCATTAACAATCCATTGCCTGCTTCCTGGTTACTGCCATATTAAATCAATCCCAAGGATTTATTGAAAGTGTATTAACATTTCTGTTCATTTGTGCTTCTGCTGTCTAAAAACGCGGGAGCGGGCAGATTGTGATACATCTGAATGCATAGAAATTACTTCTCGCACAACTTGGATGTGGGCCATTGTGTTGTATCCAGTGGGACATCCTGCTTGTTCTGGAAGGTGGGCGAAGGCCAAGGTCTTTTGCAGCCTATTAGTAAGTACCTTTGTAAGTGATTGGATAGTAGTCTGATTGGTCTGTAGTTCCTTTAATCAGCAGTCCCAGCTGCTGTTTCCCCCCCACCAATAAATCATGACACTGTGTAATTATGTCATGTGTTGTTGTTCATCTGAGGTTGTATTTACTTAATTTTAAGACCTGCTAAGGAACAGATGATTGTTATTATGTCCTGATATGTAAAACCATGGAATTCAAAGAGGGTGTATTTTCTTTTTCACACGTGTGTGTGTGTGTGTGTGTGTGTGTGTGTGTGTGTGTGTGTGTGTGTGTGTGTGTGTGTGTGTGTGTGTAACACAGACATTCACTCACACACTCACTGATGTGTATACACACATACCTGTACAACAACACACACACACCCACACACACACACATCAATACTGAGAATTGGGAATGCAGAAGCTGTTTCCCTCCCATTTGTTACCTTGTTACTTTCATTGTTGATGACATTCTGTATTCTCTCTATTGCAGGGGTGACCAACTCCAGTCCCCAAGGGCCACCAAACAGGCTAGGTATGAGGGATATCCTTAAAACCTGACCTGTTGGTGGCCTTTGAAGCCTGAACTTGGCCACCCCTACTCTATTGTCTCACCGGTCAGCACCGGCCTTTTCTTGGGATGTTGCTGGGCATATCACAGCACTGGCCTAAAAACAACTCTCATCTAAAGGACAAGCCATGTGAAGAAGAGGTTTGTGAGCTCCCACAAGCCCAAGTACTTATGTTGGCCCAACAAAAGGTACCCCAATCTGCCACAATCCTACACATCTCCAGGGCCAATGACTTTGCACTGCACACACTGAAATGTCTATTACCTTGGATAGCCGAGACAACGTTAGTCGGGAGCTGATAGATGTAAAAGAGCAGATACTGTACCCGTGGACTAATGAAAAGCATGATTAATAAGATGAGCCTCCCCAGCTCCTGCATTAGGAACGAGCAACCACATGTCAAGAAACTGGACCAGGGAGCTCGTCTCACATGTTAGCACCCGAGACTTCACCATCTCTTCTGGATTTAGTTTGTGCATTCATGTGATTGCCCGTAGTTAAACATGACACTTCAACCTCCTTTTCTCGTGGAGTTCAGAATCTGCTCACTTTACCACCGGAACTAATTAGAAGCTTTCACGTGACATTTCCTTCACGGCGGCAGTGGCGGCGAATAGAACATCCAGCGTCCATTTGGAATGACTAATGGTGTCAGAAAGAAATGGGGATTTCAATGTGAAGCTGCTAATGTCCTTTCTGATTAGGCACAGCACTTCTCTAGTTGGGCAAGATTAGATTAGCTGCCATGTTAACTTAGCCGTCAAATGAGCAGCAATGTAGTACAAGACATCTGCATAATACTCATGGAGATGACTAATTATGGAGCTTTCTGAGCTGGTGCCATGTCTAGGATCAGAGACATAAAGGATGTATGTATGTATATCTTTATTTATATAGTGCCCACAGTGTACTCAGTGCTTTACATAGACAATACAGTGCAAGGAATTATAATACAATAAGCCAAACCAACAGCAGATTTCAAGATCCGCCGCCCCTAGGCACTTACAGGGGGGCGGGCGACTCCTGGCTGCCGCCCTCCTTCTCCTTCCGAATCACAGCGTCAAATGATGCTGCGGGTGTCACCAACGTGGCGTCGCATTGCCCTGGCAACGAGACGCCGTGCTATGCCACGTTGATGAGGTCCTGACGTCGAGATTCATAAGGGGAAGGAGGTGAGAGGAGGGGAGAGGCTTTCCCAGCAAGCACGATAGCGCAGCAAATGTACATGGGGCAGACATTTTTCCTGCCGCTAAATCCTATCGGGGCCTAATGGGAGTTCCGCCACTGAGCTCAACAAAGTCAGACAATAGGAAAGCAAATACCTGCCCCGGAGAGCTTACAATCTAAAGGCTGTTTATTTCTTACTGCTATACCCTTTCAACTTGACATTCCTCTTGTATAGCACCACCAGTATCCTTTGCTGTAAAAGACTAATTTCAACATACAGTAGCGCCGACGAGTATTCTAAAACAAATCTGGGGCAATCACCAACAAGACGCAGGCACATGCTGGGTACTGTACATGCTGCAACATTTCTGTGACATTTCTGCAGACAGACTAATGGCCCATCGGATTAACACAGCAGGGGTCCCTGGCAGTCCCATTCAAACAGAATGGTACTGCCAGGGACCCCTGCTGTGTTAATCCAATGGGCCATTAGTCTCTGCAGAAATGTCACTAAAATGTTGCAGCATGTACCCAGCATGTACAAAGCATGTACCCAGCATGTACCTGGGTCTTGTTGGTGATAGCCCCAGACTTTCCAAGGCAAGTTTAAGGCAAGTTTTAGAATACTCGTCGGCGCACCTGTATGCAAAAAGCAGAAAGGGCGACAGAGATATGAGCCGAGGGTCACAAACGGGTACTATGACATTAGTTTGAAGCTGCCAGTGTCGTGTGGCACCCCAACGTGCGAATGCATGAAGTTTGCTCCACTTTAAATCAATGATATTGTGTCTGCAGCCAACGCGTTTTCCCTTCCCCTTTGATTTAATTAGATCTGCCAGGTCTGAAGTGTTATTGACCTTTGTGGATCAGTGGTAAGGAACTCAACGGACAAATGGAGTGCACATGACACTAACATAAAACGAGAAAGGTTCTACCACCAACTCGACTTCAGCCAAGGGGTATCGATTTAACTCATACAGTGCTATATATATATATTTCTGTGCATTTGCTATAACAACATAGGGAGAGAGAGGGAGGGGGAGAGACAGAGGGAGAGAGAGACAGAGAGACAGAGAGACAGAGAGACAGAGAGAGACACAGAGAGAGACACAGAGACAGAGAGGAGAGAGAGAGGGAGGGAGACTGACTTACTTCATCAAGCAGTGGGCCAACAAGGGATGATGATGATGATATATCGATAAAAGTCTGAAGTGGGGATCGAAATGTAAAAAATAAATGGCACAAATGTTGCAAATGTTATTACCCCCCCATTAACACAAGTGAGAAAGAGAGGTATACGTGTACATGTTAGCAATTCATTTTATATTTCTATGATCAGTTTTTTTCTCTCATTCCCTGCTTCAAAAAATATTTTTTTTTTCTGGCAATAAATCCAGTTCTTTTGACACGTAAACTGGATTCCAGTTATTAGCCTCCACAGGGTTAAAAGGCTTGCAGTGTTTCAGATAGGTTAGTCTGCTAAGTCATGTTGAATTACAGGACACGGTGCACAGAGAGGTAATGTGACATATACAATGGGACACTGTGTTGGAATTTGATGTACTGACTTGGCATTTGAATAGACGTGGTTTTGTTTTTCCTTTTTTGTTATTCCTTACAATACCAACTCAACCTGTGGCTTAAAGATGTTCAGAACTATCCTAGATGGCTTTGCCAATTATATATTTTTGTTAGGTCGTGAGGGGGGTTTTCGGGGAAATCACACTTTTCTGAATAAAATTGTAAGGTATTCCTTCTCAAAGCAAAGTATTTCATGTGCACCCTGGTCCCTATAGAAGCAAAGTGAAGAACGAATAGGAAGAGATGTATTAAGATCTAGATGCACAATACACACGCAAAAAGATGCAGAGTTTTATATATTCCACTAGCTGAGAGCCCCGGCGTTGCCCGGGATGTTTGTGGTGTGGGGGTGGCATTTGGGTGGGGAGTGGTCCACACGGCCCATGTGCGGTGATAGTGCTGCTGTGGCTGTACTGATGGTGATTGTATCGGTGTGCTGATTTGGGAGGGTTTGGTGCTGATGTGGGGGTGCGGATCTGGGTGTGCCGATGGGGGAGGTGCAAAGGTGGCGATGTGTGGGTGCTGATGGTGTTGATGGGGGCTGGGAATGGCGGGGAGCCGAGAATGCCAGTGTGCTGGGGGGGCATGGGATACCGGTGTGCTGATGTGGTGGTGCTGGGGATAGTGTGTGTGTGTATACATTGTGTGTGTGTTTGTGTGTATACATGTGTGTGTGTGTATGTGTACGTGTGTGTGTATACATATGTGTGTATACACGTGTGTGTGTATACACGTGTGTGTGTGTGTGTATACTTGTGTGTGTATACACATGTGTGTGTGTGTATACACGTGTGTGTGTATACACGTGTGTGTGTATACACGTGTGTGTGTATACATGTGTGTGTGTATACACATGTGTGTGTGTTGTGACAAACAGCTTACTCCGGGGCTCCGCCGTCTGTCCGGGACGGTTAGAACACGGTCTTTTGGGGTAGGTTAAATGAGGAGGCGTCACGTACTGTTCCTTTAAATAGGCTGTGCCTGGTTTATTCAGTCCCAGGCACTGGGACTGCCACAGTGCATACAACAAAACACATCAAAACAAAAGCTGCTCACCTGATAACTTAACTTAGATTTCCCTAACTCAGGGTGGAAGTGGCTTTTCCACTTTCCAACAACAAAACAAGGTACTTTTGCAGAGTTTAGCCAAATGAATAGAACAATTGAACCTGTGTGGGGAAGGGGCTTCTCCCCACTGTGTTCAGCAGCCTTCCAGGCTCTGGAGAAGAGAGACCAGAGCAAACAGGAAATCAGTCTTACATACCTGATTTCTAATTAGCATGACAGGTGACAGAAATCCCTCAGTTCCAGCGCTTGCCCAAAACTGTGGGATGGAGTGCATGTATTATAAGGCTGCACTCCCAGGCCAGACAGGATAGAAACTGTTCAGTATCCTGGGAGCCCTATATATGGAATTTATTACCATCCCCTGGTTTCTGTCACATATCCTCCCCCCCAGCTCAGACCCTGAGGGATGAGCGACCATGGATATTAGGGAGTGCATCCTTGACAACACGTCAGCATTGCCATGTTTGTGCCCTGACCTGTGTTCCACAGAAAATTTAAAGGGTTGTAGGCTTAGGAACCACCTGGTCACTCTAGCATTCTTTTCCCTGTTTTGACACATCCAGGTAAGGGGTGCATGATCTGTGACCAACCGGAATTTTCTCCCCAACAGGTAGTATTTGAGCGTCTCTACAGCCCACTTTATTGCGAGACACTCTTTCTCTACTATGGAGTAATTTTTCTCCTGGGGATTTAGTTTCCTACTTAAATAAAGGATGGGGTGTTCCTCACCTTGAGACTCCTGGGAGAGTACCGCCCCCAGCCCTACCTCAGATGCGTTGGTTTGGACTACGAACTCTTTGGAGAAGTCAGGTGTGACCAACACTGGTTGGGCACAGAGAGCTTCTTTCAGGCTTCTAAAGGCCTGTTCGGTTTCGGGGGACCACTTTACCATAAGTGGTCCTCTTGCTTTTGTGAGGTCGGTTAGTGGGGTTGCCTTAGTCGCAAAATTGGGAATAAACCTTCTATAGTACCCAATTAACCCCAAAAAGGTCCTTACTTGTTTTTTTGTAACTGGCCTTGGCCAACCTTGTATCGCCTCCACTTTGAGTGTTTGGGGTTTGAGTAAACCTCTGCCAATAGAATACCCCAGATACTTGGCCTCCTCCAGACCAATGGTGCATTTAGCGGGGTTAGCAGTTAGTCCAGCAGACCGAACTGCGTCGAGCACAGCTTGGACTTTTGGAAGGTGGGATTGCCAATCTTCACTATGGATTACCACATCATCCAGGTAGGCAGCAGCATACCGAGCATGTGGTTTTAAAATTTTATCCATCATTCTTTGGAATGTGGCGGGAGCTCCATGTAAGCCAAAAGGCAGCACCCTATACTGAAAGAGGCCGTCTGGGGTTGAGAAGGCTGTCTTTTCTTTTGCCCTTTCTGTGAGGGGAACCTGCCAGTACCCTTTTGTTAGGTCTAGGGTTGTGAGATATCGGGCTTTGCCCAGTCTCTCTACAAGTTCATCTACCCTGGGCATAGGGTAAGTATCAAATTTTGACACCGCGTTTAGTTTCCGGTAGTCATTACAAAACCTTGTTGTACCATCTGGCTTTGGGACTAAGACTATAGGGCTGTTCCACCCACTTTGGGATTCCTCAATTACGCCTAGTTTTAGCATTTTTTTAACCTCTAAACTTATAGCCTCTCTTTTGGCCTCTGGGATTCGGTACGGTTTAAGGTTAACTCGGACCCCCGGTTCAGAGACTAGGTCATGTTCAATTACGCTAGTTCTACCTGGCTGTGTAGAGGAAGTTCTGGTTTGTTCTGCTCACTAAGATCTGAACTCTTGTTTCTGACTGAAAGGGTTTCATCTATTCTAACTCTGGGTCATTTCTGACTCTCTGACGGACCTGGGGTTACTAGGGTTGACAAGACTTTCTCTATCTTTCCAGGGGCTGAGTAGGTTTATATGGTAATTTGCTCAGGTTCCTCCTACCTGGCTGTCTTACCTTATAATTTACTTCTCCCACTCTTTCCAAGACCATATGGCCCATGCCATTTAGGCAAGGAATTTACTTCCACGGTGGGAACCAAAACTAGTACCCTATCACTGGAAAAAAATTCTGACCCTAGCACCCTTATTATACGTATTCCTCTGTGCTTCTTGAGCTTTCTCCTGTGTCCCTTCACTATGGGTAGGACTGGCAGCAATGCGGTCCTGCATCTGGGCAAAAGGCTCTATTACAACTTCTGTAGGGGTAACCCTCGTGTTCCCAAGTCTCTTTGGCTATATACCAGTAAGCCCTTGGGTGTCGGCCATACCAATAGTTCAAAAGTGGAGAAGCCTGTGGATGATGGGGAACTTCCCTAATGGCAAATACAGGTACGGTAACAAACAATCCCAGTTTTTCCCATCTTACGACCGCACCGCCGTACTGCTCTTTAAGTTTATTGCAACTTTCCACTAAACATTCTGTTTGTTGGTGATACCGCTGTGAGGGTTCTGAGATGCTTGATTTTTAGTTGAGTTTACATAACTCTTTGTTACTTGGACATAAACGGTGTTCCCTGGTCAGATAGATCTCTTTTAGGAATTAAACAAATGGGGATAGAATCAGACAACTCACCCGCGATACCAGCTTCATACCCCTCCCGCCCACTTCCTCGCCCACCCAACTCGCCTTACATTTCCCATCAATAAAGAACCCCCACTTACATTTTATAGAAGACCCGACCCAACACAATTTCAGAACTATAAACCACCGATATACCTTATCCCTCTTACAAACGACCATATGACCCACATAGCTCTCATTTTACCCAACTACTGCTCGCCATCTCTTTTTGATGAGCTCACAGATGCCAGCGCTCGCCGCATCACCTGGCGTCCAGAGGCGTGGTGGGCAGCGACGCGAGCCCTCGCAGTCGGACGACCAGTATCGCCACGGGGACCATCGGCCCCTACAATCCGTCCATGGAAGACTTCTCGGTAAAATCCTGGTCCCCATGGCAAGTAGTCACTTATGTTCCCTCTCGCTCTCCGCCCCCTGGAGGCCAGCGGTTGCGTGTGCGGCGCTCGAGTGGAGCGAAGGGATGCTCCGCCTGCAGGAGAATGGCGTTAGCGCTGGACACAGCACTCGGAGCGCCGTGGAGTGCATGCCGTGTAGCGATTAGGACTGGCCCGAGAGGGCCCATGCGGCCTCGCCTTGTGGCCCACGCGGATTGCGCGAGTGCCCACTATGTAACGATCCGAAAAGCCTCGGGTGTACTAGCTCTCATTCCAGGCAACCGCCGGGGAGTCTCTTGACAGAACCCAACTGCGAGCTTCGCAAACGGCGTGCTAACCCATGATGCCTTCTCCACCGAGACTGCGTCCGTTACGCGCTACGCCCCCGGCTCCGTAGTACAGCTCGCGCGGGGGGGCTAGTTTCCTTTCGCGCTTCATGTAACTCGGCTTCTCCTTTCCGCGGGCGCCGCGGACCGCCCAGCCCGGGGATCATCAGATCCGCTTGGGCAGCATCGCGAGTTCTCGTCCCGCGCGGATGCCTGTCGCACCTTCCGAACCCGAAAACTCCACTCCTCACCAGCGGCCCAGGCCCCCGCTAAACCATGTATGTCTACCGGGAGTTGGCCGTGTCATCTGCCTTCTGACCTACCATCTTCCCCGCTCGCTTAGAACGTGAGGGGGGGACCCCGGGCTTGGGGGGGAGCCGGGGCTAGTACTGGGGTGGACCCCGCGAGCTCTGTACCGGAAAGGTGTGGTGGTGGGTAACGGACCCTCTCCCACGGGGGCTCTGTGCAAGGGAGGAATTCGGCAGTTTCATAGGAGCGGTCCCGAGTCCCCTGGCCCCCTTACTCTCCTCCACCTCCTCCACATCCTATTACCTCTCCCCGACTATCCCCACCGCCCGCCACCACTCCAGCTATTTCACGTTCCCCCCTGCCATCCCTCACAGTCTTCCACGCTACCAGGTTACCCCCTCGCTTAATCTCACACTTTACCCCTGCCTCACGGGCTCGAGCCGGAAAGCCCTCTCCGCCCACGTAAGTGTTGCAGCTTTGCCCCACCGCGAGAAGCCGCACGGGACCAGAGGCCCTCAGCCAGGCTCGGCGAAGGCTCCGCACGATCCCGCTGCCCCCGAAGTCTCGATAGTCAGGCCGCCCTCCATATGTTCCTATTGCGTGATGAAGGATGCGTAGATTCCGCGGCTCTCGACGAGGAGCAGCGTCCGGACCAATCCGGGAGGGCAGGCTACTCCGGCCATTGCCGCTAAGGCCCAGTCCCGCCTAGTCGTTGCGGGAGGAGGCGTAGGCCGACTTATTGACTCTGGGCACCCGACGCTCCAGAGGGGATGAGGTAGCGGTGGTCCGCATTGGCGGAATGAACGCGGCGAGGGTGACATGGGGAAAGATGGGTGGAATGGCGCCTTTAGGCGCGGATCACTTGCGCGGGCGGATCGGGAAAAGGGACAATTACGCTGGAATGGGCGGAAAGGAATGTCCCACCTATCAGGATTTTATATCGGGTGGGTGGGGGGGTGTGGATAATCTAATATTACCAATTATATGCTGAGGCGGCAGCGTCGGTCCTGGGGGGAGGTGTGGGCGTGCCCTCCGCCGGGGGGGGCGGAAAAATCGAAAGAAACGGCGAGACCAATGGCGAAGAATGGGACAAGGGCCAGACTCTGGATGAGGGCGGAAGATGCACAAAGAAGGAGGGAGACCCGCAACAAGTAGAAATCGGGAAAAATAGACTGTTGTACCTAATTATGGGAAGGGGGTCACAACTGGGGCTGCGGTACGCCTTGAACGGGGCGGTTGGGGGCGGATCGATCTGACATGCGGGCATGAGGAACAATAATTCGTAATTTCTGCCAGAAACCCAGGCCAATAGAAGCTTCGGAGAACCTTTCTTTTGTCTTTTACCCCTAGGTTCCCCCAATGGAGACTATGTGCGAGGTGTGTTGAACACTACATTACGGAATGTCCGTGGGTACCAACAAGTGTTTAGTTTGTAACTGATTTCTTTTATCAACCCGATTATACTAGGTCGTTTCTCTTACCTCGAGTAAGGGGTAAGCAAAGCGACCATTGGTGGCCAAGAGTACTATTCAGGTCCCGTTTATTCCCATTGCCTACCTCTAATGTGGGGTCCTCCCACTGGGCCTTCTTAAAACTCCAGGACTGACCTCTAGGTCAGTGAGGGTCTTATCGGTCGGTGGGGTGGTAAGTGTCTGATAAACTCCTGATTTGGGGTATTCTCCAAAAAGTTGTGATGGGAAGGGAATTTACAGCCACTCCTCTTCCCCCTTCTTATTGTGGGCCCTCGTCAACCTCACATTTCTGAAAACGGAAAAGGATTTTTCTTCTAAACTCGTTATGGTCCGTTATTGAAACTTGGGCGCTATTTGAGGGGGGACCACATTTTAGAAAATGGGGAAAGCGGTCCCGTATTAAACACATCATGTGCCCGTTTGGTACAATACCCCTTGAAATCTAAAGAACCAAACTCTGTTTCAAAAAAAACATCACATGGAATATTCATGATTATCCCCATGTTACAACAAATTGCCATTCTTGTGAACTGTTCCCTGTTTCTTATTAATGGGCAAGAGGGGTATTCGGACACTAGTGTGACCATGATCAAGAGTAAGAGTGCCCGAACCCATCCTACCATTAACCTACAAATGCCCACAGATGGTATTACAAGGGGTCCTCTGGCTAGGGCGCATACATTGGGACAACAGCGAATAAGGTTCCACGCTGTTGCATTGCATGGGCTCATCATTAGTGGGCAGATTTTGCTGTGTGGCCCTCTCATGACAATTTTAAAATTTATGGTACATAGTCTGTGTCACCACTTAGAGCCTTTTCGGCTCCTCCACCCCCCCCTTATGCCCAGTTGGTATTGCCTAGGTGCGAACACTGTTGGGTGGTGCGTGCGTGAGGTGGTCCGCTCTTAATCACCAACCGGTACCCTTTTACCGTCGTCTGGAAGAGTCCTGGAACTCGGGTAGGGGGTTGCTCCACGACTGTGGGTTGCGGGTGCTCTCCTGCTGCATTGTACCTTTCTCGAGGGCCACAAGCTCATCCGCATTGTGGGGGTCACTCGGACTGACATGGCGTAAGGCAGAGGGAAGTTTCATCAAGAACTGGTCCAGACCAACACGTTCACGATGTGGCCTTGTGAGTTGATCTCGGGTTGTAGCCACTTAGGGCGAGGTGGAGAGGTCATACATCTGGCTTCGGGTGGCTTTACCACGTGAAGGACCAGGGCGTGATGAAAACCTTTGGGCGCGAACAGCGTTGGTTACAGCGAACGACAGGGGCGGGAGGATCGGGGGGGGGGGGAAGGGGACGGGGAGGGGGGAAGGGGGGGTGAGGGGGAGGCGGGGGGAGGGGGGATGGAGGGGGGGAGGGGAGGAGGGAGGGGGGAAGCGGGGAGGCGGGAAGGGGGGAGCGGGAGGGGGGAGGGGAGGGGCGGAAGGGGAGGGGGGAGGGTAGGGGGGGGGAAGGGGATACGGGTGGGGGAACGGGGGGGGACGGTGGGGAGGAGGGGGGAAGACCGGCTGGGAAAGGCGGGGGATGCGGGGGGAGGGGGGGGGGAAGGGGGAGAGGGGGAAGGGGGGGGGAGGGGGGAGGGGGGGGGGAGGAGGGGAGAGGGGGGAAGGGGGGAGTGGGGGTGGGGGAGGGGGGGGAAGGGGGTGGTGGGGGGAGGAGGGGGGAAATAGGAGTGGGGGAAGGAGGTGGGGGGAAGGGGGGGGGAGGTGGGGGGAAGGACGTGGTGGGAAGGGGGGAGGCGGTGGGGGGGAAGGGTGGGGGAGGTGGGAAGGGGGGGGGGGTGGTGGAAGGGGGGGTGGGTGTGGGAGGGGGGGAGGGGGGGATGGGGGTGGGGAAGGGGGGGGGGGGAGGTGTCGTGGTGACGAAGGAGGGGGAGGTGAAGGGGGGGGGGGGTGGAGGGGTGAGGGGGGGGGTGGAGGGGAGGTGAAGGGGGCGGGTGGGGGTGGAGGTGGAGGTGAAGGGGGAGGGTGGAGGGGAGGTGAAGGGGGGGTAGGGGGGTGTAAGGGAGGGGGGGGGTGGAGGGGAGGTGAAGGGGGGGGGTGGAGGGGAGGTGAAGGGGGGGGGGGTGGAGGGGGGGTGGAGGGGAGGTGAAGGGGGGGGGTGGGAGGAGAGGTGAAGGGGAGGTGGAGGGGGGGGAAGGGGAGGTGAAGGGGGGGCGGTGGAGGGGAAGGTGCGGGGTGGGTGAGGGGAGTGAGGGGAGGTGAAGGCCGTCCCTCATCAGTCCGGACGCTCACTCACCGTCCGGACAGCCCACGTGGACTGAGGGGGAGGCAGTGTTGTGGACGCTCCCCCGCTGGTTGTCCAGGCACTCGCTCCCCAGACTGTAGCGGCGCGGGGGGCGGGGGGGGGAGGGGTGGAGGGGAGGGTAGAGGGAGGGGAGGGGGGGGGTGAGTGGAGGTGAAGCGGGGTGAGGGTTGGGTGATGAAGGGGGTGAGGGGGAGGTGTGAAGGCCGCTCACATCACCCGTCCGGAAGCTCCCACGTGGATTGAGCGGGAAGGCAGAGTGTGTGGCGATGCTCCCCGCGTTGTCCCGGGCACTCGATCCCCCCGCTGACTTTGCGGCGCGCGGGGGGAAGGGGTGGGGGGGGGCTGAAAGGCGGAACACGGGAGACGGAGCGAGGTGCGCTCGCAGGGGTGTGGACGGCTGGATGTTCGGGGAGAGGAAGAGGCGGAGTCCGGGAACCGGCGGGTATGTGAGCCCACCCACGGGTTAGGTACATGCTGCTAATGACACACCCCCCCCTAATGGGTGTGTGTGTGTCCCTGTGTGTGTGTGTGTCCCTGTGTGTCCGTGTGTGTGTGTCCCTGTGTGTGTTTGTGTCCCTGTGTGTGTGTGTCCCAGTGTGTGTGTGTGTGTGTCCCTGTGTGTGTGTGTGTGTGTGTGTTTGTGTCCCTGTGTGTCATTTCGCCCGTCACTCCGCCTCGGGCCAATGAGAGGTGTGCGGGGGCGGACCAAGGGACCAATCAGATTTCCCCTAGGGACACCGGACATCCAGGCAGGCAAACATACAGTGCTTTCACTAATATAGTATAAGATTATAATATGAGAGCCCAGAGCTCTTGAGGGTTGGCAAAGCCCTATACTATCCCCTTAGGGCTACCTGAGACACAGGTTACACAAGCCATAAACAGGGAGTATAATAAGCTTTAGGCTACGGCTATAGCCAGACAGGCGGCGCGGAACGGAGGGGAGGCGCACACGCTGCAATGCTCTTGCTGAAGCCTGAGCTTTTTTTTGGCTTTGCAGGGTATGCAGCGGGCGCGAATTGGGGGCGTGGCAATAGGCGTGGCAATGACATTCCGGCGCGGACGTCACTTCCACTACTGTACCTCACATCCCGATCCACCGGCATTTTTTCACATGCAGCATCTGAAGCACTGTGGTACTTTCCCCCGGCCTGGAAAGTAACTAACTTTAAATTTTGTGTGTGTTGTGTGTTTGTGTTGTGTGTGCTTACCGCCGGCATCCAAAAAAGAAAAATGGCGTCACTTTGAAAATGTAACTGCACTTTGATTGGAGAAGACAGGTCATGTGATCATGCCATCGCGCAAAAAATCACTTGGCTCTGTCTTCTTCAATTTTCGCGCCTTTGCCAGTTCCGTCTGACGTGCGCGCTGGCGCCATCTATAGACATCCTCGAAGAGGACCATAGATGTGACCGCGCAGCGTGCGCGCGCCTCCCCTCCGTTCCGCTCCGTCTGAAATAATATAGACGCAGCCTTAGGTTTATTGTATGGGGATACAACCGGGATTCCAACACCCAGGACAGAAATAAAAGAGAGGGCAATGGCATTAGGGAAAGTACTCACAGACCGTGAGCAATCACAGGCCTTGTGAGGGCTCCAGGTGAGCCTGAATTGTCCACAAAATCCACTCCCAATCCTTGAGTACCTTCACAGCCGTTCCGTGTCCATAGCCCACGATAGCTGGAAGCCTCCTGGCTACTGAGTTGGTGTGGGGGCCTTTATCCATCGTCCGTGGATGTCCCAGCACAAAAGAAGTCATTGACCGGATACAAAAGAAACGTGACATGGTAGCTGTCACGGGAGACCAGGACAAATCACCAGGGTAAAAAGGCACCAGACAGGACACAGAAGTCAAATAAGGAATATTTTTTTCTGTCAGCAAACAGAATAATACACAAAACGAGCTTACACTCACCAAAACAGGTAAATACGGGGGGAATCCTAGGTAACCAGATGCTGGACGCTGCTTCCATAGGCTTACCCAGGAGTACTTCACGTCCATAGGGACTTCAGGTCTCAGGGATGCAAGTTTGAGAAGCACATTTATGAATCTCCTGCACGGATCAGCGCAGAGCCTTGTTTTGGGGTGTGTCTGACAAATTTCCCATCCCTATAGGAAAGCATTGAAGATGGGGTCGCGACCAATCACAGCACAGATGCTGCACTCCACAGATCCGGGGATAGGACCATGTAGCAGGACGGTCCCCAGTGGTGGGCTTACAAGAGAGTGAGCATTACAAGCCGGCCAATCTAGACTGCGCCTACGGCGCTCATATCCAGCAATGGTTCCCGGATACCCAGATAGGCGCCTCAGTGTGTGGGGTAGACAAAGGCTCTTTGGACCAAAATCTCCCAAACAGGAGGGCCACTCATCCCCTCTCTCCCTTTGTCCCCAGCACGGCACCTCCCCCTTCTAGCGAGACCCCAGATCCCATGGTGAGCAGGTTGGGAAAGCGTATTACAAACACAACAGAATTCATTTTTACCGTTCCAGTACACAGGAATACATTGAATAAAGGATTACACATACAGTGATACATAGTAAAACAATGGGATTTGGGCCAGATGAGCCCTAATAAGAGGGATCTGCAGGGAAAGCCTGCAGATCCATCCAGATGGATCCATCCAGTGGCTGGGCTTAACCTTTAATATGCTGGCCATTTTTTCGAGAAAATGCGAGAAAATCAGTTGTGGGTGGATCCACCCATCTCTATGTAGATCCTAAAATAACTACTGTACAAGTGTTTTAGGTGCGGGTGGCACCGAGGGCGAGTGAGCCAGTCCGGATGTGGAGCTGAAGTGATTAGTTTCCAGGCTATTAAAATTCTTTTCTGTAAGAAAGTGGGAACAAGAAACTTGACTTTTCTATTACCATCACAGAACCAACAATGTATTTTGTTATAAATTTAACTTGCTCTCATTAAGCCTGTCCATTTGCCAAGAAAGTGTTTTTTAATAAGAGGCTTTGCATCAACACTCAGATTCTAATTAAATTTATGAAGCTTGAAATCAGTTACACAATCAACTGGTGATTTAGGGTGAGGATTTATGACCACTGGGCTATACCCCAGCGTCTGCGTTTTAGCAGCTACAAGAAACTTGTTGTTGCAATCAAAGCTGGAGGGCCGGTATCAGTGGGTATAATCCACCATGGCAGTCACTTTATTAATAGGTTGACAGGGCCTCTGAGGGGTTATTCATTAAACTGCTGTGATCGTGCCGTTCGAAGCACTATTGCACGGAAACTCCAATTGCCTTTAATGAGAGGGAGGCGGGGAGAGAGTGGGGGAGGGAAGGGGGAATGGAGAAAGGAGGGGAGAGAGAAAGGGAAGGGAGAGAGAAGAGGGAGAGAGGGTAAAAGGGAGAGGGGGAGGGAGAGAGGTGGGAAGGGAGAGAGAGACAGAGGGGAGAGTGGGGAGTGAGAGAGAGACGGGGGGATGGAGAAAGGAGGGGAGAGAGAAGAGGGAGAGGGAAAAAGAGAGAGGGTGAGGGAGGGGAAGAGAGAGAGACAGACAGACAGAGACACAGAGGTGGGAAGGGAGAAAGAGAGAGAGAGAAAGAGGGGAGAGTGGGGAGTGAGAGAGAGACGGGGTGATGGAGAAAGGAGGGGAGAGAGATAAGGAAGGGAGATAGAAGGGAGACAGCAGAGGAGAGAAGGAGAGAAAGAGAGAGGGGGATAGTGAGAGGGGGATAGCGAGAGGGAGAAAGAGAGAGGGGGATAGAGAGAGGGGGATAGAGAGAGGGGGATAGAGAGAGGGAGAAAGAGAGAGGGAGAAAGAGAGAGGGAGAAAGAGAGAGTTGGGAAGGGAGAGAGGGAGGTAGGAAAAGAGAGGGGGATAGAGAGAGGGAGAGAGGGGAGAGAGAGAAAGAGAGGGGGGAGAGAGAAAGAGAGGAGTGAGAGAGAGTGAGAGGCGGGGATGTAGGATGAGAGAGAGAAATTGTCTCGCTCTCTCTCAAAACCCATATTTCAGTGTTGACTCTTCACTAGCAAAATTCGATTAAAAATGGTGAATTTTGCTTAAACTGTCAATTACACCCAAACTTAGGTTAACTTCGAAAGTTTCAGTGAAACATGCAGTAGGCTAAATGAATACTGTCAACTTCTCTAATCTCTAGTACTTACCTTAAATTGTTTTTACCGACGGTATCAATGACCTACAGACGATTTAATTTAATTTAGGTCATTGGTATTG
This sequence comes from Ascaphus truei, assembly GCA_036426205.1. NCBI lineage: Eukaryota > Metazoa > Chordata > Amphibia > Anura > Ascaphidae > Ascaphus > Ascaphus truei. The sequence continues at coordinate 8,634,938 of CM071588.1, read as the reverse complement.
GACCAATAAAAAATAAACATGTTTATTTGGCTGCCATAGAAAAATGAAATCACCCTAAAAAAAAAAACCTCCAAAAAACACATTGTATCCATTCAAAAATGTGTATTTTCCTTAGTTAGTAACGCCCTTACAAGAAGACCCATACTTACAAGTACCCGACTAGCACCCTCTCTATCCACCTTTAAGACCCACCTTAAGACACACTTGCTTAAAGAAGCATATGAATAGCACTGTGGATATTCTGAACACATGATACATAAAGCTTGTCCCCCTGCAGACGCACTTACCAGAACTCCCTCCTACTGTCGCTGTATGTTCTCCCTACCTACCAATTAGACTGTAAGCTCCTCGGGGCAGGGACTCCTCTTCCTTAATGTTACTTTTATGTCTAAAGCACTTATTCCCATGATCTGTTATTTATATTATCTGTTATTTATTTGATTACCACGTGTATTACTACTGTGAAGCGCTATGTACATTAATGGCGCTATATAAATAAAGACATACAATACAATACAAGAAGACAGTACTTTTGGTCATATATCACCGCAATCAAGGCGCTCCGATGCCTGTATCTCTCTAGTGTGGACTCTGCCAGATGCGTCCAGACCACAGCACTTCACACAGTGAGGGGAGGTTTCACAATACGAATACAGCACAGGGAATTATAATAATACAATAAGTGCAGCAAAATCAGACAATAGGAAAGGAAATCCCTGCCCCGAAGAGCTTACAATCTAAGAGGTTTGATGGGAGACTTACAGAGACAGCAGGTGAGGGAATAAGTGCTGTTTGCAGCAGACCGTCTGCAAAACGACTAATAGCCAAAATGAATTGGGAGGTTTGCAGTTTTAATATATTTAAAGGCCCAAACTGTCTCGCAAAGTGTTTGAATCGCTGCCAGGAGACGCCAAAATGTTTGGCATGGGTGCCGAGTAAGTCAACACACCTAGTGCACAGTGCAAGTATTTATCCCACTGTCTGCATGTCAACATTCATTTCATTATCCCCGCCGCTATGTATAGCACATTTGTTTGCGAGAGTTTAGGCTGCAGAGGAGCTCACTGTGGGCATATTTTAATTGTGTCTCTGTAAATGCAGATGTTAAGTCTCCCCACACATTCCCGTTTATACGCGGGAAGGGGCACTATTTACTTAAGAAATACATTGTTGATGTAATATTTAATATCGGTTGTTCGACAGCTGCTAAATTTGTCGCTGCGGTGCTTTCTATAATCTAAACTCAGGTTAAGCACTGAGTACACTTTTGGCGTTATATAAATAAAGACATACAATACAATACAGTTTACATATGGGAAACGTGTGACGATGTCGCCTGGCTCCTGTTTTAACCCCTTTAATCCCATATATGTTACTGCAACAAAAAAATTATATATGTACCTTAATAACAACAAAAAATAGAAAATAATATATAGGACCCTTTCAGTGTGAGATGGGCAGGCAAATTATTAGAGATAGGGAAAAAGCAGAGGTATTAAAACATAATTCTTTGCCTCTGCATTTACCAGGGAAGAATACAGTGCAATAGTAGTGCCGAAGGAGGAAGCCACAACCTCTATATTAACGAACAATTGGTTAACTGTGGAAGAAGTTCACAGACGGCTTGATAAAATTAAAGCTGCAGACCAAGCAATATCCTACATGTGTGTTTTTTTTTATAAATCAGTTCTGTAGTATGAGAAAATATTTGTAGCATTTTAAAAAAAAACCCTCAGAATTACATTTTTAATGTATTAAAATGTAACAAGCATTTTTTGTTTCTATAGCAACCATTTACAAAGTCACGTCCCCTTTCCTCTTCTGAAACAGGCTCTTGCACACCCCTTTTTCAGCCCTGCCCTCTCTAGCAGTGCCCCAATTGTATCTAGTGACTGCCTGGCCGCATGAACTTCCCCACAGAACTTTGCATCTTCGGTCCTCTTCTGCTGCACTGACAGGATTTAGTGAACCCCCAAGCCGAATCCTCACTGATCGATCACAGGAAAAAACGGCAGCTTAGACTGCTGCTTTCAAGTAAATAAGGCACCTGGCCCCGATGGCATACATCCAAGAGTTCTCAAGGAGTTAAGTTCAGTAATAGCCAAACCATTCCATTTAATATTCAAGGACTCCATTTCCACAGGCTCAGTACCATAAGATTGGCGTAAAGCAGACGTGGTGCCTATATTTAAAAAGGGAGCTAGATCACAACCGGGGAATTACAGACCTGTAAGCCTGACATCAACAGTGGGGAAGCTACTTGAAGGTTTAGTATGGAATAATATTCAGGAATACCTAATAGAAAACAAAATTATTAGTAATAGTCAGCATGGATTTATGAAGGATAGATCATGCCAAACTAACCTTACCGGGTAATGCAGTTGATGTAGACTTCTTTTTTGGCAAAGGCTTTTGATACAGAGCCACACAAAAGTTTAGTGTACAAAATAAAGCAAATTTGGTAAAAATATCGAGATCATCATTATTATTCTGCTTATTCTAGGCCCCTTACAGGAATCCTGGAGGGTCTTTCCTACGTGACCCAGTAACTTGGGACTGTATGGGGACTGCCACTTCCATACAGACTGATGAGGAATATTAGTGCAGATCCGCGGTTAGAGCTGATCCGCTCACACCGGGGAGCCCTCTTTCCTGAGACCCTCTGTGTCATGCCGTATTCATTTCCTTAATTATTCAGGCTCCATTCCTTCTCCTGGGGACCCTAACTCAACAGGGTACTGTCCCTGTCTACAACATAATAAGCTGGGGAGGGGCCTGGTCTGTGCTATTTCTTTATAACCATTACTTATCTCCTCTCCCCGAGGCTCCTCTCCTCTTGTCCTCCTGGAACCTAATTTAACACCCTAACATTGTTAAGCGTCTACAGCCATAAAAAGTCTTGGCCCATGTTTATTAAGCAGTGGGAGACACCCTTCAGCCCATTTACTTAGCCCTGGCAGAAGGCTGCTTAGCAGATATGGTCCTTAAATGTTTTTTTTTTCAAATGCCATGAAATCAACAGTAAGTCAAACGCGCATTAAAAAGCAAAGCTATTCAAGCTTCAAAAAGATTGATTTTTATTGGGATCTTTTCACGGATAAATCTTTTCTTGGGGTTTGAGTAGGTGCGCCTTGTAATGTGAGTTTTATTTATGGCTATGAAATGGATTCTAGCCAAATCCTATGCAGTGTAGCACCCCGTCAGTTAACTCCCACCCCCCGTGGTCGGGCGTGCCCCTCGGCAGCGAAGGGGTTAAAACCAAGGTCGGAAACTCCTGTCCTCAAGGGCCACCAACAGGTCAGGCTTTCAGGATACCACTAGGTGGCTCAAGCAGTGGCTCAGCCAAAAACTGCACCACCTGTGCTGAAGCTGGGATAGCCTGAATACCTGATCTGTTGGTGGCCCTGGAACACGGGAGTTTCCCACCCCTACCTTAAAACCTGACCTGTTGGTATCCCTTGAGCATTGGAGTTCTCCACCTCTGGGTTGAAACCTGGCACTTGACCGTGGGGGAGATATTGTACACAGAGCAGCATTTTGGTCTCCTGATCAACAAAGGGGGCTCTTCATCAAGCGTTCCAGCTGCGAGACAAGATAAGCGCCGTGGCAAGACGCCACCAGAGAAGGCAAATGCCTATGTCTTTGATGGGATTTGTTTCTTGAAATGCAAAATCTGGTCGTTTTGCACGGAACCAGTTAGAAGATTTCAAACACATTTGTGTCTGGTGGCAGAAGACTGCTCGGTTAATGTGGCCCATTGCGTTATCCGTTATTAAACACAGGGCTCCGTGTTTAAAGGAATCTCCTATTTAGTGAGACCCGGTACAACTCCAGTCCTCGAGCCCTCCCAACAGGTCAGGTTTTCAGGACATCCCAGATTCGGCACAGGCGGCTCAGTCCGAGACGGAGCCTTTGATTGGGCCACCTGTGCTGAAGCTGGGACTGATGGAGCCGCCTGTGCTGAAGCAGAGATATTCAGAAAACCTGACCTGTTGGGTGGTACTTGAGGACTGGAGTTGAGAATCACTGGGCTAGTCAACGGGAAGAACACTGCTTAGCAAACCTGGCCTGATTTGTGGTCTCCTGCTCGTTAAAACCAAAACACAAGCCATCTCCATTTGGGTACAAAGTGGGAGGTCTATGTTTGCAATTGGTACAAAGAAACTTCATACAACTAAAACAATATTTTCTCTGCAGACGACTAGGGATTTCATTTAGACAGGCTGCGAAAGACCTCGCGGCGTGCTAATAATCCCGACGGGCTCGCGTTTCTAAACGACTCCTATTACCCGACACAATCATCCCTTCCTCCTCTAATTACTGACGTTTAACTTGGTTAGCATTAATAACTTTCTCCTTCGCAATTAGGCTATTTTCGAAAAGTCGGTCTAACGGGCATTACCTTAATGTATGCGAGATGACTCGACCCAACAGAGCGGGCGTCTCTGGCAGTGGAGGAGTTAAACTGGACGATGGGCAGTGGGTATGTTTACCAGATCAAGTGTCAGCATTTTCCAGGTTGTTGCTAACAAGCAAAATATGTATTCGTTAGGTTGTTGCAAGAAAGAAAATGCTTGGGAGAGGTTACCGTCTTTACCTAATTTCTTTTGCAATAAGACGGTTTATTCTCTTAAAGAAGTCAACTCTCGATGGCCAATGAACTACTGTTTTTCGGCGCCACAGCAAGCAGTGGGAATGCAACTACCCCCCGATGCCAGAGGACTATCGCTGTGGGGTGAAGCATGCCCCCCCCCGAGCAGTGCAATCGCGCAGCACTACCTGCGGAGGCGCAGCTTTAAGCTTTTTCACCCGCAGCGCCGGAGGCAGCGAGGTCCTTATTCTGTAAGCTGTGATAGCGCAAGTGACTTGCTATCGTACGAAAAGCTTCATTAAAGTCAATGGGACTTTTAATGCAATAGCACGTCACCTGCGCTATCACACATTACAGAATGAGCCCCTAAGTCTTGCTAACATCTGCATGTGATCCAATCCAGTGTCTTAGAAGCAGTCTAACTGCCAGCATCAGGGATGGTATTGAAGTCGTAGGGGTACCACCTTATGACTGTCATTGGCATCCAACGGAACTCTCCACTCAACAGTAAAGCCACCAGCAGCACCCAACAACTTAACAACCCACCACCTCCTCGCTCCAGATCAGCAACCCGAGGCCTAGGTCAATTGTCCAGTCCCAAGAAAGCTGGGCCTTAATGAGCGTATTCACACAGTGTGTTTCAGGCCCCCTGGCATCATAGGGGTTAAGCTTCTATCCAGAATGACTTCTTTGGCTCCATCAATTCTCGACTGAAGGTCTAAACGGCAAAGTATTTACAGGGAACCAACAACAATGGCCCCATTTGTAACAATCCCAAAAGCACTGTTACCGTTGTAAATATAACAGAGAAAACGGTAACAATAGAGGTAATGCAGTTTCACTTTCTTTATATTCTGGCCCAGACACAATTACGATGGAATTTCCTTGCACCTATATTCTCCTACTGGCAGGAGGTGTTACACATTTAATAGTTATACACATGCAGGGTGAATTATTACTGTGAATATGAGCCGTATTTCCAGAGTTCCTGGCAACGAGGACTCCATTATTTAGCAGCTCTTACATAAAGTCTATGTCATTCCCCATTAGCTTTGGTAAAGGTGTCTTGCGATGTAGGTTTCATGTTACCACCCTAAAGCCACGAGTGCAGGAAACCCTCAATAACGTGTGGCTACACACTAGAATCAACAGAGAATCTTAGGCTCAGGAGTTGACATGCAAGCCAGGGTTCCTGGACATGGATCACTGGTAGACTCTACACAGTCTTTGACATTCAGTTCTCACTGCAGTCTACAGCATTGGTACCACTACGTTTTCTTAGATCTATGTCCAGTATACTTGAAATGCAAATGTAGTACAGCAGACCATCTTCAATGTGACCACAGTGGCCCTGGTGCTGGAGAATTAATGCTGTGGTGGGTCTGATCCAGAAGCATGGACAACCCCCTGGGGCTCGACCGTGGCATAACCCTGTCTCGGAAGCGGAAGATTTTTGTTTTTTCTGCCGTAACGGCGGAGACTGTAAGTCTTGCTGCAAACTGTATGTTTCCTTACCTTTATATCTATTGATAAGCAGATCTAAGTATGTATGGTGGTCCTCCAAACCATTACCAATATTGAAGTGTTTAAAACCAGAGACAGAACATGAAACACAGACAGAGCTCAGTGCTACATCCATTAACACAGATACACGGTACAGTGTGTATATATATATATATATAAAGATATCTTTTGAATAAAATGGTCTTTTAGTTTAACCCTTTGGCCATAGTGTTGTAAGCCCTTGAGCCCCTCCAAGGCAGACCACATCTCAAGGGTCCTAACACTAAAATAAATTCTTAATAACCTGTTAATGATATGATGTCCAACACTGAAGTGGTCTGTGCTTCACTCTAAGCAATGAGGCCAACCACCAAAAATGAATCTTCCCAGCTCCTTTTCAAGGAAATATCCTAATTGATAACTGGTAAGAAATTCACAGATGAGATTATTTAAGGGATTTCTCCTTAGGAACGAGTTTATGATCTACGTTCGTATTCCCATTAAAAGATTTATCATTTCAATTCTGGTTTGTGTCAGGACTCGCACAAGAGGAGATCTTTGGATTCATTTTTAATGCTTTCCTTTTCCCCCGTTTAATGCATCTAATGTGTTTCTCTTAACTTCGGTGTGTTCTAAGCACAGTATTAATGTGGGGAACAATTGTATTTCATGCACAGAAACCTATTACTTTGGTTTCTTGGCTTTGACGCAGGTTGTTAACTTACCACCGCACATGGGCCGCGTGGACCACTCCCCACCCAAATGCCACCCCCACACCACAAACATCCCGGGCAACGCCGGGGCTCTCAGCTAGTGATTCAATAAAAGGTGTTTTTTGTATTTTAGTGCCTGGCTTCTACAAGTTGTTTGTGCCACTGCTCTGCTGGATAATGTCCATGCTGTATGTTTGTTTGCTGTCTATTCGTATTGTATTCTTGCGTGCGCTCAGTCACACACACACTGCTCCGTGTCATTACCCGGGAAAACATTTTGCAGACCTGTATTGCTTGACATAAGAGAGCGTTGCTTTTGAATGCTTGTTTTGAAAAGATATTGTTGGTCCACTTGAAAAGCTATCATTATTACTAAAGTACTCTCTTACAGTACAGTATGTTTACACATTTGCATCTGGGTTAACATAGCTACTGTATGACCAGAGCCACCGACAAGGGGGGGGTGGGGGCAGGACAATTGCAGTAAGTGGGGTGTCAATATTTCCAGTAGGTGTGGGAAACAGCGCATGCGCGTCTCCTTCAGCTGACGTAAATCCAGGGATGTTCCATGGCAGTGTTCATTGATCTTCCCCTACACGGAGTCCACATTTCCACCATTCAAATGCCGAGGCACCACATCAGTTAATCAATACTTACGTTCATCAAGTTGTTCTCAAACTGTTTAAAGACTTCTTTGCTACAACATGTTACATTTGCGCTGACAGTCTTGTCTTGCAGTTATGCCATTTTGCAACTGCAATTGTCACATCCAACAGAGCGGCAACTCAACTTGTAATACACAACAATCACAGCTTAAGTTGTTTTAGTATCGGAAGCCTTTCAGGCTTATCGGAGGCACGTGTAAGCCAGAGAGCACCCTGGTTAAGGACATATTTTCCATGGCAATATGATAGTGTCGACTATAACTGTTTTATTTTTGATTTTCATATTATGCTCGATGTGGAGGTGTGCTTCCTAAAAGAAGTAAAATCTAGAGCCATTCTTGCTGCATGACACCTGTTCCCGGTTCTTGGCGCTGGCTGGCTGTATGATGGCGAATTTATTTCAAGATTGGTTTGTTGACATTCCAAGCGCCAGGTCCCCAGCTATCAGAAAGAACTTCTACAGGTAGTCCTCGTTATCCAATGTTTCACTTTACAACGAATGGCATATCCAATGCTTTACAACGCAACCCTAAAGGCCTCAAAGGGCAGTTTTGCGACGCTGGAATGCGTTATCCAACGCTCATCGCCACTGATTAACATGGGACTCACTTTACAATGGTTTCACTATCCAACGCTACTTCCAGAATGGACCCCGTTGGATAACCGAGGACTGCCTGTAGTTCCCTACATTCCCATTCGCTCACTTCCATCTGCAGATGAAAGACTCGTAACAGTTCCCAGAATCTCCTTGTCTTCCTTTGGCGCCCGCGTTTTTAGCCACACTGCTCCCGCTCTCTGGAACAGTCTGCCTCATTGTTCGAGAGTCGCCCTCTCTGGGAATCTATACAAACAGGTTCAAGACCCACCTGCTTACCCGAACATTTAATGAATGACCCACAACTTCTCCAGCATTTAATAGCGACAGTACCGTCCCATCCTGCATTGTATCTTTCTTGTGTTTGGTCCCGTTTATAACCTCTATCATTTCCTTTTTTTTTTTCCTTTTTGTAACTGAAGCTCTTTGAGTCCAATTAGGAGAAAAGCACTATATAAATAAAGTTATTATTATTATTAGTCTTTATAAATTGAGAGCGCCATAAAGTACGTTAGTTCATTATGTGATGTATAATGACACTATTGAGTACAGTCAGAGGTACGGGTGTAGCATGTGCCGCCTTCCCCCAAATAACACAACATATCCCAATATAAAACAGAAGCTTTGAAAAGCGCCCATTATGTGATCCCACACATACTACAGAGTTAAGTATCTCCAGGGGCAGGGGGTCCCCGAAGCTGAAATTAATAAATTAATGGGGTTCAGCTAAGGAGACCCCCCCCCCCCCTGCTTCAAGTCTATGGTAAAAAAAACCCCAAAAGAAATCACTGGCTTGGATTACCGCTTGAAGACATTTTTGCATCCTCGTTTTTATTCACATTACCTGCATTTGTGATTAAAAGGACAGCCTTAAATGCAACGTCAGGCTCAAATGATTTATCCTACACTGACATCAGCCTAGTTAGGGGTAAATAAGTTATGCTAAAGTCAGACTGTACTATGTTAGTAATATATGTGATGGCAAAAAAAAGAAAAAGGAAGGGAGTTGAATTTCAAATGTCAAGGGGGCATAACTTATGCTTTCTTAACTTCGGTGACCTACAATGCGACTCCCCAAAGGAACGTCACGGGTGTCTCATAATGTGCAGGCAGACTCCGCAATGACCTGTGGGTTACCCAAGACTTCAAGTTAATAATGGTAAGCCGGCAAATCAACCATGTCTAAGCATATGGTTAATCAATTTTCCGTTGGTTGTTTGCTGTGTATTATCCATAGAAGAATGCCACTGGTGTAACATGCCATCCATGGGTTAATATAAAACGCTGATGGTGTTACCCATTAACCATTTGAGTGCCCAATGGTGGTGCCATCATGGCATGGGGCCTGGCTCTCCAGGAGGCCTATTGACAGCGTGGCTGCGCCATGGGCTTTAGACTGGATGTCCAGGGAGCACTGAATGTAATCTGGCCAGTAATGGGACGGGAGAAGAGGGCCTCCTCCTCGTTATAGTCAGCAGTGATGCCGCGATCGTGGAGATGCAAACAGTAAATGATTGCTCCACGCAACAACCCCCCCCCCCCCCCCTTAGCTGCTCTGAAAACCACTCCCAAAAGTCACCAACTGGCACAAGTGGAATAAAAATGAGATTAAAAGGTCTATTTATTAAGGTCTAATGGTCGTAAAACTGGAGCAAAAACCCTGCGCAGGATTCATTAAGGAAAAGCATTGCCAACTAAAGCAATCCCCATAGTCTTCTTTCATAAATGTGGCACATTCTGTTTGCTACAGATTTGTATCTGGGAGTTTTAGATAAATAACCCCTCAATACCCCTTGATACATTGACGCAACGTGATGTACAGTCCTGTCCACTGAGCCAGTGTGGACAGGATTAACATGGTCAGGAAAAGACCTGGAGATCACCCCCTTCTCCTCCCGCCTGCACCTCTGCGGTGGGCGTCTGTTTGCTGTGCAGCTGTCTTCACTTCGCCCCAGGCTCTCTTAGAAATAAACACCCAAGTCGCAAAGGGCGGCGCTGCTCCCCGATGTTACAGCTGCTCTGTTATTGGACATTTCTGATGTATAATGAAGCCTTTCCATCTTTACACATGACCTGCTCTCACAGCTCTAACTCTGTTTAATCCCACTGCTTCCCCAACGCCAACTCCTTCAATAAACACGCAGCTATCTGACACTCCCCAACCTTCTCACCCCCCTGTACCTTCTCCCATCATTCATATAACACCCCATTCCTGCGCTGGATGACACCAGTTGTGTGGGCCATGGGCCGTCAGGTGGTTTCTGGCACTCAAAGGTGTCGCATATGCACGAAGAGAGCAGAACCCTATGTAGTATACTCAATTGAAACCTTCTACCTACACAGTCCCACTCCTATCGTAACATTCACCACTATAACTGACAGTGCATGGAGCAGGGAACCCCTTTAGTATGTACCTATATAGGTGTCCTTAAATTCCCCATTTCAGTTGTTTTCGACACCTAACTTAAGGTTATTGATCAATTATTCACAGTGCTCTCTGAAATTTCCGGCATGAACCCTCACATTTATCCTTATCGATGACTTTAAATAAAGAATAATACTTTCTTAACTTAACCTGCTCAACTGGAGCTAGCTGAATAATTCAAACAATACTTACAGTAACAACAATAACAAAAAGATTAAGCGATGGGATTTTAATATTTACTCAATAACAGTTTCCAAGCCCAGCAGTTCTCATGAAGTGTATACAAATGGCAACTTAAAAATGACTCTAACTACGTATGTGTGAAGATGGATATGACGATACACGCAAGTCTCATTTACATATAAACTATGGGCTGTCCATCTCTATCCAGGTTATTAGGTTTTAGCCCTGACAGCTCATTCTGATTCAGGTATCCAATGGAAACTGGTATCTCAATCATTGTAGTTTGTGCCTGTGCTACTTTTGCATGCCAGTGAGGCAACCTCGTAAAATTAGGAGAGGAGCTTTGGGAGAGACGGCTGACACCAGGGAAGATACCAAGAGTCCTAAGGACTAAAAGGACCATAATATGTTCATGTTAGAGGATAGAAGAGGGAGGGGTATGATTGAAATGTTCACAGAGAAGTGCCACAGTAGGTCTCTGCTGGGAGGGGGGGGGGGGGGGGGGGAGGCTAATGGGGAAATGTCAAAGTTCTTCTTTGTGGGAAGAGTGGTGGATTTGTGGAAACGCCTTCCAGCAAAGGTGGTAGGGGTTAATATAGTCTGGGATCTCCAAAAATCTTTTCATAGACATAAGGCGATCCTAAATATGAAAAAAAAAAAAAAAGTCAAAGATCAAATAGGGTTTTACAGCAGGTGGGAAAATGGGCAGAATAGGAGGTTCAAGCAGTTCTTATCTGCCGAAAAAAGTTTCTTTTTCTATGTTTCTACACCTGGGGAACATGCTAAAAATGTTTAAAATGTACAAAAACCCTTTTATTGGCATTTTTCCCCAGGTAGTTTGTTTGTGAGTCTAATATCAAGTGGGACGACTCCTATATTGGTCGCTCACTCTCGTGCTGACTAAACGTGCACAAAATCAGGGCAAAAAGTGTTGTGCAAATGACACGGTGCGATTTTTAGGCATAGAAAAGGCTTGGTAATTATGGAGAAAACACCAGATTTTTCACGTTTCTCACCCACTTCGCTGCAATGAGTTGCTGGCCCCTTCTGTCAGGCATGAGGCGACCATTTTTCTTCATTAATGGACCTCAAAAGGTTCTGAAATGTTGATCTTTTTTTTGTTTTGCCAATGTGATGGAGAAAGGTACCTGTCCGTCAGGCAGACTGTGCAAGCTACAGTAAGTGCTCCCTAATTTATTCTATCGATGCTTTGAGAATTGGTTATGAATGTGATCTGCAGCTAAATTAATATCTATGGGTTTATTAATACGCGTAAAACAGTGCCGGACAGGCGGTACGCCATGAAAGCTGCCATTTAATGAGACCTTCATTAATTACCCTTGTAGTGCTAACTGACACTATGAAACTCACATGACAAATGGCACTTGTAGCATCCTTTTAAACAACAAAACGGTCACAAGCGCTTTCAAAACTAAAGCTGTCTCGCATTTTAATCTGGTTACATACGCCCATAATATATATTATATCTTACTGTGCATGCAATGTCTTGTATAGAAGGGAGAAGGAGTGGCTCAGTGAGTAAAAAGCACTTACTGGTACTGAGTTTGAAGCAGGGGAGCCTGGTTCAATTCCCGGTGTTGGCTCCTTGTGACCTTGGGCAAGTCACTTTATCTCCCTGTGCCTCAGACACCAAAAACATAGATTGTAAGCTCCATAGGGCAAAGACCTGCGCCTGCAAAATGTCTCTGTAAAGTGCTACGTATAACTAGCAGCGCTATACAAGAACATGCTATTATTATTATTTGTATATATTGTATAACCCTGCTCACTTAATGTAACTGTATTTGTAACCATGTATCTGTCATCATAACTCTGTTCCCAGGACCTACTTGAAAACGAGAAGTACTGTAACTCTCACTGTATTACTTCCGGGTAACACATTTTTATCAATAAAGTAATGTCACTGGACAACCCTTCCCCAGTGACTTACCCAGATCTTGCCTTGTCATGTAGACACCTTTGAAAAAAACAATTTCTTTTACTCTTTCATTAGTGCGCTTCCATCAGCTAACTTTATCTTACCAATTACCACCTTCATATATTTTGGGATATTCCTGTGTACGGAGGGACACAGAAAGGAACAAAGGGAACTCAAGCCAGTTACATAACACCTCTTATTTGATGGTAACGAGGCCAGAGACAGCATTGAAACTGTTGGGGGAACCGTCTTGTCATTTGAGGGCTTCTGCAGCAGCACCCAAACACAGACTCATGGAACTACGCACCGTAGGAGTTTAATATTAGACTGTTGGCTATATTATTGCTTTGTTTTCTCTTATCTATATGCAGTGGAAGTAGTACAAAAGACCCACAATTGGCATTGTAGTACTTGCTGATAGGGTATACCTTGACGTTGTTGTAGGCTTGAATAGTTTGGGCCAAAGGACTGAATGAAATGAGCCATACTGTACGCATGAGAAGAAAAAACATAGGACAAAATATATAATAATTAACTAAATCACTTGGCATTTTGGATGTGCATTGGGGCTTCTTTGTCTATTGGAGTTTAAGATTAATCACAAAAATGTTATGTACACTTTGGTACCAAGAGGGATTTCCTCTTTAACCTTTCACCTGGTGGAGTCTCGTCGGCATCAGAGCGACCCCGGACCTTGGGTATTTGCGGTAATCTGGTGGCTCCAGGAGAGATTACATGACCCTTCCCCCCACCACCTCCTCCTGGCTGTTGTAAACAGAAGAGGAGAGGGCTCCCCTTGTGTTTCAATCAGGCCGACCCCTCCATCGGTCTATCCGATCATCCCCTAGAAAAACAAATATTTTTGACATGACGTACCAGTTGGGTCAGGACGGAACTCTAACCGTTACGATCTCACGCCAACTTCCCAACGGTTATTCTTCATTTCCTAAGAACTGCTCCAAGCCAATCTTATTTTTAGATATCATTACTTCATTATTAATATATCACATTAATAATATATTTAAGTGTCATGCCATATCCATGGCTCTTGATCACACATGAGAAATTGCCAGCACACTTGAGCACGCAGAATTCTGTTACCCTGGTATCACGCCCCATCACGACCAGCACATTTTAATAGTAGGGAGACACCAGAGAATAAATGTTCTAATTAAAACCATTCCTACAAAAGTACTTGCTTTCACCATGACATACAGTAACACACCTCATTATGATTCAATTTGCTTTTATCACTGTCACAATATCAAATATCCTATTCAACATACATCAGAGGGGATGCATTTTACTTACATATGGAAAATATGTCCTTTGTATTAAGTACAGTAGCATTTACTGCTTAATTCAGTTCCTTACAATATATAGAAGCAAAGTATATTTTTCCTGTCTTGCCGTCAAATGCTTTCTGGGCAAGCTACCCGCCTATCTGAAAAAGCTCCTCACCCCTACCACATGCAGCACTTATCTGAGATCTGACTCCAAAAGACTGTTCATGGTCCCAAGGTTCAACAAAGTATCCGGCCGCTCCTCCTTCTCTTACCGAGCACCCCAAAACTGGAACAATCTACCGGAGACTCTCAAAGTCGTCTCCAGTATAAAGTACTTTCAAGACTTCAGATGTCTCATTTAAATCTTCTCTGCAACTGTTGTATATGCCCATAATCATATTATCTCTAGCGGTCCGTGAAATGTCTGTAAATTGAATGTTTAACCTTTGTTCATTTAATGTAACCATGTATTGTCACCATACTGTAACTCTGTGCCCAGAACATACTTGAACACGAGAGAACTCTCAATGTATTACTTCCTGGTAAAACATTTGATAAATAAAATAAATCAAATATAATTTAAAAAAAAAAAAAACTTTTTAGAGGTTACTTATAATTCAACTAAGGATATAGTGACCTTTTTCTTCCTTTGGCTGTGTCCATAGAATCACCGACAGTGCTTCTCCGCGCTGACGCTGAGGCTCGCCTGCTCAATCAGGAGCGATTGTATGGACTTGCAGGCGAGCCAGCGTGCGCGATCGGGAGGTGGAGCACTGACGTCATGGGCCCAATAGCCCGCGAAGCGCCGACGTCATGGCGCCGACGGCGTGACGCTGCTTCGTTCCGTTTGGGTGTTTCAGCCGACAGCGCGCTCAGATACAATTTCTGATGTCGGCTGAAAATCCCTGCGCCTCATCACGCCTGCGGACGCTCGCGGAAGCCCCCTCTCAAGACATCCTCATTGAGGATGACGGGGCTCATCGCGGAGCGTCCGCACGGCTCAGCGCTGTCGGTCCTTCTATGGACCCGGCCTAAGACTGCTAATCAATATAGTAAGAAGCCAGGCGCAGCTGAACAGATCCATTAAGCATGTTATGGGTTTGGGGTATCTGAGTTAATTCCCATTGACTTGAATAGGAGTTAATGGCAGATTGGGTTTGCTGATCAGTACCAGCGCTTCAAGAATCTATCTCCATGAATGATACATATGAAGTAACTTTGTCATATTTTTTGCGTATGTTAAAGCAGCAATACAGGATTCCCCCTTTTTTCAATTTGGTATAGATTTTTTATTACAGGGTTGAAGCAGGGGGTCCTCGGAGCTGAACCGCGTTAATTTGAGCTCTGGGGACCCCCTTGTTTCCAGAGATACTAACCTCCGTAGAGGTCACCGGTACCTGCAGCTAGGGAACCTCTGTGCCTAACACAGGGGTCTCCAAGCTCAGGACTCAAGAGCGGCCAACAGGCCGGCTTTTATGGATATCCCTGTTTCAGTCTTTGACTGAGCCACTGATTGATCCACCTGTGCTGAAGCAGGGATATCCATAAAAGCCGGCCTGTTGGCCGCTCTAGAGGACTGAGTTTGGAGACCCCCGGCCTAACGTAATAACCGCATTTAAATGTCCTGCGTCACGCGGCCAACAGGAAGCTGTGACATCATCCGTTGCGGCTTCGTATTGCTCCGCGTGACCGGGACATTTAAACTGAAAAGAGATACCGGCGCCCCATGTAAAAAAGGTAAGTATCTCTGGGAACAGGGAGTCCATGGAGCGGAAATAACAGCGTTTAACCCCAGAGACCCCCTGCGTCAATCCTGTAATAATATATATATTTTTTTAAATTACAAAAAATGAAACCCATAGTGCTGCTTGAAAGAATATCCAGTGTATATCTGCTTCCATCGGAGATTACTGATGTGTGTGCTGCAGTAGTTCCAAAAATGTAACGATCCAGAATTTAAACTCAGTTTTTAGACACAATGGGCGGGGGGGGGGGGGGGGCTTTTTAATAAAATAAACACAAATATTTTACATTAACCATTTTTTTTTTAAAAAAAAGAGTATGAGGTCGAAAGAGAAAATAAAGTTAATGCAGAACTAAACAATATTTATAAGGAACCGGATTTTTAAAAAACAAAAAGTATATCCGCAGGATATTTTTCGTTCATAAATGTAATGCAATTTCCCCCACGTTTATACAGTATAACATATTTTTGTTTTCAGATGAGAGGCTGTGATAAGTAGATGCTTAAAAAGGCACAATATGCAGACATTGGCTCATCACTTATGGCAAATTACTCCAGCGTTGGCACAAAAGAGACACACACACAAAAAACCGGGACGAGATTTATCATGGAAACGTAATCCTATTGAATATAAAACTAATTGCCTACAATAAATCTGTTGCAGGATGTTATCAGCCAGGAGACTTTGATCAACCAACCCCATAAAGCATTCCTTGCAAAATCCTCGCAGCAAGTTGCAGAACATTGTAAGTGACCTTTTCTTTGGCGCAGCCATGGAAGGTTCCGTGATTGTAATGTAGGATGAACAGTCAATTCTCCTGGTTAAGGTCCTGCTGCTGAATGGCTTTATCTCTAAAAGAAAATATATCAAATGCCCTCGGGCTTCCCTGTGGCGATCAGACTATTTTATACCGTATGCCATGTGCTACACAGCAATTTGCTTATTGCGTCTTCCGATTGTTGCAATGTAAAAAGCCATGCGGAGCAGCACAACTGTTTTATATATACAGCTCAACCCCCTTATAACGCGATCCGTTACAACGCGGATCCGCTTATAACGCGATGCGAGCGTGGCTCCCAATTTTTCGTATTTATGAATACTTTACAACACAATTATTGGTGTCTTCAATACTTTATTGTACAATGCATACAATTGTACATTATTTCTAAGGCGATCCGCTTATAATGCGATGTGATTCTTTGGACCCCTAGCACAGCGTTATAAGGGGGTTGAGCTGTACATGCAACATGTATCCCCTCTATTTCCTAACACCCCCCCCCCCCCCCCCAGACTGATACCTGTGGCTGAGGTCTGGGGGAGGGGAGCTGAGTCCTTATCTCTGGATGATATGCCAGACGTGGAGTGAGGTCAGACGTCCAAAACTGGGGGTCAGCGACAGTACTTTAGCAACCCAGAGCAACCAAGCTTGCGGCTTAACCTTTTCACAGGCGTTACCCGCTGCCTGAGCATATTTCCATCTTGTCTGTGTGTGTGTTAAATAGCTTTCGTATAAACCCTGGCTCACAACCTGGGACACACACTGAGACCCCATGTAATAATTAGCCTCTAGACGGCTGTTTCATGCCCTTCTATGCATCACCTTGTCACGACATGCATATAGACACACATCCTTGTTACTTATGCATGGCTATTGGACCATGTAAGTTTGTGCGCGAGCCATTATACAGGAAGGGATGTTAGTGTAGGACCAGGCTCTCTTGAAACCCTTCACTTGGTTACTGTAACTAAGAGAGGTACTTTCTGCAGTATGCATATGTATAGGATGGCCACCTGGAACGCTGTAAATTATAAACAGATGTGACCTGTCATAGCCAAAAACGGTAGCACAACATAGAGCAATATAACTTAAGATAATGCTTACTTTATAGCATTTATTAGCACGGCTAGCATTGTAAAAAAATAAAATTCAAAACCATCACAACATACTGCATGCTATTGGAGCACTAATCACTTAGGCAGTAATATTACTCGGGCAGGGGTGACCATCTCCAGTCCTCTAGGGCCACCAACAGGTCAGGATTTAAGGATATCCCTGCTTCAGCGCAGGTTACTCAATGTCAAAGACTGAGCCATTGATTGAGCAACCTGTGCTGAAGCAGGGATATCCCTAATACCTGACCTGCTGGTGGCACTTGAGGACTTTGAGTGGGCCAACCCTGTACTAAGGTATGAAATTGCTGCATGGCTAAATGAAAAGTGGAACTTCTGTCTGTAACCTGTAACATGTGAATTCCTGGTGCTTCCAGGATCGTCACAAGAAGGCTGATTCAATCTTTCCCTGTAGCTTTGTAGCTACAGTGAGTACCATTTAGGGCTTAATTCTGTATTGCTTGTATAGTAGCTGCTTGGACCATTTTTAGCCCCAAAACCCCATTGATGTAAATGTTTGGTTTTTTTAGCCGAAATCACCCGAATGGCCACTTTGGCGGAAATATAATTACAGTTTCTCAGTCTTAGGGTGACCAGATGGAGCTTCATTCGTTTGGAGTGGAACATGAAACGAAAAAAACAGAATTTAGTGCAACACAGCTATGATAATTCACGTGAACATAGGCTCACAATGACTTACAAAACAACACAAACGAGACTAACAAAACATACACAAAAGCAAAGCTAGAAATAAAAAGTTAGTTTAATACAACTATAAAATATATAATGTCTGGACAAAGGATTCAGGATATGCCGATCCGGTAGAGTAAAGCTGGAGCGCTACTCACAGGACGGCTGAAGGGTAAAGACAATGAGCGCCAAGCAGGCAGACGAGGTCTGTCCTCCACGAGCTGGAAGTATGATCCACCGGTGTGTTCCTCTGTGTCCAGCGCTTCCCGGAACCGGAAGTGACGTCACCGGCGTGCTCCTCCGTGTCCCGTGCTCTCCGAAACCGGTAGTGACGTCACCGGATGTGTCGTCACAAGTGGGCGGGACTGTCAACGTGTCAACGGGGCTTTCGAACAGAGATCTTTTCCTCTCTCTGCTCAAAGCCTCTGCACTCAGCAATTGCCCTTCTCTCAGATCGTCCAAACAAGAAAAACAAGAAAAACCCTACGCGTTTCGTGCGCTTGCTCACACTTCCAGACCGGGATTTAGCCTGGAATCTCCTGGAACCCAAATCAGCATAAAATCCCATACGCCACCGCTACGTTCTCTTCTGAGAACTTGGTCCCTCCTGAACGCGAGCCAGTCCAAATGTCCTGGAACTCAAATCGGCCTAAAATCCCAGCCGTGACGGCTTCGTTCGACTCTGAGAACTTGGGCGCAAAATGCTGGACTTAGTCTCTGGCGGGCAGGCTTTTCAGGCTTCAAATCGAAGCCGGTTGCCTCAGCTCTTTCGGCCCCGAGGTACAGTAGGTGTTAAGCGGTTGGGGTAAGGGGTTAAGGTTTGTGTTTTTAGGGTACAGGGTTAGGGCCTACATTACATGCGGTGACAAACTGTCCTGGTGGTCAAATGTCCCGGCAGTAAAACGGCTGCACCAAAATGGTCACGGCTTAACGGCCGACTCTAACAGTCCTAGGCGCCTCTGACCCTGACATTTTGATCGGCTTGCAACCTTCCCCATTGGAAAGTGCGACATTCCACTCAACCCTTCAGTATGTTTTAAACAATTGTTGGAAGTCACAGACACAATCAGTAGCAAAAAACGCAGAATTCTCTGCCATTACTTTTTTTTCTCCTGGATCGCAATCAGTTGATTAGCCTGATGGTATATTTCACAGAATTGCATTTTTGAGTTGAAAATAACCACTGAATTGTAAGCAACACTGGCAACAATTTGCCCATCACTTGTCATTATTTAATAAGGATTATTGTCTCGGAATTCTGAGAGACAGTGTCCAGTTCACAATTCTGGAGAAGTAAACACTGGCACCAAGTCTTTAAAGAGCAATAAAATCTGTGTATGATTGGACAGAGTACTCTTAATAAGAATGATGCGAGCAAAAATATCTCTACTGTAAGAACGTAGTCTGCACGTATTTTCCGAGACCAAAAAGTGGTTCGTTTGATGGGATTTACTTAAAGATGAAGGACGACGACGACGACGACGACGACGTAATCCTTCGGCGCCATGTGCGGCCGCGACACTGAAAGTCTTGCTACATCTGTAGAATGGGTAAGCCAGTATCATGCTATAAAAAGGTGAGGGACTCGCTCTCACAAGCTCTTGGGGGGGACAGTAATGAAACCGTGATAATGCTGATGGGGGCACTATTACACAAAAACGCCCATGGACTTCGGAGAGAATGTCTGTGTTACAGTGCCTTCGAACGACACTATCGGAGTTCAATGAATACCCCGTCTGACTCTCTCTCACATTTCGGTAGCCAATACCCTGTAAATACTTAACTTTTGGGGATTTCCCCCAGTTGCGTAATCTTTTTGCATAGAGCACAGAACGTCCAAGAAGAAACCACTAGCTTTTTGCCCGGTTTGGACGTTTCAGTGTTTTTTTTTAATGCATATGGTGGTTGAATCGGCTTAGAAGAAATAGTGGTACTATGCCAGAATTAGAGAAAAATCTGCATTTCTTAAACTTTGGGGGGGAAAAGCTCTTTGGCTAGAAAAGGACAGAAAAAGAAGGGGTGGTGCTAAAAGAAATCCCCTTCTCTTTACCAACTACTCTCATCGCACTGATGTGGCAAGGTAACATTGTGGGCAGCATTACCATTTACTGCTCAAAAAGTCCATTGGGGCACCTTAACCTGTACAGTGCCCTTATGTTGTACCTGGTATATCAAGGGCACTTTCTCGTTTTTCTAGGGGGTAATTGGGCTGATCGAAACAGAAGAGGAACCACCTCTGATTGTCGTCATGGGATCGCTCCTCGAATGATCACACCACCAGTGGTGGCTGTTGTCCTCCGGCAGTGTAAAAGTTATTGAATAGGCTCTAATTTCCCATAATCAATCAATCAATTAGGCAGTGCCTGTTCTGACTGACACATTCAGTCCAGGGATATTTCAGTACAGAACGACACTACTGTTCTTGCTTGTATGGAAATTCAGTAAGTTACACGGTATCACGATATGGAACCTGCCTTCAAAAGACATAAAACTTCATGGACTATATACAAGCTTTATCTTTATTGTTTGTAGGTGAAATTCACAGAGACCAGCACAGGTAATGTATATTATTGAGTAATGTGAATCCTTAACACAGGTAAGACAAAACTAACAAGCTATGAAAACTTCTACGCCTTTTATTATACGGCGTGAAGTGACCAAAATCCCAGCATTGCAGCTGTATGCTGTTTCTACAACCAATCAGCTACTGCGAATGTTGGTCATAAAATTATATTTGGACCCAAATCTTCTGCTGCAGAAGTTCCTTTTCACACATTTAGCTGCATTTGAAAGTGAGCTGGCATTATCCAATTATGGCACAAAGTACCTGGGAGCTATTTGTAGCTGAAGCTATATAAGTACATCATAAACACGAAAAGGCATTGAAGTAAACATCTTAATGTGTGCATCCATCCATAAATGGATTTAGCTCACTTGCTAACGCACAGGTTTCCAATGTACTGATCTCTGACCGTTGGCCCAGAGAGGGGCGATCTTTTTCCGAAGTTTGAATCCACTGTGAAAACGGCATTTCTTTGCACGTTCGACTTTTTTTGCGAAGTTTGTAGTACAGTAGTTAAAATACATAAATAAATAAGCCTTTAAAAAAAAAATGATTGGATTATACGAATACTATTTGGAACACGAGCAAATGCTTGTTGTACATATTGATAGTTACATAGTAGATGAGGTTGAAAAAAGACGTACATCCATCAAGTTCAGCCTATGCTAAATTTATAAGTCAGATACTTTATCCTATATCTATACTTATTGATCCAGAGAGAGGCAAACAGAAAACCCCAGTGACACATTATCCAATGATATCTCATAAGGGGAAAATACATTTCTTCCTGACTCCAAGAATTGGCAATCGGATTTCTCCCTGGTAATGATAGGGTACAGAGTTCTGTATAGAAAAGAATTTGCAGGCAGGAGCATGCCCTGAAGAGAATCATGTGCAGAGTGTAGGCACTTGGTGATGGTTACCAGGAGTTGGCTTTGGAACTCAACTGGAGTCTCCCACTAAACAGACAGTTGGACTCCTGCTAGTTTCCATACTTGGACACCTGAAAGTAACATTATGGGTGTTATTTACTAAAGTCTCCCAACAGCAAAACTATAATATGTCAACGTTTTGCCAGCGTTCATAACATCTGTGCCATATACATTTCCCATGACTTTCATTTACAAGGGAGTTTCAGAGTGAAAAATTCCACTTATCTGAATAAGCGACTAGTGTGACATTATGAGGCACAGAGAGTCCAAGAAGCCAAAGGGCAAGTCCGGGTATTAACGGCGTCTAGAGGTGGGTGGAGAAGGAGCATGGGGGTAATGTGGTTGTTTTGGGCGCAGCTAATTTAGC